>VZTD01003380.1:817744-1049206 GCA_013397725.1 Rhagologus leucostigma | reverse complement strand
GCCCGGCTAGCTCAGTCGGTAGAGCATGGGACTCTTAATCCCAGGGTCGTGGGTTCGAGCCCCACGTTGGGCGTATAGCTTTTGGGCCTCCTGAGCGGCTCCGGGTGAGACAAACGCCGATGCTGGAGAGAAAAGTCCCCGCGCAGATACAACCGCGGTACTCCCAGAAGTGATCAATAAACACCGCATCAGTGAGAAAATCAGTTTTTTGTAAGTGATCTGGATGCAGGAATGGAATGTGCATCATAAAGTGGCAGCCGTGAGCAGCTGGGCTGTGACCACCGAACAGTGCATCCCAGGAAATTTTGCATTTTTTATAAACGATCTGGATGCAGGAAACGGATGGATGTTAATCCAGTAAGGAGCTCTGGCCTCCCTCGCACGTAGAGAGGAATTACAGAGACACCTGGATAAACTGGAGAGCTGGGCAAGCACCTGCCATAGGAAATGTAACGAGAGCCAGTGTGGGATTCTCCACCTGGGATGGGGCAACCCTGGTTAAACACACGAACCATGGGAGGAGAGGCTGGAGAGGAGCCAGAGCAACCCCACGGGAAGGGATCTGGGGGGTTTAGAGCAGGAAAATATCCTTGGCTGTGAGGGTGGGGAAGCCCTGGCACAGGGTGCCCACAGAAGCTGTGGCTGCTCCTGGATTCCTGGCAGTGTTCCAGGCCAGGTTGGACAGGGCTCGGAGCAACCTGGGATAGTTGAAGGTGTCCCTGCCCGTGGCAAGGGGAAGGACGGGATTTTCTTTAAGGTCCCTTCCAACCCAAATCATTCCAGGATTCTATGGTTGGGTTTGATCCATCAGCAGAACAGGCTCTCCAGGGAAGTGCTCACAGCCTGTCAGAGCTCAAGGAGTGTCGGAACAATGCTCTCAGCCGCAGGATTTACCTCATGTAGTCCTGCAAGGAGCAGGGAGTTGAAGTTCGTGATCCATAGTGGTCCCTGCTGACTTGAGGCAATCTTGGATTCCATGAAAAGGGAGATGAGGGAATGAGATAAAGCCGCTTCCCGCAGGGACCAGCTCCCGCTGACGCAGCACAGGCACAGGCAGACCACGAGGGGCTCGTGCATATTCCAAAATCCTCCTCCAGTCAGCAGGACTTGGGTCATCTGGAGCTGTTTGCAACTGGCACCCAGTCCAGAATCAGGCACCTCAGAGGAAAATCCTCCAGTGACTGCAGGGGTTTGTGTCTGTCACTGTGCTTCCTGATAAACCAGGTGGGTTCACAGTGAATTTGACTGCTGGGCCAATCCACAGATCCCTGCAGCGCCATGGAGGGAAGAACTACAACAGTTAGGCTGGAAAACCCAACCATTTCTACACCATTACACATTTAGGGTGTGATCTCCGAGGGCTTTCCAGGGCAAGCCATTGAGAGTCTTTCTCACCCCTTCGATGAAAGAAGCAGCCTGTTCCTGCCTTAACAGGTCCCGGGACTCTGCACTTCAACGCAGCAGTACCATGGGAGTTAGGAATTCTGTCCCTGCCGTGTGAAAGAGCAGCTGCTGAGGCTGTTCAGTGATGCAGAAACCCCACAGGAGGATATCTGAGTGGGAAGAAGGAAGACGAGGTGGAAGAACACGCCAGGAGAGGGCCCAGGGTGTGTGCGCACAGCAGCACGGAAATACCCCCAAAAGGGAAGGGCTAAGAATATCCTGAATTTCCTCAGCTGCAGTCTGCTGCAGTTCAGGAAAATGACATCATTGCACCACCACCACCACAGGCTCTGTAGGAGTTTCATCTCCTGAATCCTTCCCACTGAAAAGGACACCAGCAATCCCTCCCATCTCCACAGGACTCCTGCTGATGGCAAATTCCTCTCAGGAGAAAACCTTGGTAGGCTCTGGCTCAGTTCTTACTGAGGTAAAATAGAACCTGCACCCCAAATTACCCAAACTGCGACTGAAAATGAGCAGTACAGCTTGGGCTGTGTGTTCTCTATACCTAAGGCTGGCTCTCTGCACCTGGCAACAAGACTGTGTCCGTTTATCCAGCCTGGAACAGCACCAGGAGATGGTCCCTAAAACACCAACCTCATCCCAAGACTGTAACACCACCTGTTAAAGTAAAGCACGTTGTAGTCACAATGACAGAACTCTGCAGGAGTTGCTGGAGTGCTGTAGCACATTCCCTGTGCTCAGGTTCACCACAAGAGGATTTCTTTAAATATCTGCTTGACTTGCAGAGTCGTGCTTCAGGCACACAGCAGGTGGGCAGCAGGCAGCACGGGGAAATCTGTCACAAGAAGCACGTTTGTGCCAATAAAAGACTTCACCACCCCAAAAAATTTTATATTTATCTTCCCGAATTTGAGACAAAATCGCTCCTCAGGGTAGGATTTAAACCTCAGTAACCAGCAGATCCCAGCAGTCACCATGCAGCCACTGAGTCAAGTTTGACCTCGCACCTGATTATAATTAATTTATAATAATCTATAATCTTACATTGCTGAAATCTTGGAGCAGACATATCAGGAGAGGTTTTAGCTCAGCACTACGAGAGAATTACAGGCAGAAGAGTTCTCTGCTAAAACTCTTTAAATAGGGGAGAAAATGTTCCACTACCTTTGCTCAACAGCCCCAAACCATTTCCCCACATGTGCTTCAAGGGTGGAATATTTTAATACAGAATTTGGAACAAAAAAATTCCCATAGATGTTTCCCTGTAGACTGCTGTTCATTCTTCTCAGCATGTTTAAAATGAAAATATCTTAAACCAAATTCTCTCAGCAATGCCATTTACTATACAGATAAATAATAAAACAACTCAGAAGGGAACAGCTCGTGAGGGGACAGAACTTCTCCAAAACAAGACAAAAAGAGCAGAGGAGTTGCCAGAGTTAAGTCTGTAAACTATAACTGGACAGGGTTTTAAATAGTGTTAGTGCCTACACCCTGACAACACCCACACTGTTCATATTTAATGGTGTTACACACAAATTAATGACCAAAAAACAAACCCCAGTGCACACAGATGTAGTTGAAACGGGGCAGAATCGTAGTGTGGATTTAGATGCTTATTTCTCTGTGGAAAAAGCCCTTTTCATCAGTGGTGGGGGTGCTTTTCCAACATCAAACATCATTTCCAGAGGGGGGTTGTTGAGGCAGCACCAGTCGGGAATGCGGCCTGTCTGGCTGTAATATTCCTTGGACACAGATCGGCTCCCAAGGATGTCCTGGAGTGCTCCAAAAATGGCTCCTACATCATCGGCAAAGAAAAAAATTTGCATTAATTTGATGTAGAATTTCTCTTTCTACTTTTTCCCATAAAAAATCTCAGCTGGGATTTTTTAGGTCTGCCCCTAAATTTAAAGGGATGGAGATTGCTGCTTTCCTTTTCAGTAGCCCATTTAAGTCCCAAACTGCTTCCATTTATATCCCTGGAAAGTAACTGAAAACAAGGAATCAGCTGCTCTCTGCTATCAGCAAACCTGGCCTGGTTGACCCACTTCTTTTAACAAAGTTTTCATTTTAAGCACTTCAACCAAACCCCCTTGTGTTCAGGGCAATGTTTCCCCCAAAAAAGGTGCCCCACAAATTCACACCAGCTGTGAGAAGATTCAGCCCACAGCAGCTGGCCAGGGAAGAAAAGCATCACAGAATTTGGTGCACAGAAATTGTTCTGGTTTGCTAATCCTAAAAATAAAAGGTTTTATTCACTACAAATCCCACTTGGAAGTTGTTTTTTTTTTTTTCCACCTCTGCTTCCCAGTTGTTCCCATTCTTACCTCCCAGCCAGGCCACGCAGTTGGGTTTAGCAGGGGGAGTGTGAATCCTGAAGGTTTTAGTGGCAAGTGCCTCCTTGTATTTGGGTTTCTCCACCAGGTGTCTGATCTCAGCCATGAGCCTGTGCAGGAACCCCGGGAGCATCGCGGTGCCCCCGATCACCACCAGGTTCTCTGCCAGCTGCTTCCTGGTGTCTATCGGGCACTAACGCAAACAGGGACACAAAAAAAACCCTCCAAATAAGTCAAGCTGCCCGAGCTTGAAGCCATTCAGAGGTCTCTTAGAAATTCAGTCCGTTTCTATGGCCTCCAATTGCTGTCTTCTCATACTTAGCTGGAAAATAACCAACGTAATGAGAGAAATGCACAGGAAATGCCTGGAGGTGCAGAGGTGAAGGCTCCAGGCACAGAACTTCTTAAACAATTTGTTTTCATAAAGAATTCTAATTGAAGTGTTTGTCATATCAGCCAAGTCCATGGCTCTCCAATAAATTGCATCTCAGAAAACTTATTTAAATGGCATCAGTAGCTACAGGGAGCCAACTTTAATTAGCATGAATACACCACCACATAATGAAAATTTCCATTTATACTGGTTTTCTAATGCATTTTTTCCCTAAATATAATAAGAAGAGAAGCATTTGTATACGCCAAGAAAAATTTCTGCAATAAATTTAATATACTGCCGGTAATAAAGATGTCCAAATTAATTTTATTCTAGCACAGGTAAACCAGCAGCCTGCAGGACTCAAAGTCTTGAGTCATTTATAGCTGCAGGTTCTCTAAGGCTGGAGGCATCCCCTAAACTGTTTCTTACATAAAGATACCTGAACGAGTGAATCCAAGATCAAAGTGGCAACAGATGTCTCTTCATTATCCTGTTCAAACAGGATTTCCACCACGGAGTCTCTGTGGAACAGACAGGAAGTGAGTGTTAATGAGCAGCAAAACCACACTCTGAGCTGAACTCAGGCACAGCAGAGCCAGAGATAACTGCAGCCTTCCTGCTGCCAACACTTTGTCACGCCTGTCACACAGCCCAGCAGTGCCAGCGGGGAGGGGAAAATCGTGGAATCCTTGGAAAAGACCTTTAAGGTCATCACATTCAGCCCAGCACCACTCCCTTGTTCACCACTAAACCACATCCCCAAGTGCCACATCCATGCGTGTTTGGAACACCTCCAGGGATGGTGACTCCACCACTTCCCTGGGCAGCCTGTTCCAGTGCTTTACAACTCTTTCAGTGAAGACATATTCCCTAATATCCGATCTAAACCTCCCCAAGTCAAATTGAGGCCCTTTCTTCTTGTCCTGTCACTTGTTACTGGGAGCAGAGCCCAGCCCCCACCAGGCTCCACACTCCTGTGAGGGACTTGCAGAGAGTGAGAAGGTCCCCCCTGAGCCTCCTTTTCTCCAGGTTAAAATGCCCTGTTCACATCACTAAACCTGTCTCATTATCAGGCACTGACACTCATTTCTCTTCTCCCCATCTCTCCAATCTCTTTGCTCTCATCTTGCTCTTGGGGCTCTGGAGAAGCCACCCCCTCCCACGATGGGCTTGCACTGTGCCCAGCACACACCTTTCATTTTACAGGCATTAAAAGCATATGCAAGTGCTTCATTAAAATCCAATTTTATGAAAATTTACGTGCTTTTAAGAGACGAAATATATCCTTGTAATGACAAATACTCTGCCATGACATTTCTCACCTGATGGGGCCAACTACATGGAGAATCTTTTCTCCATCCAAAGGATAGTCCACGTCTGGAGGCGGTGAGGGACGCTGGAAATAAAACCAGACTTGTATTATTAGTTTAGAGCCCCAAAAAAGCTGCAGCCACCTCAAAGGAAGAGCAGGAGGAGCTTCATCCTCCACCCACCTCAGCACTGCCATCAATGTTGAACTTGGCTGCCTGGATTTTCAGCCCCCGTTGGAGATCGCTCACAAAGCAGGTGCGGACTGTGCAGAGGGGAAGAGAGGGGCACAAGTGAGGCTTTGCTGATCCTTTCATCACCAGTAAAAAGTCATTTATCTTAATTTAGAGAAGAACAGACACTTCAGGCCCTCACTGGTCCAAGACATTATCAAATAAATGCAAAGAGAAGCAGTCTCTACACTCCAGCAGAGTTCAGGCACAGTCTAGACCATGAGTTAAATGAAGCTGACACTAAAATTAGGTTGGAAATGCTGCCTGTCCTTTCCCAGACAAACCACACAACATTTTAAGCCAGAGCGATGTTCCTAATGGTGCCTCAAGGGTGTCAGGGGTTGTATCCCGCCTTCACTGCAGGTCTTGCACCACGGCCTCAAATGAGGCATTGCCCATTTCCTAAACAAGCTCCAACCATGCAGTATTTTCCTTAGTGCAACCCTTCAACGCCCTAAGAATTCCAGTGGGTTTTTCTGCTTCCAGACAACGCTGGCAGAGCACAACCTCATTTGTATCCCAGCTGCTTCTGTTATTATACACTTATTTATTTGTATTTGGCACAGGTGAGCATCTTCCCCAGGAACTGCTGTCACAAACAAACAACCCTTCAACACACACACAACAATAATTTCATCCCAAGCCTGTTATCTCTGGTTCCAAAAGACTGCATAAAAAACACAACTGGTCAGAAAACGTGTGCAAGTCCAGGAATTAGAAAAGCAACTTCCATCTGACAAAGCACCAGCCGCATTTATTTTGCATTTGACTGATGGATTTCTTCCTAATTTGACCCAAGTGATACATACTAGTTACTGTTTTCTAGGAAAATACGTATAATTCATCCAAGTTCTGCCCAGAGAAAGATTCTACTTTTTCTGGTGTGAATGTAGTTCTTGTCTCCTCTTGCCTGCCTGATTAACACACCAAAATGTCTTTTATACATACTTTTTTTTAAAATTGACTTTAAAGCAAACAAAGCCTTTCTAATAAACAAAAGTACACAACAGAGCAATCCTCCTTCTGTCCCCACTTACCAAATATATCTACAAGTTACTACTCAACAACACAGATGTTACAGTGAAAAAGGAATTCAACACCTGGCTTTGGTTTTGCTTTCAAAGAGGAAGAACAACACAAGTTCATCCGAGAGGTAAGAAATATGGCAAACAGAGAAGAAAAATAAATTCCTACATGTAAAATACTGCACACTTGTCATTATCACACTCTACTGCACAATTTAATACACCAGAGTTTCACAAAGCAAACAAATTTACCTTTTATATCCTCTACTATGTCCTCTGGGACTGAGCCTGAAATAAAAAAATAACTTAGTTCATTATTAAATTCTCTTCCTACTTAAAAAATCTTTTAAATTTGAATTATATTTAATATATTAAACTTTCATTCTGACAGCAGCTTTCAAAGATTTCCAAAGCAGAAAAGATATAAAGAACAGAAATAAAAAGTTTGTCTGTGCTCAAAACAGACTGAAAATTACTACAGAACTTTTATCTCAGCCTTTATTCAAAATTGCTGTAAAAAGAGGTTTATCATAAAAATAACATACTTGTTAAATGCCAAGAAAGAATTTATGCAAGTAGGCCACATGAGATGCAGCGACTCCTAAACCCATTTTATTCACTGTTAGGATTAACACCCTTTCCCCAGTGCAAGTTCCCAGCACAGATGCCCATCCCACAGACCTTACCCATCACGGAGGGAAGGCTTTGTCCTTTGGCCAGTCCTGTATCCACTGTGCACTGCTCCAACAGCTGATACTCCAGCTCCCTAAAACAGGGCACAGGAGGGTGGGTAAACACAGCCATGAGCTCAGCCTGGGTCTCTGTACTACACTCCAGGGACAGGATTCATTCCTTTCAGTTACATCCTTCTAAATACAAACTTTAAAATATCTGATTTCCACAGTTTTTACCACATTAGCAACAGCCAAACAGTGGTAAATCTAAAAATTTGATGATATTACAGCAAGTTAGGATTTAAAACAGGAATCTTCGCTCATGGTCAAAGACGAACTTCCACAAATAAATAATTTGTAACCTGGAATGGATAACTATGAACTTACTTGTGGATGGCCTTTCCTCCCAGGGGAAGGGAACCCCAGCAGCTCAGGATTGGAATTCCCTCATAGATCTACGGGAAGATCAGGAAATTCTCCTCTTTTTCATTACAAGTATTTTCAGTCTGCTGGAACTAAATGCCTTTTCCCTTCTACAAACCCTTGCATCAGCCACCTTTAACTGCTTTTCTCCACAGTTAATTTCTAGTCAATAAAAGTCTCATGTTTCACAACAGGCCTGTTGCTGAAAATGAAAGGATACAGGCAGCACCAAGCTTTCTGCATATCCACAGTCCAGCACCATGGCGGAGTTGATCCCAAGTGTCAGAAGAGACATCAGGTGACTTGGAGCAAACAAAACAGAAGGTACCTACAGGAAAACCAAAAAGAAAGTTGACAGAAGGCGGGGCGGGGAAAGAAACAAAAAAGAAACAAAGCACTGATGCCTTCCCTGAATGGCATTTTAAAAGCAAAACCCAAACAAGTGTATCTTGAATTATTCCAGTACTAATCTAACGAACAAAATACAAGAGGATTCCAAATTCTGTGTTCACCTTCTTTGCAGTGCACACCACTTACTTCAGTAAGGATGAACGTTGGAACGGGCTTGTAAGAAAAGCAAGTGTTGGCTATAAAACTCAGGTCAAGTTTCTTATCGTTATCGAAAAGAAATGAAAGAAGCTGAAGTCCAGCTACTTGAAAAGCTGTAAAAACTTGAAGATGTGTATAAAGGTGCTAGAAAATGCATAAAAGCGTGCCTTATGACAAATACTGCTGCACCCAAACTCACAGAAGCTGTTTGAAACACTCTCACCAAAACAATGTGGAAACTCAAGTTAAAATTACATGAGAATTACTTCCTTCTTCCAGAATTCCTTAAATCAAGTTTCCTAGAAAGCAACAGTTCCTTTAAGAGAACACTTTGAAGACTGAATTAAGTGAGAAATTTCAATAAATCCTGCACTTACAGGAAATGTACTGACCCTTACCCAGAGACAGAAGGTAAAATATTGACCCTGTACTAACAAACCACTTTTATTCTCTGCAGCAAATAGACACCAGAGAGAATTAACCTTCCATCAATATTAACTGGCTCCTTAACAAGTTACAAAGTCTCTCCATCAAAATATGACTCTGAAGTCATGAGCCATTTTCAACAGACCATGTTGCATGGGATGTGCTTTAGCTGAGAGGTTTTATTGCTGTAAAGGGATTATGAAAAAAAAAATCAAAAAACCCACTCAAATCTTTCAGCAATTTGAAGTTATCAGAAAATTTTACCAATAGTAAGAAAGAATTATGCAGAAGTTTGAGATTAGCTGGTAAACTGCGTTGTGGAAGGACAGTGAAGAAGTACTGCAGACAAACTGGTTTCACTACTTTTTATAGAAAAACCCTAACCTTTGTCCTGTCTGAACTGAAGAAGCATGGAGGCACCTTCCAAAACATTTTCTGTTACAACTAAGCAAGAATTCGGTTCAGACTTTTCACAGAATCCTTGACTGGTTGGGTTGGATGGAACCTTAAGGATCATCCAGTTCCACCCCTTGCCAAGGGCAGGGACACCTTCCACTGTCCCAGGTTGTTCCAAGCCCCGTCCAACCTGGCCTGGAACATTTCCAGGGATGGGACAGCCATAAGTTTTTTTCCCCTCAAAACTTTTCTTCAAAAAGTCTGATTAAGCTGAGAAGATACTTGATTTCAGGTAAGTTCTTCTCTAAATGAGCACAGACGTGCTAGGGAGAGATATTGACTGTGGCAGAAATCATGAGACTTGCTGACAGAGCACTAACAAGTGTTTAAATATAAATCCTGGCTCCAGGCAGTGCTCAGTGGGGATTATTGGATCTGTCTGGGACAGTGCAGGGTGAGCTGTGTTATTTACCAGCCAGGGAAACCTTGCAGAGTCTTGTTAATTGCTGCTGCTTTGTGGCCTAATGAAGAGTCAGAATGGAACAAAAAGGGTCTTTGGAACAAAAATGGCCCTACTTCCTCACGCCATCATCAGATTTTTCTTCTTCTTTATGCCTCTCTCTGTCTTGTCATTATTTTCATTTTTTTGTCCACATCTGGTACTGACTGTAAGTAAAATTCCTCCTGGCAAGTGCTGTGCTAAGCATGTGGAGCAAATTTACACACTTCTGTCAAACACCCACCTCAAAATGCTTGAAAAGGACCCTGGTGAGTGTGTCCCTGAAGTGTGAAGGGCACAGGACCGACTCTATGATCACAACACGCCGGTCCCTGGGATTCACCAGCAGATGCCTAAAAAAGACAAGATGCATAAAATAAAACTGGGAAGTTTTAGCACATATTACAGGACCTACCTTACAGTCATATTCCATTTTCCTCAAAAATCCTAAAAGTCTGCATTTAGCTAGCACTTTCTACAGCAGACCCCAAAGTCTTTTTCACAAATCTAAAAACCCCAACGCTTTCCTAAAAGAAAGTCAGAACTGAGGCAGGGAAAAACAAGTTACAGAGCTTTCAGCCAGAGCCTGTAGTTCTCAATATCTGTTACACATTTCTAAATCAACAAGAAATGCAAAAATAAGTCATCAATGGTCCTGTGTCATACAATGTCACAAAAGGCAAAGACTGATGACACAGATGCTCTGATTTCAGTGGAAGAGGATGGAACTGTCCTGATTTCAATTGCAAAGTGATGGTCCAGGACAGGAGAAGAAAACAACCCAACCCACAGACACAGAAATCTGAAGCACAGAAACTAAATCCTGGTTTCCCTGTGATGGCTTTTACTGTGTAAAAATATGGATTGGAAGCAAAGAGAAAAGACTAAGTTCAATTTCATTATTCACTAAGGGTACTAAAAACACAATAAAGAGATGTATTGCTGAGGTAAAAATATTCCACAGGTAAAGATTCCTCCTTCCAAACCACTGTGGAGACAGTTCTGCACTGACAGGAGCTTCAGCCCTACCAAAATCAATGCAACTCCTTAGGTAATGCCTTCCCCTTATCAGGCCCTTTCTAAATGTCTCAGCTAAAAGGTAATTTATCAAACACTTTCTGCTTCTACAGAGCAACTGATGCTGCAGGACAGGAACTCTTTGTAAGGTAACCTGGATCTCAGCACCACTGAATTCTTCCTGCACCAACACAGCCAGGCAGCCCCTTGCAAAGTCTTATCTCTGTTTTCTTACCTCACTACACCGTGTCCCTCCTTCCTGCTCACACCCCTGGATGTGCTCAGGGAAGAGCTGCAGAAGGCCTGGGTAACTGACAGGTGTCTCTTACCTGAAATACAACATGTGGATAAATTCCTTCAGATAAGAATACAGCTCTTCTGTGTTGATGTTATACTGCACCACCTTGACAGGCTGGGAAGGGAAAATATCCAGAGTCAGCTCAAATGCTGGGCAGTGATTATGTGAGTGTGTGTATATATATCTATATATATATATAGATATATATATATTTTCACACATGATACATAAAGAAACATGTACGATATATACATAATACATATTTAATCTGACATTATATATAAACACTCACTCTTGTCTGATTTGCTCTTGTCCTTAAAACATCTCAAACTCACCCTATAGCTAAATTCCAGAGTTAATGAATGCTAATTTTTCATGCAGGTAACTTAGCATTCGTTTTCCAAATCTGCCACCTTCTACTAAAAGAAAGAAAAGAAGCATAACTAGGCAAAGCAATTTCTCAATAAATGCCCCAAAACACAAGTTCCTTGGGGACTGAGCAGCAACTAACACCAGCACTGGCATCACACTCACCTCTATCTAGTCACAGTCTTTTAATAGCAGCAGTTAAAATAATGAAAAATAGAACAGTATTTCAGAGTATTTCATTCAGACAATGAAAAATATCTCGTGATGGACAGAAGAAGCATCTGCAAATTCTTTCTATTCTAAAACACACCAAACACCATAAAGGTGAAACAGTTCACCTTTGAGACATCAGGTTTCTTGATTTCACTGGGGATGATGCATCTTGGTCCTGTTTCTCCTGCAAACCCACACCTACAAGACAATGTTGAAAACCTGATTATTCGAAGTCCCCATTTGACACCCTGGGCCTGGGAACCATCACAGAGTAATGAATTCGGGATATTTCTGTGACTGCAGAGAGGAGTCTTGCACACAGCTTTTCTATCCAGATTTTGTACCTGGATAAAGATTTTGTATCTTTTTTAACTGACTCCCTCAACAATAGGATGAAAACAGCAGCAACCCCAAACCAAACCTTTCAGAAACCCACCTGGTCTTCCAAAAATACACAAGAACCATGGACTGAAGACAGCAATTAAGCCAAAATAAATTCATGGTTTATTTTAATAGTCTCAGTGCCTGACATTTGTTTCACTCCTGTCACCCCCAGTAACTACAAATCTCAGAAGAAAACTACAGCAGAAAACCATAAAGCTGCTGGACTCGGAGCATTTTTAATGCAAAAAGTCAATTAATGCTTCACTTTGGTATTTGGCACTGCTAAGGTGTTGGATCATTTCAGAAAAAAGATCTTAAAACAGCCACAATCGAGAACTTAATTTTCTTCTTTTGTGTCAAACAGATACTTGTGCAGTCCCAGTGTGTACAGGCAGCTTTCCTTGAACTTTCAGCCGATTTCGGCCTTATTTGGAAAAGGACAGACAGCTCTCATATAATTCAACTGCTATTCTACAAGAGAGAAGGCTGGAAGGAGACCCTAAAAACACACTATTCGAGGTAAAAGCTTTTCCATGAGGGGATTTTATTGGATAAATAATGCCCAGGGAATAAAAGCTCACAAGCACCTCAAACTTGGGAAAAGCTTTCAATTGGCCACATGACTGTGAATCCACAAAAAGCCACTCATGGAATCGGCTGTCCCCATCCATGAAGGCTCTGTTAAATCCTTCCATTCCCAGGTAACAAAGCTTTTGGCCCACGAGATGAAACACTAAATAAATAGCAAGCATTCCTGCTTCAGCACTCAAGCTAAACCTTGTTTTAATCTAAAACACAAGATTAAAAACCAAGGCTGTTTATTACCAGCTCTGCGCCACACAGATCAACATAGAAAGGGAGTGAGGGGGAAAAACCCACAAAATTACTCTTGGAATCACAGAATGGTTTGGGTTGGAAGGGACATTAAAGACCATCTCATTCCACACCTTCCACCAGACCAAGTTGCTCCAAGCCCTGTCCAACCTGGCCCGGAACACTTGCAGGGATAGAGCAGCCACAGCTTCTCCGGGCAACCTGTGTCAGGGCCTCACCACCCTCACAGGGAACAATTTCTTCCCCATATCCCATGTATCCCTGCCCTCCGGCAGTGTGAAGCCATTCCCCCTTGTCTTGTCACTACAGATCCTTGTCCCAAGTCCCTCTCCAGCTCTCTGGGAGCCCCTTTAGGCATTGGAAGAGGCTCTAACGCCTCCCCGGACCCTTCTCCAGACTGGACACCACCAAATCCCGACAGCAGAGCGGAGCACTCACTTGGTAAAGGCCTGTCCCAGGTCGATCACCACGGCGGTTTTCTCCCCGCCGCTGCCGAGCCCCTCGTACAGCGGCATCGCGGCCCGGTCTCCCTTCCTTCCCCCCTTCTCTTCCNCGGGGCGGGCCCGGGGTGTGGGCGTGGCCTGGGTGAGGGCGGGAGGGGACGCGGGGCCCGGGCTGCTCCCGCTCGACCGAAATCGTAAAAATTATAGAATCATTTGGGCTGGAAGAGCCCGCCAAGATCATCGAGTCCAGGCATTCCACAGCTAAACCATGTCCACAAGTGCCACATCCACATGGCTTTTAAATCCCTCCGGGGATGGTGACTCCACCAGTTTCCTAGGCAGCCCGTGGCGGGGCTGGACAGCCCTTTCTGTGAAGAAATTTTTCCCAACAGTCGGCCTAAACTGCCCGTGGGACAATTTGAGGCCCTTTCCTCTTGTCCTGTCCCTGTTCCCTGGGAGCAGAGCCTGAGCCCCACCTGGCTGCACCCTCCTGTAAGGGAGTTGTAGAGAGCGAGAAAGTCCCCCCTGAGCCTCCTCTTCCCCAATGTCAGCCCCTCCAGCTCCCTCAGCCCCTCCTCATCAGACTGCTTCTCCAAGCTTTTCCCCTGCTCCCTTCCCTTCCCTGGACACGCTCCAGCCCCTCAATGCCTTTCTTGTCTTGAGGGGCCCAAAACTGACCCGAGAACTGGAGGTCCCTCGGCAATGCCCAGCACAGGGGGACAGGCACTGCCCTGGTCCTGCTGCCACACCATGGCTGATACAGAAACAGCCCCATTTAATGCAAAAAGCCATTTCTACGAGGTTAAATGCACTGGTACCCTCAGGACGCAGCATCCACCCTCTTGAACAGAAATAAAACATTTCAGGGACTAAAAAAAGCCACATCACTTCGCTGCTGCAGCATAGTGGTGGTTGGGAGTGAAGACAGGAGCTCAAAATACAATGAGGATAGAAATGATAAACCCCATGGTGCTTACAACCTGTGCAGGGCCAGGAGTTGGACACAGTGATCCTTGAGGATCCCTTTCAGCTCAGGACCTTCTAGGAATCCATGCTTTCAAGACTGGGTTGCCTGAGATGAATGATCAGAGAGGCAGAAGATCAGCTGTGCTTAGTAGCAAGAACCTAATCAATAAAAGGTGTTCTGATGAATATTGTTTGAGGTATGTGTCTCCCCGTGACTGGATCTCCTGGCTGGGAAAAGGGAGTTTCTAACAGATTTTGGATGGTGTAATGAAAATTTGGGATCACTTGAGGAACAGATTCCTAAGGTAGCACTTGCCCCATTCCCAACAACCATCTTCTTTTCCCTGCTAGTATTCACCTTCCCCACAATGACCACACCTGTAAAACCAGCTGCTCTTCAGGCAGTTGTTATATCCAGGAATGTAACTGTGGCCCTGCTTACACCCCCAAAAGTTGTGTCTTGGGTATTTATTCCAGCAAAGTGCTGGAATAAATTTCTTCTCGAGGGAAGCAAAATAGGCATCGAAAAAGCAATTAACTGGGGAGTTGGGTCTAGACATTTGCTTATTGCCAGACAGGCCAGGCTGAGAGCCTGAGGGTTTATGCAGAGGAGTACGAGAGTGCTAATGAAGGCACAGGGTTTTGGGGAAGGCTGTGGTGACACTGCTGTGCTCTGTTGTCACTGAACCCAACCCCCCCTGACCTGTGGCTCCTACAGCAGCTTGTGGATGCTGTGCTTTTCGCTGTGCTCACTGCTCTGCAGCAGCGCTGTTCGTCCCACGTCCCCACTTTCTATTTGCAGTCCCTGAAGGTGGAGGTGTGTGGGAGTCGGATGATGAGGGGGAGTGACGTGAGACGCCGAAAGCTGTCGCTGCCACCATCTGCTGTGTCGCCTGGGCCAACCCCCGCACTAGCCCATGGGCTAGCAGCCCTGCACAAATGCGTTCTCTGCTGCTCCTGTCACAGCCTTGTCGTGTTTCCCCCTTCTGGTCACCCTAAAGTCACCAAGGTGACAAAGTGGGGTCAAGAGGTAGAGCTGAGAAGAGAAGGTCCAGGTGCGTGTGGAGCAGGAGTGCAGACTGGGGGAGCTGAAGCAGATGGGGCATCCTGGAAGGGCTCCTGGAGGACACACGAGGAATCCAGGCAGTGCAGAGGGAATGCAGGAAGGGTGTGAAGAAGGGGAGCTCTGCAGTGACAAACGCGGGGGAGACTCCTCTCAAAGCCCTTTACATCCCTCATAAAGCCCTGCTAGCTCTCCTTCAGACACCATCCCACAGCTCAGTACGAGCCCAGGCACTCTTCAAACAACCCATCACCAGCTTCCCATCCTCTCCTAGGAGAGGAAAACTGAGGAGCAAGGACAAGGCTGTAGTGGTGCTGTGAGATACACAAACAGTGACGGGACCAGCACACACCCAGTGAATTCTGGAGGAGGAGGGTTCATTGCCAAGGCAGCAGTGGAAGATGCCGACACATGAAAAAATAAACAAACAAAAACCTGCAGCAATTAAACATTGTGACACCAAGTTCAACTTGCCTTATGATTTTGTGTGGTTTTATGTTTTTAATGGCTTTTTAAGTTATTTTTTTTAGCTTAGTATTTTATGGCCTTCCGGAACATGGAAATGCAGTTGAACTTTAAAGGATATGCAAACAACGAGGCATGAAAATATGTTCAAATGTCAATTCCACAACAGAACCTTAACTCTGCCATGTTTGAGCGATTCCCCAGTGCACCACGAATATGCACTCAGTGGTAATTACACCTGACTGAGACAGGAATTATATTCAAGAAACTTTTCTGTATTTGGTTTTTCTGTCAGGGGAACAATCCCAGAATTTCCCAAGTGCTGCTGGAGAGATTCTGATTAGACACCAGGAAAATATTTCACAATGAGAACAATCAGACATTCGAATAATCTCCCCAGGGAAGTGGTGGATCCCTCAGCACTGGACACTTTTAGATTCAGCTGCACGGGGTGCTGGACCATCTTGTCTCAACCGTGATTTTGCCAAGAAAAGCTGGGTCAGATAATTCTTGAGATCCTTTACAACGTGATATTCCATGATTCTATGGTAAGTTACTACCTGGAGTGCTGTCTGCCCTCGCTGTTCAAGGACAGCACAGGGAAGCTGTGCAGTCACTGTGCCTGGTGAGAATATGCTCTCACTGGAGTGTGAATATTCATTCTCTCAAATTCTGTAAAATCCTCCTGAGTATCGCTGTGATAGGGGTCTTACACATAATATACTATACTTAATGTTGTTGCTCTTGAAATACTTTAGGTCTAAAAATCGGAGTAATTTAGATAATATATGATTAAAGTCTAAGCGTGATGTTTGCATGATCTGTTTTCATCCCAGATCTCACCCGTTTATATCTTACCACGCTGTAATTACATATTTACAGCACATTGCTTATGTTTTTAATATAATATTTTATGTAAAATGACTGCTTAGATACGTCTTGCAAAAATCAGAGGCCCTACTTGAAATCCACAGCCCATGGCTTCCTCCTGAATATATTATCCCTGGGTTAGGAATGATCAGAGTTTCCTGCTAATCACGCCACAGTCTTTATAGTCCATTGGAAATCTCCTCTTAAATTACATTAATCAATCACAGTTAACACGAGTTCTGAAATGCAAGCTGCAGCTTAAAAGTGGCTTAATTTAATGGATGGTCTTTTCAGAGTTATTGATAACAGGAGCCAGAGAGTTAGAGATGTGCCAGGGTTTCATAACAAAATCCATCCACGCTGGGCTGGTTTAATCAAGGAAGCTGCTTGCATAATGTGAAGAGCACTCACTCTCCCCCGAATATGTGACTGTTGAAGAAACAGATGGTGATGCTAACCCGAAAGAATCAGGCTATAAATACATTCAGGATAACAATATAAATGGAGATAATTATTCACAGTCTAAGGAGACAGTGGGACAATTAAGCTAGCTCGTAAGCAGAACGTCCAGCAGAGTGAAAAGCAGGATTTCCATAACACAATAAGAAATTATTCCCTAAGTGCTGCCAGTTCATGCAACTCTTGGGAGCAGTGCTACCTCTGACAGGCAAGGAAGAGGTCACATAAGGACATAAAAATACAAGATATTAACAGCAGCCCATTGAAATCTGTGAAAACTCTTAAATCATAGAATCATAGCCTGGTTTGGGTTGGAAGGGAGCTTAAAACTCATTTAGTTCCCCCCCCTGCCGTGGGCAGGGACATCTTCCACTATCCCAGGTTGCTCCAAGCCCCATCCAACTTGGCCTGGAACACTGCCAGGGATGGATCATCCAGAGCTTCTCTGGGCAACCTGTCCCAGGGCCTCACCACCCTCACAGCCAGGAATTTCTTCCTAATAAATAATCTAAACCTACTCTCAGCTTGAAGCCATTCCCCCCTTGTCCCCTCACTCCGTGCCCTTGTAAAAAGTCCCTCTGCAACTTTCTCTCAGCTATGTTAAAGTAGTGGGAGGCCACAATTAGGTCACCCCAAAGCCTTCTCTTTTCTTTTCCGGCTGAGCAGTCCCAACTCTCTCAGCCTTTCCTCATAGCAGAGGTGCTTCATCCCTCTGATCATCTCCATGGCCTCTCCTGGGCTCGCTCCAACAAAATCAAATTTGCAGGACAGTTCTTTTTGCCTAATGCCGTCCTTTTTCTCTCCCCTTTTTCTTCTTCAGGATTCTGTCGGTGTTCAAGCCCCTGGCAGAAGAAAGCCCCGTTCGGATGTCCTGCAGACACGTCATTGTCACAGCGCAGCGCTGCGCTCTCCTCCGCGCCGCCGCCTCGAGGTGGCAGCTGCGGAACCCGCCCGGAGGGTTAAAAGGGAGCGTTTTTCATAAAGAAAATCACTTTTCTGTACCCGCCCCGAAACAGGCAGCTCTCAGCTGAATTAATCCCCGCGGAGCTCTTGCAAACATTGCAAACATAAAGGAATGTGTCCCGCAGCACAAACACTGCGTGGCTACGGTACGGAGCAGCACGCCCAGCTAATGCTCTGCTCCCTTGAAAGCCAAAATGCCTGCCTGGACCCCTGTAGAGACTCGGATTTCGGCTGGACCCGGGCAAATTTCAACAGCAAAGCATCATTATTTTTAATTGGTCATAAAATAAACAGTCTTTTGTGTCCCTGCATTGGCTGGCTTAGTCTGTGTACTCGCTTCTAAGCCTCCCTAATCTCTGTGTGCAGGCTAACTGAGGCACGTACCCATCCCTTCCTCACAAAATCAGGGAATTGCATACTTAGGGCCAGCTTTAGACCTTCTGGAGATCACAGAGTGCTTCCTCACCTTTTCCCAGCACATGGATTCAAGGGGATCCACTTACCAGCTCTCTGAAAGGACAGAGAGGAGGAAAGCCCACTGCTTGGGGTTCTGCTAACTGCTGGATCTGGTTCCTGCTCTAGGATTTTGGCTTAATTGATGTGAATGTTTCCAAAACAAAAATGTGTATTTCTCTGCTCTTAACCATCCTCAAGGGGAATAATGAAAACACTGGTGGTGTCTGGAGCACTGCTGTTTCACCCCAAAACACGGTGCTCCTCCACCCAGGAATCCCAATTCCATGTGTTCTCCATGGGAAAGACCCCAAAAGTCCCTGTGGTGGGGGCTTTCAGCCCCTCTGTGCTATTTTAGAAAGGGCTGTACTGTGAGACATAAAGTGGCAGTACTGACACTGCACTTCTTTAAAACCTCTGGATTCGGTGGTTTAGTTTAACCTCGAGTTTTGAAAAGCAAAAGCTGAAGTTTCTAAAGTCCCTCTGGGTATTATGTGAACAACCATATTTCAGATGATGGAGGCTGGACTCAATGATCTTGGAGATCTGTTCCAACCTAAATGATTCTCTGTTTCTGTGATTCTGTGAAGTTGAGGGTTTGATGTCAGAGCAGGGCTTAGGGTCAACCTGCTTTGGGGCGGTGGGCCCAGTGCTTTTTTTATTGTCAGCCTAACTTTGTAGTGGAGTGTGTAGGACGGGGGGGGGAAAAATATCCAAGGGACTTGACAGGTGGTTCATGTTTTAGCTGAGACTCCAATAAGCACATGGATGGCTTCCTCAGCACTTTACCTCCGGGAAAATTGTGATATGTGGTGTACCTTGGCATTAACTGCATCAATTCTATTGAAGGACATGAAGAAGAGCGAGGATGTACAGTGATTCCGTTATGGATGTGAGCATCAGTCGTCCCGGGCTGTATTCCCAGAGCAACTGCAACGGATTCCAGTGACCTTGGGCCGGTCAGCAGAAGCCTGGTTCTACTCTGAAGAGTGAGTGTGTAAAAATGGCACTTCCTACTCAGCAGATCTGGGCTCTGTGGGCTCTCCAAGTCACATCTGCTGACTTTAGTGACAAAAATAAGTTCTTACGGCTTTCCTGCTCTGTGAGCACTTCAGAAACACGAGAGCTGGGAAGCAGAAGCTGGATCCCGTGCCTCCTTGTAGGATTGATTACTGTAAATCCCAGCCAGCAGTGGGGCTGCACTGGCATCACTTGGCCTTGCCCAGCTTTCCTGGTAGTGCCAGCGGTGAGATACATGGATGAAAGGAATCCAAGTTGATTCTCCTGATTGAGTTTTAATTGCAGTTGACATTTATCGGGTTTGCATTTGGAAGAAGAAGAAATCTGTTCATCCATAACATGGTTACATTCAAAATAATTCATTGGTCACAAACTTTTTCGAAGTGGAGCTGTTTTAAACAAACCTCTCTGTGACAGGGGGTGCTGTTCTCACTTTCCCTGAATTAAACTCATGGCTACTCCATTCCAGTGGTTGCTGTTTAGTGGGAAGAGAAAGGCCCCTTAAAACAGATGCTACCAGCTGGTGTAAAGGTGAGTCTTGTGATGGAGATGTGCACTGATTTGTGTGCTGGATGTCCCCAGTATTCAATTTGGGAAAGTCATTCAGCAGCAAAATTAATGGTAACTATTTTAAAATTACCTTTACCTTCTGTGGCATGTCCTGACATACTTAGGATGGCTGATACATCTCCTCACAGGTGCCAAGAGTAGCAGCATAAGGTGCAGCATTCTGCTGTCAGGACAATGATTTTTTAGTTCATTTTATACAGGCAAAATATATCTTCATATAAATTTTTATGTGACCTAGTCTCTTAATTAGGACATGCTATTGGTGCTTTTTGGGTTCTGCAATAAGGCTGCGACAGGAATATCACCTTTGAAAGAAATCTGATGTATCATTACTTTGTACAGCAGAGCTGGGTGCTATAATAATACACAGATTTTATAAGAGGCTCTTACAAAAATTAGGTATTGTTATTTTACAGAAGAAGTGGAGGCTGAGAGCAGTGAAATTCAGTTTTGAAAGTCCTCTGACAAGGCAGAGCTGGGAATGGGACATGAGTGTCACTCTTTCCCAGCTACGCTACCTGCATGGAAGAATGAACCTGCTTACATCCAAATTTAGTCTCTGAATTCACCTCAGGTGAGAAGTCCTGAAGGACAAGACCAATAGAGGATTGCACTGAAATGTCTCAGCCCAGAGCAAGGGTAAGAGGGGAGAGGCACGGATGTCTGTTAACTTGCTGTGGAAGTGGGGCCTGTTTTGCCTGGTTACATGTATGCTCCACGGCATACTGATCTGAGTTAAAAATCAGTATTTCCAACTAATAAACCATAGAAAGGAATAACAAAAGAGTGCTCTCTGGTGATTTCTTATTTCTGTCTCTTTCATCATGCCTCTTTCTTTCAGTCTGCAGATATTTTTGTTGATAACGCAGAAGCCTCTGATTTTGGCAGGTTATGTGGGGTAGAGAAACTTGCAGTGTACAGGGAATGTGCAATTTTAGGCAGGGAAAAAAAACACAGATAACCAGCTATTTTGGTTACAGTGCTTATAAGTGAAATATTTAACCTTGAGAGGGCACAGTGCCAATCTGGGTTCGGAGTCGATGGCAAGGGGGAAGTGGAAACCTCTCCAGTCTATTAAGTGCTCTGCATCCCTAGAGAACAGTAAATCACCCGTTACACACGCTTTACATTTTAAGTAACTTTCCCAGTAATTGTAAAGGTTGGATAGAAAAGGGGTTGAAAGCACTATCATCGAGCGGTGTGTGTTGGAGAGAACCTTAAAAATCATCTCATTCCAACCCCCTGCCATGGGCAGGGACACCTTCCACTAGAAGAGCCCTTGTTCTGAATCCCAGGTCAGCTGTTAGAGGGGAATTGTGCAGCTGCTGAAGCCCAGCTCCTGGACTCATCCCTGAGGGCTCTGATTTCTGCTGGGGAGGTCTCTGTTGTCCTGCCCCCGCTCCCCACACACGGATGCCTGAACAGCTTGGGAATCAATCCCAGACCCACCACAAGGTGCAGTGCTGCTCTTGGGAATTGATTTTGGTTTCCTGGAAAATCTGGCTGCGCCATTAACTTGGGAGGTGGCACCTCCTGCATGGCTGAGCCACTCCCTCTTCTCAGCCAGAGCCCTTGGTCAAAATGAGTTGGCCAGGACTGAAGTAGAAGCTGTGAAGAGTTTTGAGTCCCTAATCCGGGAGTTAATGGTGTTTAAAATGACATGAAAAATGCTCTTACCCCTTCCTTCCCTCTCCACTCCATCTCCTTTCGAGGAGAGAGGAAACATCCTTTCTTTTCACATATTTGTATTTTATTTATGAAGATGCCGCAGCACCAGAAATATTGATTAATGAATAATTTCCCTGGATTTTACAATTCAGAGAGGTAAACTCAGAAGGGACTTTCCTCACCATTTTGTGTGACCATTTCCTCCCCCAAGCCTAACTCTGAAGTTCTTTTTGATGCCTTTTGTCACTGGCTGTCTTTATTGCTGATACAGGCACTTTGACACTTTATTTTCAACTCATGCAGGGGTTAGCAATATTTCTGTGAAAAAAATTGCCCTAACTTGCAACAAATCTGTCTTTTGAAAGTTTTAATACTGGATGCACAGTGCTACAATCAAATGAATTGGGTTGGATCCAGTTGGGTTGAAATCCAGTAGAAAACACACTGTTTCTCTAAAATTAAACAGGTAAAACTTTGGGGTGTGTTTAGAGACACAAAGAGAGCAAATCACTTATATAAATGTTATTACAGTAGCACAGCCAACAGAAAAAATAATGAACAATTTGTTGATAAGGAATATCTCGTTTTCTTCCATCAGTTACGTTGTTTATCTAAAGAGCTGAGTGACCGGTGCCAGCAGGTTACACCTCACTTTGTGTGGAAAAAAAGAAGAGATTATTTTATAGTTTGTTATCATAACTGGAGGATTTGCCGATTTGCCTCGTGTGGTAGAGCATGTTCATAAGGAAGCCAAGATTTTAACTCTCTCTCCTATACCTTCCCTCTATTCCTTCATAGCAATTCCACCCCCTCAAAATCCCCCCACCCCAGCCATTGCCTCTTGTGACAGATCATTATTTTTGGTCTCTCCTCACCTGTCCCTGCCCAGCTCAAACGCTTTGCACCTGCTGCAGCCCCACTCTGAATGAGTCACTGCCTGAGAGGGCGTATAAAACCCTCTGTGTGCAGCAGAGACCTTGTGGTGCCCCTGACACTGGGCTTGGGGGAGTAAGAGGAAGCTGAGCTGGTCTCATCTTTTGCGTTTGGAGTCAAGGTATGGGCTTCCGAGTTGCTCTTTGGCGAAGTGAACTGATGTGTGAGCAAGGGCGTGATGGTGTAAAGGTTTTCTTCCCTTAGTCATGGGGGTTTGGTTGGAAAAAAAATGGGTGTGAGGAGGAAAGCATTAGTAAAACTGTTTGCCTTTCTTTGTTCTGGCCAAAAAGGTGCTTAAAACAAAGCCTCCAAAAAAGTGGAATTGAATTAAGCTCTTCTAATTCACGTGTTGTTATTTAAGAAGTTGTTCTCCTTTGCAGCGGGAGTATTAGGGGAAGGTGACCTCTGCAGCTGAAAACACTGGAGGAGAATCTGTAATAGATGGAAAACTACTAAGGGTGCCGTAGGCCTTGTTGTTACAGCTCGCTGTAAGCAAAGAGCGGCAGCTCCTCGGGTCAGGCACTGAGGAAGAGTTGGGTGCGGGGGCTGAGGGCTCGGATGCTCAAACTTCCCTTCGGAGAAGGAGCAAACGCGGCTGCGGGCGGTCTCTCCCGGGGGCTGCGGGTGCCGGGGAGCACGAAGCCCACCGGGGGCAGGCGGGGGCCGNCGGCGCCGAGGCACCGGGCGGCGGCGGCGGGAGCCAGGTGAGGCCGGGACACACACGCACGCAGCCGGCATCGCACCCCCGTGCCGCATTTGCCCCGGGGTTACGCGTTTGGAATCGATTTGTGGTTTTTTTCCGACGATGGTCGGCTGCCCGCGGGGCAGCGCATCCTCGGCGCGGCTCTTTGTTCCCGGCGAGCGGCTGGTCCCTGCAGCCCCGGCGGATGGGGAAGGGGCAGCGGGGCGCGGGGGGGCAGGCGTCCTGCTGGGATGGGGGGCCCGGTGGGCTCCCTCGGAAAATCTTTGGGGGCGGGTGTGTGTTTCTCGCGGGGGTGGTTTGGGGGTGACCGCCGCTGTCCCTCTGTCCTGTTGTCGCGGGCCTGGGCAGGAGGAATCCCCGGGCGCTGGTTCGCACTCGATCCCCTGCCGGGTGGGGAAAGGATGCACTTCTGGGGTGTAAAGTCACCTGTAAATATGACTCAGGAGGACGGGGAGATGGACCTGTGCCCGGCGTGCTGGGTGTAATCAAGCCTTGAGCCAGCCCTAATCCCATTCCCTGGACCCCACGCAGGTTCTGCTAGAGCCAAAAGGGCCTGACAAGGTGCGTTCAATCTGCTTCACCTGCGAGGACTCATGATCCTTCAGCTCTCCTGTGTGGTGTTGCTGTCAGCGTTAGGCGAGGCGCTGAAATTGTGGAGCGTTTCTTGCTGATTGGAATCCGAGTGCTATCCCTCTGCTCCCAGGCGGGCTGGGGAGCAGCATTCCCGTCCTTCTCCTGCTTGAGAGCTGCTGCACCCTTTGGCCTCATTCTTAAACACCCCCTCCTCCCTATCTTAATCCCTCAGGAATTTGGTAGACCTTAGACTTCTGTGGTGCCGGGGACCTGGCGCGGGTCAGAAGCCACAGAGAACTGTGCAGCTTTCCCTTGCAAATCCAAGTAGGGATTTCCATAGGTGGTCCGTGTGCTGTTCTGAACAAAGCGAGCGATCGCTTGGTGGTTGGGGGAATAATGCCTAAAACATGTCATGTCTCCGGCTCCTCAAAGAACTACTGCTGGAATGCCGAGGCTGGAAGTGGAGGTGATGTATTATGTATTAAGGTGCCTCACTGGAACTGGTGGGAAGCTGGCCTTACAGAATATTAATATCTCATTTGTTTGCTTGTAAGGATGCATCCTCAAGGGTAGGGGAGGATGTGCCCCTCTGATGCGTGCTTGTCTCGACATCATTTTTCTCACCTGACTTCGTGTTGGTGGCTGGTGTAGAGTCGTGTCACTGCTGGGATTTCACTGAGCTGCTGGAGGTGGTCGAACTGGTTGAGGTCTGTTTACCTGAAGCGTTTGCTGTAAGAGCATCAGCTCCCCAGTTCGCTCGGTTGAACTGGGCAAGGACATAAAGCAAGATGAGATGAAGGCATTTTTCTGGGCTTGTGCACAAAAGTAGGAGTTGGAGCTCTGCAGTGTATTATCTGCTGCCTTTTGTATTCAGCACAAGTAATGAGGCTTGGATGGCATACATTAGCACCCTGTAACAGAGCACTTGGTGGCTGGCAGTTGTTTGACTTGTATATTTTGGCTAAATCTTCACATTAAAAGATTTGCAGCTTTTTTGTCCAGTTCCCTTATGAATTGTCAGGAGAATTGCTGAGCTGAGCACACCCAGGACTGTTTCAGCCAGCCCAGGCTGGCACCAAGCTTGTGCTTGGAGGTGTGAGAAGCCCTATTCAAAGGCAAGACAGAGATTTGTCTGGGGCTGACCTGTTCATCTCCTGCTCTCTGCTTTGTAATGATGCATGCAGCCACTTCAGCTTGCAAGTGTGAGTGTCCTCTCTGTGTCAGAGGGATTGTTAGAGCAGAGTTTTTAATTCGAGTTGGAAACTCGATACTTTTTTTCCCCTCGCTGTTTCAACAATTCGGGTAGAAACAAAGCCATAACTTTCCAAAGACAGAAANGGGATGTTTTCTCTAAGTTAACTGGCTGGGTGAAACTCTGAAAAAGCTCTCTGAGGGAGTAGCTGCACCCAGCTGGGACAGAGGGGGGTGTTTAATCCTTTGCAGCATGTGTCCATAAACCACTGGTCCGTGCAAGGAACAGCTATTGAAGGAGAGACATCTGCTCTGCTCTGTGCTGCTCCCCTGAAGCCTGCCCTGTTGGAGTGACCATAACAGGCTGGGGCTCCTTCTGAGCTGGCTTTTGTTAGGCTCCCCGAGAGCTGGTCTCAAACAGGTCTCCAGAATTCAGAGGGCTTAATGGTTTAATAACTATTGCAAGTGCTAATTGTATGGAGCAGGGAAGCAGCCTGGCTCAGAAAGAGCCAACTGAGTCTGAGACTGCTTCAGCTGGTGACCAATTTATATTTATTGTCCCTCAGCTTCCTGACCTCCCCACTGAGGTAGATGGTTCTTATTCTTGTGGGTAGCTCCTGGAGATGCCCAGTTTTGGCTCCTGTTTTCAGCCTAGCAGTCCTTTGTGTTATTTTCCAGCCTACCGGGTGCTAAAAGAAAAGTTATTATTTTCCATGCTAAAGATAAAGCTCCCTGGCTGCCTGCAGTTGCTCTGCCTTTGCGGCTGGAGGAACGGCATCTCCTGGGATTTGGTGTTATTAAGTGCAAGGGAAGTAGCTGGCACTGTCTCTTGCCCTCAGTGTGTGCTTCCTATTGGAAGCAACGATTAGTTTTCCACCGAGAGCCTGGCCAGTGCTTGGCAGCTGCCTCCAGGACTTCAGCTCTGAGGATGCCAGGTGAAATCTGGGGACGAGGAGTTCCTGCGGTGTGAAATAGTGAGTTACTACCTTCAGGCTGGTAACAGAAAAGCTCAGGCTTACTACAGAGGAGGTGCGTGGTCAGGACAGTGTGCTCCAGCCTGCTTTTATCACCTGGCTGGGGCTGGAGAGCAGGCTGACTATAAAAATAGCCAGATGGGAGGATAAGTGTATAACTCAGTGCGGCTTGAGGAACAAACTGCTCTGCAGGTGGGTACCTGCAGCTTCTGCATTCAGTGGAAGTGCTACAGCAAGGTGTCAAACTCTGCTTAAGGAGATAGCCGGGTCACTGCTGTTCATACACTCTCTAATCCAGCCTCTTCCTAAAGCTAAGTAGATCTTAAGCCCTGGCTAATCTTCTTTGAAGTATGAACCTGTGCCATTATCCTGCAGCAAGCTCCGTGCCACTCTCTCCTGCTTTCACTGAGTGTGAAGGTCTCGGTTAGCTTACATCTGGTTGTTGTGGATTTCCTGAGCAAATAACTCTCCAATATGATTTTTGCCCTGTAGAAATGCAGGATTATGGCCAGCAGGGCTTTTCAGACTGGGAGAAACAATATGAAGCTGCCCAAAGGACTCCAGGAACTCTTCTATCAGGCTGGTACTGAGTGCCCACATTATTCACCAGCCAGAAGGAGGAAAGGTTCTAGTGAAGATGGAGTAAGCTTGTTGGGAGGAGATGAACATTTTAGTTCTTCTGTTAACCACGTCCTGAATGTCTTGGGCCATTTGAGAGCCTGGAGCTAGAAAGCTACAAATTATCTGTACAGATGTGTATGTACGTGTGTATAATGTCTATGACTGCAAGGGAAATGCTTTTCAAGTGCAGCTGGAGTCCTGTTTAGGTTTAAGCACTGCTGAAAGCATTTGTGCCACCTAAAGGCTCCTGGCTTCTTCAGAAGCTGTATTTAGAGCCAAACTATTTTTTTAAATAGAAAAAAGCCAACTTCTTGATGTTTCAGTATGTCTGATCTTAACAGGCACTTGCTAAAGGGGTGTGAGGTGAACATGATTTATATTCAGCTGCACAGTAAGGCAGATGCGTGTAGTTGGGGACTAACAATTTAACTTGCATGATATACTCTTAGTGCTTTTTAATTTCAAAAGTGCATAAAGAATTAGCCTGGAAGGAGAGCTAAATATTGTCAGTTTTCAGCTATTTTTTTCTGGTGGGGAATAGAGAAAATAGATGGGTGGCCACTCATCCTTCAGAGATAGAAGATGCTAAAAATAAAGTGGAAGGTATCTAGGCTGGTGAAGAGCTTTTTGGTGGCTTCTGCTTGTCCCTGAGCACCTGGTGCATGTGTGTGGCCTCTGATGGGGAATTATTCCAGCAGCTCGAACTGCTGGGACGAGGCTTCAGGGAGAATGGAAAAAGTGACTCAGTGTGCCCTGAAGGCTCAGCCAGATGCTGGAGCGTGCAGTGGTTGACTCTGAGCTGTGTTGCTGCTGCACTCTGTGGGTACAAATGTGAGTAATACTCCTGTATGTGCTGTTTGGGTGGGGAAATGAGGAGTGTGGCAAGTTTAGGGATTTGTCCTGGTGCCCTTCAGCAACAAGACTGCACAGGGTGACCATTGCTTTTCTTTGGAAGACTTAGGGGTGGTTCTGACAACCCCGACCTCTTTCTTTACTATTATTTGTTAGTCCTGCAGCACAAAGGTAAGAGCAGTTCACTTGTGAATGGTAAAATCTCACCTCATTCCACCCCCTGCCAAGGGCAGGGACACCTTCCACTATCCCAGGTTGCTCCAAGCCCCATCCAACCTGGCCTTGGACAGTTCCAGGGATGGGGCAGCCACAGCTTCTCTGGGCAACCTGTGCCAGGGCTTCACCACCCTCAGTCCAGAATTTCTTCCTAATACCTAATCTAAACCTCCTCTTTGTCAGGTGAAAGCCATTCCTCCTTGCTCTGTCACTCCAGGCCCTGGTCCAAAGTCTCTCTCCAGCTCTCTTGAAGCTACTTTAGGCACTGGAAGGTGCTCCAATGTGTCTCTGGAGCCTTCTCTTCTCCAGCTCCCAACTCTCTCAGCCTGTGTCCATAGCAGAGGTGCTCCAGCCCTGTGATCAACTTGGTGGCTCTTCTCTGGACTCATTCTAACAGGTCAATGTCTTTCTCCTGTTGGGGGCCCCAGAGCTGGCCACAGAACTGGAGGAACACTTCAGAGAAATCAAGTGAAGCTGCTGATGGCTGGAGGCCCTTGCAGTAGGCCTGGCTGTGCCCCTGACCAGCTGCCTCCTGGAGCTGGGAGGAGGAGGAACACCACACCAGATCTGCTGTGTGACAGAAGGAAGTTTGCTGTGTGCATGGGACTGGTGCAAGCAGCTGTCCCACATGGGATGAGTGGGGCCTTGGATGGGATGGTCTTCTGCTCTGGAGTGGTGGAGTAGCAAGCCCAGGACTGAGGCACATGCCCAAGGGAGGTGTCTGGATGCTGGAGCTGTGTGCCTGGAGGCAGCAGAGCTTGCCAAGGGCAGGCTGTCAGCTGGCTGGATCACTGCTGGGCTGCAGGTTCAGTGCTCTCTTAGAAACTCTTGACTCACACGGTGATTCTGGACATGAAACTTTCTGGAAGTGCCTCCATGGTGCAGTGCAGCACGGGCACTGTGCTAATGCAGCAGTGCTGCTGTCTGGGCTGTAGCTTCCTCTGTGGGGCCAAGGACCTCAGCCAGGACGTGGCACAGATGTAGCCCTAAAGCCTCCTGGTGTGGCTCCGGTCCTGCGTTCTCCCCCGCAGGCCCATCTTGTTCTCTGTGCAGATTCCTTGCTCTCTTCCTGTGCCAATGCACAGAACAGGGCTGGCCGTAACAAACCTGGGACTTCATGGCCCTGACAAGTGTCATTTCTGGACTTGGTTCAGGACAAACAGGTTGCTCCACAGCATTGCTTGCAGGTCTGATGCAAGTCCAAAAATGACACTTCCAAGCAAAGAGTTCCCCCACCTGCTTTACTGTTCTTAGCACTCTGCTGCTGGGGTGAGAGCTGGGCAAGGTCTGTCCTGGGCTTCAGATCAACATTTGGTCTTGGCTAAGAACAGTAAAACAGGTGGGGGAATTCTTTGCTTGGAATTTTGTAGGAGGGGTCTGCTCACAACTGGCCATAGGCTTGGTCACCCGGTTATTTAAGGCCCTGGGTCTGTGGGTGCTTACGGGTATTTGTAATCTTGGTTCCTTTTTCCCTTTCTAGGCCTTGCACTCTGGATTTGTCAGCCTTGCAGGCTTCTGGACACATCTCCTCTCAGCCATGAGGAGATCAATAGGATTTAACATCTGTGTGATCACCTGCAGCATCCTGCTCTTGTCCTCCAGCCTGCCATGCCTTGCAGCTCAGCCTCTGGAGGAGACAGACGTGACAAAGGTCCAGCATGGCCCCTGGGCAGGGAATGGGCTGGAAGATGAAAGGACAGGCATGGTGGACTTGAAAAACAATCCGGGCCCTTCTGAGCAGACAGTTTCTGAAGAGCCATGTGGAGCATCAGCAAAGCCGTCTGGGACACCCTTAGATGGAGCTTTCACTGCAGAAGGAGAAGCGCTCCCTGCCAGCCCGAGCCGTGTCATCCCCAGCAGCTGGGGCCTGGGGGATCACCCCTCTGCTGGGGCACTGCCTGCTGTGCACGAGGAGGAGCTGGCTCCCACGGAACCACAACTGGATGAGGATGAAGCACTCAAGGCCATGCTGACCACAGCTGTGACCACGCTGAGCCCTCCAGTCCAGGAGGAGTCTGGTGACCCCGTTGGTGAGGGCACCACAGAGGGTGGTGTGGCAGTGGAGCCCAGCTCTTCTGGCCCCTCAGCAAACCCCCTTTCTGAGACCACTGTGGAGGAGGAGGGGGAAGCAGAGAGCAGCTCACACCCCTCAGCTGTGCCCCAGCCCACACTGAATCCCAGCTGGGAAGCAGCAAGTGACCACCCTGCCACCCCAACTCCCCAGGCTCTGCGTGTGACCTCTGAGCTGGGAATGCTGAGAGCCCGCACAGGGAGCCCTCTGAAATCCCTGGTTCCACCAACCTCTGTGGCTGCCAAACATCCCCTTGTGGTGACTGAGGCCTCCCTTCACCCAGAAGCAGGGACAGGCGTCACGCAACAAGAGCTGCCCACTGCAGCTGGCACTGTCACCATCCCCCCTAGGGACACTGTGCCACCTGACTGGGATGACACAAAACTGGGGGACATCACTCAAGGGGTAGGCCTGTCTCATGAGGAGGTGACGGAGGACCTGGGGACAACAGAGCCATCCCAGACCCCCCAGGAAGGTGTGGGGGAGGAAGAAGATGCAACAAGAGCCGTGCCCTCCCCAGTGTCCCCTCCACCAGGGCCTGAGCTTGCCGAGGAGACCAACTGCACAGTGCCAGGGCAAGGGGAGGAGCTGCCTGCAGCTTCCACAGGCAGCAGCGATGCTTTCCACACTGGGAACCTGTCAGATGCAGACACAGCTGATCTTGGCTCGCTGGAAAACATAAGTGCAGTCACAGCAGAGGAGGAGAAAAGCGTCCCTCTGTCACAGCCGGAGGCTGCTGTGGTGACAGATACCCAGCCTGAGCTTTCTCCTACTCTGGAGAGTTCATGGAAAGGTAAAACTTGCCTGTTATGGACACTTGCCTCTCAGTGGGGGTTTAGGAGTGAGGCTCTTGGCAATCTGTGCTTCATTTCTGGGACTTAAAGTGAGCTGTAGCAGCAGCCTGTGAGCCACTGATATCCTAAGTGGCTTTACAAGGATGCTCAGGTCAAAAGGTCTGTGCAGAGAGCTGCTGTCCCTTGTAACAGAAACTCCTGGTGTTGTCTCCTCACCCTGTAGCGAAGCTGTGGCTGCCCAGTACTTGTCCCAACTCCTCCTCCAGGACAGCCTGCCACAGGCTGATGGTGTCACCTTGCCCTGTACATACCTCTGGAGATGGCACCTTCAGCCTCATGACAGTGTTCCTTCTTAACCTTTAGAATATAAAGGGAATGCTAAAAAGAAGGCTGGTCAGGTGTTGGGCAATGACATGTTTCTAGGTTGATGAGGACTTTTTAATTGCTGGGCATTTTATTCTTCCCTCTTCTGCTGCAGATGCAAAAGGATGATTTCCCTTTACTGCATCCAAAAGGCCTAATTTTTGCTGTAAGAGAAAGGAAGCTAATTGCAGGCTGGTGCTGAAACCTGACTGATTAATTTCTAGATTAATTTATAAGCACTTGACTTGCCAGCAGGTTGCCTCTCTGCTGTTTCCCAGATGTTGGGGGAAACAAACACTGTCAGTAAGACTTGTGCAACAAAAGTAAACCCTTCTGCACAGTTGAGGTTTCAGTGGGAGCTGGTCACTGAAAGCTGCCCTGATGATGCTTGGCTGGACCTGCTGCTGGCACCGTGGCTCTGGAATTGTTAATGCATGGAGTTACATTCCTTTTATATTCCTTCAGATGTGTGCTCTGCTGCTGTCAGCTGTCGTGCGAGTTTGTCCTGACACGTGTTCTTGCTGTAGGCGTTACTCAGGAGGTGACAACAGCTGCCCAGGAGGCTGGTGCTGCTCTGTCAGCTGTGACAGAGGTGCCTGGTGCCACCCAGGGAACAGGGGCTGCCAGCTTTCCTCAGGAGAACAGCGGGGAGGACACCCAGATGCTGACGGCTCCGAGTGCCACCGAGGTGCTGGTGGCAACTGCTGCTTCCTCTACTGTGAACCCCGTGGGTGCAGAAGGTAGGATTCTGCTTCAAGGACTTGTTTCTACACAATGGGATGGTACCTCTGAAACCAGTGTCAGTGCCTGGACACTCAGTCTCAACACAACATCTTTATTCTGTGGGACTTTTTTTTTGCTGACCTTCTCCACACTGCCTCTAGCCCTGGGCTGTCACTGCTTTCTGTTCATGCTGTGAGATCCACCACGTTGAGATTTACCAGGATATGAGGTTTTTACCCCAGATAAGTGGAGTAGAGGTTAAAAAAAAAATGCCCCAAACCAAACAAGCCCCCTGTCTGTCCTTGCTAGCAAGCTGCCTTTAGCTTTAGACACTTAAGCAACTTTTTATTTACGGAGGGAGAGTTTTTACTTCTGGAGCCCAAGGCAGTCATGGATTGCTGATGCTCAGTCCAGAGGATGAAAATGTTTCATCAGGGTTACATGGGGGGCCCATGGTGGCAGAAAGACACCCTCCTGCAAGAGCCTGGCAGGCCCCTGGGTGTCAAAGCCTGCACTGATACCCACTTCCACTGAGGAATGGTGGGTTGTTCTCAGGTTGATGGAGCTCATACAGAAATGCTTTAAGCAGTCATGTTCACGTAGCTGCTGTCTGCTGGCTCAGTGTCACCTTGGCAGGTACATGTAGGAGCCTGTCTTCCTGACAGGAGTGTAGCAAGGGTTCCCTCAGCATGAGGCTGACTTTGAGGTGGAGTGCATTTCTGCAGTAGTGGGGACTATTGTAACGGAACTGCTGCTGGGCAGCTTTTCTGGTAATTCTTATATTGCAGGGCATCAAAAGAAAAAAGCTGTTTGCATTGTATCTCTAAATTTCGTGTCCCTTTGTAAAGGGGAGAAGGTTCTTCTGGCAGTTTCCATTAATTAATTTGCTTCCGGGACTTAATTATAAATTCAACCAACTTTTATCTTTGTAATGAACTATTAGATCTGCTGCGTGGCTCAGTTCTCAACTGGTGCCTTGGTGCTCTAATCTTGCAAGGGTGTGGTGACGAGTCGTCCTCAAAGCAATGGAGTTAAAACCTTTAAGGCTTCCCCCCTCATTAAGGGGAGCCTCCTTTGCTGGCTGCCCTTGAGGAGAAAGTTTCATTACAGCAGAGTCACACCTTAAAGGAAGCAAAAGTTTGGTAACTTCCTTTGAGATAAGTTTTCATTGAGGACTTTCTTGGGTTTTTTTTAAATATTGTTGTCCTGAATTGTTGCTGTTTCCTGTCTTCTGCAGATCTCACAGATGGAATCCTGGTCACCAGTGAGAAGGCTGTTCCAGCCCCTGGTGGGATGTTTTCTACCCCATCTGGACAGACAGAGGAGCCATCCAGCAGAACTGTGGTCCTGGTAACGCCAGCATCAGTGGCCTCCTCTGTCAGGAGAACAGCTCTTCCCTCTGTGAGGAGGATCAGCACGGCCGTGACCTACGGGCTGGACCGCCTGGAGTCAGAAGGTACCCCTGAGGCTGAGGGGCAGGTGGCCTCCTGTGGAGTGCCACACCCGCCCTGACAGCCCCCAGTTTGTCTGTTTGGCTCACGCCTATGTGCACATCTTGTTGTTCCCAATAAAGTTGTTGGAAAACCTGTCCTCTCCCAGGAGGCACAGGAAGCAAGCAATGACCAGTGTCCTGGAGGATGCCTGAAATTCCAGTGGCTGGGGTGGGCTTTTGCTTGGCTAGGGAGCAGCAGTGGTATTGCTGTTGCAGCAGGCTCTGGCTCTGCACACCTGTAATGCTGGTGCGTGCATCCCCTGCAGAGCCTCTGTGCCAGGGAGCGCCCACCGAGGGGTGCTGAGGTGAAGCAGGTCTTGCCCTGGAGCTGGTCTGCAGCTCTGATCTGCCATCTATTCAGCTCACCCACAGTCTTCCTGCGGAGAACTGTTTCTTGCTCTTTCTCCTGCTTGAACTCCTCTCTGCTTGCTCATCCATCCAGCTTTGTGCTCCAGTGTCTGGACTGATACCACCTGGCAGGAATGAATCTTTCCGCCTGTTTTTGCTCCCCTTCCTTTATCTTGACCTTCTCTTGCCTCAGTATTTTACTGCAAAGGTTGGCAGCTCTCCAGGGGTGGCACTGCCAGATGGTATTTCTCCTCTGAGTAGAGGTGGGGTGCTACAGACAACAGCTCATCAGCATCTTTTCTCTGCAGGAAGCAATAACTCTCACTCCTATTAAGTTTAGAGGGCAGCAGAAGCTGGGAGTCTTCCCCACTGCATGTTCCTGGCTTGCTGCTGGCTTTGAAGCCTTTCCTGAGCTCTCTGGGACTCCAACTGCAGCGTTCTCCCCTTGCCAGGATGAATCTTGGATGTCTCTGGCAAGGCAAGGATGTGGTGCTGATGGGAGAGTGGCAGCAGGGGAAGGAAAGGTCGTGTGTGTGGGGAATGCCTGATCTTTCAGGCTGGGAAATAAGGTCTCTGCTTAGCAAGGGCAGTATGATTCAGGAGGCTAAAGTGTTTTATAGCCCTCTGGGATCTCCTTTAGAAGCCTGGGTTTCTGCATGGGAAGATAAGAAGGATTTCAGTTTCAGCTGAGCATTGGACTCTATTTAACGAGACTTTCTGCAAAGGCATTTAAAATTTCTGCTCCAGTAGAGGACTGATGCAACTTTCTTGGATTCCTACTGCAGAGTTTTCTCTGCTCTGGGCTCCTCTAAAGACAAATGTGGGCTGTAGCTGGGACCAGGTGCCCTCAGTGATGAGGACTCAAGTGGAAATGTGGGTTTCTTGGCTCTGCAGGTGCCTGTTCTCCAAGGGACATGTGGCTCTTTGTGCTGTGTGGGTTTGACAACTGGCACAGCTTTTGTGGTCTAAATCTCTTCTGCTCAACCTAGACCTTTGTGCAGGGAGCCAGAAGGGTCCCTGGTGCTGGGGATCACGAATCCACATCTTGTAAAATGGGACAATTACAATTATCATTTGGGGAAAAGCTTTCTGCCTGCGGATGGTGCTGCCCCAGTTAAGCACAAAGGAAGGTTTTTGAGCTACAACTTTACTTTCTTAACATCTTTTTCCTGTTTAGTGTTTAGCATTTGAGGGCTGTCACATCCTCGTGGTGGAGTGCCATTTGGAAGCTCGGCTCCCAAAATTACAGTTCCTAGTGCTTACTCTCAGAATATCTGGATGCTGCCAGATCCAAGCTGTTCAGGGGTGCTTTCCTTTGAAGCTACATGGAGCTCCAGCCTGGGGTACTCAGGCTTTTGGGGGATGCTGTTGCAGGCACGTGATTGGGTCCCTAGTGAGCAATCTTGGCCCTTTGGGGAGAGGCTGTGCCTGGCTCACTGCTGGAAGAAGTGCAGGGAGCTGAGTGAGCTCTTCAGTGGGGTCTTGCTGACTTGCCTCACTGAAGGCCTGGCTCATCATTAACTATAAACCCCTGCTGCTCAGCTCGCTCTGTTTCTTGGGGACCATCTGTGCCAAACTGCCTGTGGTTAATTGCATCTGTATATTCACCTGCCTGGCTTGGATGCAAAACTGCTTTAAAAATCAAATTGCACAGACAAAATGAAAATATGTCTAGATGAGCTTATCCTTCTCCCTGGTGGACTCTGGAGAGATGAGCTGGGTAAGAAATATCCTCCTGCCTTGACTCTGTGGTGAGACTGGTGCCACTCGCCCTTCCTAGTCAGAGAAATCCTATAAAGGGATTATAGGATATGGGGACAGGACACAGCAGAGGATAAGGCTTGCTTGTCTGGGGGAATTGATTATATATTTTGCCTCTGTGCCTAGAATTTGTTTGTCTCTCCAGCAAGCTGAGCACTGCAGCTTTCTCTGTAGGGCTTCTAGGCACAAAGAGCTACTCAGGTTCAACTGGCTTACTCAGGACCACTGTGTGAGCCTCCCAGCACTCTTCAAAAAGTGACTCTTTGGAAAGAAAGAAACCACATTCCTTTTTGACTTGATTCCTGTGCTGTAACATCTGCCACAGTAGGTATTGGCAGAGGTGGCTGCACACCCCCAGCGTGGCGGCATTTGGCAGGTGGAACTTTCTGAAGTGGTAGGACACGTGCCATGCTCCCTCTTCTGCAAGATCCATGCAGTTTCCAGCTGAAAGCTGCTGGATGGAGCACACCAGACTCTGGCCTGTCACTGTGGGTGAGGGTGAATCTGTATCTGCCCCTGCAGGCTCAAGGTTTGGTTCTCTTGTGTGCCCCCACCCTGCCTGGACAGCAGAGAATCATGGAATCACAGAAGGGGCTGGGATGGAAGGGACCTCAAAGCCCATCTCATCCCAATGCCCTGCCATGGGGGCAGGGTCACCTTCCACTATCCCAGGTTGCTCCAAGCCCCATCCAAGCTGGCCTGGAGCACTTCCAGGGATGGGGCAGCCACAGCTTCTGTGGGCAACCTGTGCCAGGGCCTCACCACCCTCACAGGGAAGAATTTTTTCTTGCAGTCTGATCTCCCTGCTGGGAGTGAGCTGCTCACACAGCTCAGGGGTCAGGAGGGCTGCTGGCTGTGGAGGGTGCTCAGAGCTTTGATTAAAGCAGGAGCTGCTCTGCTTGTTGTGTGGTGTCAGGAACAGTCAATAGCTCTGAAAATGGGCAACTTAAAAAGCAGTTGCTCCAGAGGAGGAGGCCTTAACCAAGTAGCTCTTCAGTGTGGAGTGTTCCCAATTAATTAGGATGGCTCTCAGCTGGCAGACTTTAGAGTTTCATGTGCATTTGCAGCCTGCTGTGAACTATTTTGTGTACCATAGAACAGCTTAGGTTGGAAAAGACCTTCAGGATCGAGTCCAAGCTTTGACCAAACACCACTGTGTCAACCAGATCATGTCCAGTCTTTCTTTAAACACCACCAGTGATGGTGACTTCACCACCTGCCTGGGCAGCCCCTTCCAATGTTTAATTGCCCTTTCTGTGAAGAAATTCTTCCTGAATACTTCAGAACTTGTAGCCATTTCCATATAAATTTATAAAAGATCCTTCAACTCCCCATTTTTCTTCTGAGCTGTGTCACAGTACGAGGAACCTTTTTTTTTGGATGTGAAGGGTATTTTTCCAAGAAATCAAGGCTCTGAAGGGGATTGCTCTTTGGACCTTGACTGTATGGATTAAGATCTGCCTCATTAAATCTCTACAACCCTGTTAAAAATTTAAATTGAGATGCAGAGATGTAAATAAAACAGGCACTTAACCCAGCATGGTTAACTAGCCTGATACTACAATTCCTCACCAGCTCTTTGGATATCAACTAAATTGGCAAGGAACAGAAGACTTAAAACAAAGCACATCCAGAATGAATCATTAAATGGTTTTGGTACACGCTTTCCTCTTGCTTCTTGTTTGTTGCTACCACTGAAGTGGGAACTGCTCTGTGTCTGGTGCGGGTTGACCTCTGTCTTCCTCACAGTAGGTGGTGGCTCATCCCTCATTCTCCTTTGTAGAAGAAAATGGTAGGAAAAAAGTGACAATTTTTTGTGTCAGACTCAACTTTCTTTTTCTTTTTTTCCCCCCTCTCTCTTCTGAGAGTGTTTGATACGGACATCCACAGCTTTGCTGTACAACCTGGACCAGGCTGCCTTACTCATGGGCAAGAATTCCTTCCTAATCTCCAATCCAACCCTGCCCTCTGTCAGATTGAAGCCACTCTCTCTTGTCCTGTCATGCACTGGTCCAAAATCCCTCTCCAGCTCTCCACTTTAGGCACTGGAAGGGTCTCCAAGGTCTCCCTGGAGCCTTCCTTTCTCCAGGCTGAGCACCCCCAGCTCTCTGTGACATTCTGGCACTGTTCTGCCTCCAGCAGGTTGGATGACATTTCTTAGGCAGACCCACCTTGGTTCCTGTTCTGGCCAGGCTTTGTTTGAATTTTTAACTGTATCAGACTCTTCATTTGTCCAAAAAATTAGAGTTCACTTAAATATCACTTTAATGTTGTAGCTTTCCCATGGTTATCTCCAAGCTTGAACAAAAACAACAGAAAACCCCCACAGTTGCTATTGAAAGGTAATTGGGCTGTGTGAGTGAAAGTTTTTAATGAGTTTCTGTTTGCTTTAATCTGAGGATTAAGCAGTTTACCCTCATGGCTCAAGGGAGAAGTGGGTTCAGCTAAGCAGGGATGGGGCAGTAAGGCTCTGCAAGGAACACTTTGTACTGGAGTTGCTCCTGGCTGAGGTCCTGTGGCAGGTGGGAGATTGTTGCTCACGGGGCTTTTCTTGGTAGCTTTGTCCAGTGGGAGGGACAGGGATGCTGCAGGAGGAGGTGAAGGACTTGGGAAGAAGCAAGAGTCTGACTGGAAAATGAGCTGAGTGGACTCAGTCACATTCCCTTTGGCTCCTGATAGGATTTGGGTTAAAACCTTGGTACCCTGGAGACTGTTGTCCTTAATAACAGGCCCAACCCCCAATCTGCATCATCTGTGATGATCCAAGATGGGCTTGTCTAGAAAATAAAGCTGAAATTAAATGTGTTCTTAACTCTTAGGTTGTTGGTTGTTATCTTCCCAGGCAGTGCAGTTGAATGGAATGCTTCTGGAGAAACACCAACAGCCTTTTCCAATGAAAATGGAATTAATGTCTCTGCTGGGGCTTTGGGTGGGGTTTTTTGTTTGTTTTGGTTTGGCTTTTTGGTGTTTTTTTTTGTGTGGCGTTTGTTTGTTTGTTTTTTGGTTTTGGTTGGTTGGTTTTTTTGGTGTGTGGGTTTTTTTGTTTTGGTTCGGTTTTTTGTTTGTTTGGGTTTTGTTTGTTTGTGGGGTTTTTTTTGTGATTGGAAAGAAGTCCCATGCCCACAGCCCTTTTTCAGGGGAAAGCATTTTGTTAAGAGAGGTTGTAAACTCTTTATCTGCCTTTATCTATCTTGTTCTGCCCTGTCCACTCACAGGTCATGGTCATTAAATCTGGACTGATTTGACTGCCCTCACTTGATAAATCACCTCTTTCTTGTCTTGGTTTTTGTACTGGTTGGTTCAACACCTGTACACTCAGGGGCAGAAGAGCTATTCTGCAGCAAGACAGAGAATAAACTTGTTATAGTCCATACAGGGTGTTCTGCAGTATTCTGGGGTTTTTTTTTTCGCCCTTTAAAAGAGTCTTGTGTTGCTAAACTGACTCTCTAGCCCGGCTCGGTGTGAGAGGAATCTTGAGGTGAATGCTGCTGGAGATACAGTTTTTGTTTCAGGAGGAAATTCTTGAATGTGAGGGATGTGAGGCACTGAGTGGCCGTGGGGCACACCCAGAGGAGCTGAGCTGTGGCTCCCCGTCCTTGGGAGTGTCCAGTGACGGGCTGGACAGGGCTTGGAGCAACCTGGGATAGAAGACGTCCCTGCCTGTGGCAGGGGGTGGAAATGGATGGGCTTTTAAGGTCCTTTCCAACCCAAACCATTCTGTAATTATAGAAATTATTCTTTCTGATCTTAATACAGAACTAGGCCCATGGTCCCAGCCAGGGTATTTTTTACCTTTGTTTTCTTCCCCCCCTCAAAAGTCCTCAGTGCCTTGGATCTCCTGTGACAAGCAGTGAGCCAGGAGTGTAAAAAAAAACTCCAAGTGTGAATCCACTCAGCTTTGGGGGGAATTGGGTTGTGATCAGACCTTGAATCTTTCCTTGTACTGTCTTTACAATGTCAGAGCCTTCTGCTGGGGAGCAGCTTCTCTTTGAGCTTTGGCAAGGAGAGGCTCCTGAAGCAGCATCAGCTCAGCTCTGCTGCCAGGGGAATGTTGGCTCTCCTAGCAAGGATTCCCTTCTGTTACGAAAAAAAAAATTGGACAAGAGAAAACAACCACCAGGGGAGGTTTAGGTTGAGTATTTGGGCAAAATTTCTTGACTGGAAGGGTGGTCAGGTACTGGCATAGGCTGCCCAGGGTAGTGGTGGAGTCATCAGCCCTGGAGGGATTTAAGAGATACGTGGATGTGGCACTTGGGGACATGGGTTAGTGGTGGCTTGGCAGTGCTGGGGGGAACATGATGGTGATTTTAGAGAGCTTTTCCAACCTTAATGATTCTGTGATGTGTAAATTCCTTTCCTCTTGAAGCTTCTGTGGGTAGGGTTGTGTTATCCCGCTTTGTGTGGTAGGATCCCATCCAGCAGGTGCACTCCTCCCCACAGTCCCTTTCCCTGTCTCTGTGCAATTGCCCAGATGCTCAAACTTCCCAGGAGACTGATTTTTTTTCCAGAGCACAGCATTTAAGACAACACCACATCCTGCAAATACCCTGGATGGCTTTGCAGTGAAGGTGGCTGGGCTTAGCAGAGCTCATCCCTAGGGGGGTTTTACCCTGGTGTTGCTCAGAGTTTCTGTGCCTGGATGTGTTGCCCCACCATGGCACAGCACTTTGCCCAGGAGCAGTGCTTGGTGAGAGCCCGTCCACCTTCCTACCAGCTCTCTCCTTCTGGGCTGTCGAAGGCTCTTGGCAGCATTTTGGAGCTGCTGGATGGTGACACTATGACTGATCACGTGAAGACAACACATTAATAATGAAAGAGTTGTCCTAGAAAGGCCTTCCTGACTTGACAGTCAGCTGTGATCACAAAAGCAGTGCAGAGAGTGAGCCTCAGTGGGAGAAAACATTTGGCAGAGGTTTCTTCTTGCTCTGGCAAGAGAGGGGAGTCACAGACCCCCCATCCCTAATCCTGTTGTTATGTACACATCATTATTTACATGTTGTTGTTAGCACGCAGGGGTGACCCTGCAGCACTGAACACCAAATAAAATCACGGCTTAAACTGTCACAGATCACAGCAATCCTCTGTGGTATCATTTAGACATTGTTGTCCACTGAGTTGGCTGGGAAGGGAAAGGAAAGAGCAAATGACAACTCCAGCTTTTGCCCTGCACCTTCCTTCATTTTTAGTTTGTTCATTTTTTTTCATTGCACTTTGAATTGAGTTTGGGCCTGTGAGCGCATCTATCACCTTCCCCTGTGAGCCTCTTGCTGCTCAGGGCACAGCAAGATATTGCTCCTGTGTGTTAAACCTGACAAATGATGGTTTCCTGGCCCTTCTGAGGAATAGGAGTGTTTGCAAACACTAATGGAAAATATCTAAATACAGAAATATTGTTTTTCGGTGAAGGTTTCTTCAGCTGCAAACCTGGTGTAGCTCCATTGCCTTCAGCAAGGTTATGACCACAGTGGCTTCAGCTGCGGCTTCTTTCAAGCCCTCACATCGCCAAAAATTGCATCTGAGGCTTTTACCTGCTGGCTGCTGGTGGTTGTCCAATTGCTTCAGATCCTGCAGAGTGTGGGTTCCTGCTGGGTCAGGGAAATGCCTCACACGGGAGGTGTGAGGTGTTCTTATTTCTCCTGCCTAAGCCACAGAAGTCATTGTCGATGTATACAGTTTGGTGGTGAAAAACTTCACCTTTAAGGCAATCACAAGGAGCTTTTGCCCCCCTGAAACACCAGTGTCACCAATGGCTCTATCCAGAGTCCCATGATAAAGCCCAATGGTGGCTGTTTCTATTAGTAAAGCTGGCAACCCCCCAAAACTCTGCCAAAAATGTGTTATTTTATCTCAGACTTGTTTCCTTGGGGCTTCCGCTATAGCTTCCCTAAGCCTGAAATTTTGAATACCTGATACAAGGTTGTCAAGTCCTTCAGAACTAAAACATTTGATGTATAAACTGGGAATCTTATTTTCCCTGGGGATTCTTGCTGCCTGCATCTTTCCTTTCTTGGGTTGGTCCATTGTCACAGCAGGGCCGTGTTGAGCTTCTTGGGGTTTTTTGTTTTTCTGTGTCCATGAAGGCAAATCAGAGGCTGCTTTAGTGAACGCAGTGCTTATTTAGTCTGTCAGGGAGTGGCAGAAATGTTCCAGGCCAGGTTGGATGGAGCTTGAAGCAACCTGGTCTGGTGGAAGGTGTCCCTGCCCACCGCAGGGGGCTGGAACAAGATGGGCTTTAAGGTCCCTCCCAATCCAAACCTTTCCGTGATCCTATGAAAACACAAACATCTGCTTGGACTGTGGACGTTTCAGTGCTGAAGTGTCCTGGAGTCACTGGGAGAGGAGAGAGGACACTGTCCCTCCCGGATAGACCCACGTGGCACATCGTGGATTTGGCGCACACAAAACCAGCTCACGTGTAACGTATGAAAACCTGGAGCAAGGTTGGCTCACAGCAGAAACCACCCTGGCTTGGCCAGCAGGACTAGGGAAGTGATGTTCTCTTCTCACAGGTAACAAATGACAGGACAACAAGAAACAGGCTCGAGCTGCACCAGGGGAGGTTTAGGTTGGATATTAGGAAAAGTTTCTTTAATGAAAGGATGGTCAGTCATAGTGCCAGGCTGCCCAGTCCCCATCCCTGGAGAGATTTAAAAGGTGTGTGGATGTGGCACTTGGGGATGTGGTTTAGTACAGGGTTAACAGCTGGACTCAGTAATCTTAGGGGGCTTTTCCAACCTAAACCATTCCGTGACACACAAAAATAGTTCACAGTGAGCTGCAAATGCACGTGAAACTCTGGATTACTTCTGAATCTGCTGGGCTTTGCACTTTCACTCCTTGCTACATTCAATCCTTCCCAGTAGTTTTCTTTCAATCTGCTGCTGAGGCCTTCTGAAGGACAAAAATTGCCGATTTAAGAGGGGAAATGTGATTTTTTTTTTAAAAGGCTTTTGTGTGAAGCACGAACCTCCAGCTTGAGAGTCAGCTGTGTGATGCTCACTTCCATTTTCCATCTTATGAGACTACCAAGCCTTATGCACAGCCTGCCCACGGCTGCCTGTTGTGCCTCTGCTGCTGAAATCCCACACTTGCGAAGTCTGTGGGTTTTTTTTGGAAGTGCAGCTTCCTCCTTGTGACCACCAAGTGGTGCTCTGCGCTGCACCTTGCAGCAAGGCAAGCTGTTGGCATTTCGGGATGGGGGCTAAAAAGCTGTTTTTCAGATGCAGGAATGAGCCAGAGAGGAGAAGGGAACAAGCTGAGAGCCTTTTCCTTCCCCCTTGCAGCAGCTGTGCTACAAGGATCTCATTATTCGCAGCTTTCTGCTGCGGCTGCGTGGTGATTGATGGAGCTTAGTGATCATCAGATGTGATAAGTAGTCTCAGCACTTCCAATTTGGGTGTTCAGCTTGGCTGCCTGCGAGGCTTTGGAGACAGGGAGATGGCTATCTGTGGCTTGAGCACTCGATCCTGGCAGGTGTGTGTCATTTGGGTTGTTCAAGATCACAAGAAGCTTCTAAAATCCTTGTCCCCAGAGTAGTTTTTCAGAGATAAAAATCCGATGCCTGTTCTCTCTCGGCTGGTTTTTCCACTCAGCCTAGGGAAAAGCTCTGTTCATGTTCCTCTTCTCTGGTGTTCCGGCTGTTCAGTGTCTCTGCTGTTAAGTTTTGGGGTTGTTTATAGATGTCTTGCTCTCAGCAGAGGGAAAAGACCTACATTAACTTGTCTTTGCAGGTTTCCTGTGGGCACTCTCCAGGTGCCACTCTCAGCTTTACGGTCGTGTGTTTTGTATGAAAACGTGCATTTTGACAGAGAAAATTCTGAGGTTGATTCTAAATGATGGGCACATTATAATACAGAAACTGGCTATGAAATGCAGTGGGAATTTAAGGGGCCAACCACATCCCCGTGAGCTCCATTAGATGCTCTGTGTGGTGTCATTGTGGCAGGAATGATCTTTCTAGGTACCAAAAGCTCTTCTATAGCAGGATGATGCAGCTAAATCCCAACAGCAGCTCATTTGTATGGAACACAGGACTAGAACTGAAAGGCAGCGACGGGGATTGTCTTGTCTGGTGAGCTGAGAAAAACGTGCAGTGTTTGGAAGCAAATCCTTGAATTGCAAGGGAAGCAGAAGCTGTGGAGCAGCGCAGTGAATCAGTGAGTTTGTAACATGCACTGATTTCTCTGGATATTCCAGTCTGTGGAGGCCAAAGGAAGGAGAGCACCTTACCCCATTTAATCCAAGTTGGATTGCCACCAACCTCTATGAGGTAAAACTCTGGGTAAAGGGATATCTGGATAACAAATGGTGATTTGGCTGGATTGTTAGTTTTTAGTGCTGGGGTGATGGGCTCTCCCATTCTGACTACACCAGGAGGGAATTTCTCTACAGCTCTGAGCAGAGTTGGTGTAAATTAGATAAAAGTGCATAAATACTATATTTCGATTCTCAGCTTTGAAAAACTAGCTGTGAGAAATTCAAAGCATGCCATTGTTCCAGATATTATCTGTCCCTGGTGGGTGGCTCCATCAGTAGCTATTAAATAGCTCCAGTGCAAATTCTGGCATAGGATGTCCCTGAGACTTTGGTAACTGTAACTTGGGAAGAGAAGCTGTGGGAAGACTGGCTCTGCATTTGCCCTGCTCTGGTCTTTCTTCAGCATCTGCAGCCAGTTGTGTTTGGAAATAGGATGTGGACAGAAAGGGCCTTTGGTTTGGTCCAGTACAGTGGTTCCTGTGTTGCCATTTCAGATTCCGGTGATGAAATATGGCTTAAATATTTATTTTTCCATATGTTAACAGCACAAACAGTTTCGGAATAAATGGGTATCTGCTGTAGCAGAGAATTCATGGAATCCCAGAATGGTTTGGGTTGGAAGGGACATTAAAGATCATCCTGTTTCAACCCCCCTGCTGTGGGCAGGGACACCTTACACTAAATTCACAGGAATTTCCTCAGTGTCACATTTATCAGCTCTCCCATGAAGTGTTGGCTCTGCTGCCTTCTTTCCAACACTTTCCAAGGCCAGGTGGGATGGGGCTTGGAGCAACCTGGCCTTGAGAGCCGTGCCCTTTCCAGAGCTGGGAAAAAGACTTAGTAAGGGTTAAAAATAGAACCAACTTATTTTTGCTATTGGAACTCAGGGAAAGAACTCTCACTTGAGCTGTAATTAGCTACGAAGGGAGCTCTGGAGTTACAGATGCCCAGGTGTTGGTACATATGCAGATCCTTCTTTGTAGCCTGCTGCTAGGAAGCAAAAAATTACGGTATTTCCCACTAATTTGAGAGTCTGAGACAACATCTCCTTGTTCCTCAGCAACTTCCAGTGGTGATGAGCTCCTCCCAATGAACCCCTGTGGGTGTCTTTCCTGTTAGAGAACAGGCACAACTTTGTTCAGCTGCTCTGCCTTCGGAGGAGCTCAGCTTGGTGCTCACCTAGAGAGATCTGTGAACCTTCTGCCTGGTGGGATGTTGCCTGATGTGTCTTTTCTGTCTCTCTGGCCAGAGGGTGAGGAAGAGGAAGAGGATGAAGAGGAGGAGGAGGAAGAAGAAGAGGAGGAAGAGGAAGACGAGGAGGACAAAGACATAGACCTGATGGATGAAAGCATGGAGGGTGACACAGAGCTGCCAGGCTTCACACTTCCTGGAGAGACCTCCCAGGAGCCCCTGGCTGGCCTGGAAAACCCTGTGGCCCAGCTGGCTGGGGTGTCCTACCAGGTTCCTGACACCATCGAGTGGGAGCAGCAGAACCAGGGTCTGGGTAAGAGAAAAGCCCCTTCTTGCTTTGCCCTTACAGAGGACACATCTCCTGCTCTGCACTCCACGTGAGACAGTCCTTCATGCCAGGAAATCTCACGGGTCAGCTCTCAAGCTAAACACAATTGTTGTTTTTGCTCAGTGTTGTCTTGCTCCAAGGGTGGACAAAACAATAACTTCTCAGGTGAGATTCCTGGGGAAATTTCAGTTCCTTTTGCCCAAGACAGGTTGGTGCAGGGATGTTTGTCCCGTGGGGACAATTTGAGTTGGGTATTTGCTCATCAGCCCATTTGCTGCTTCAGCAGCCTTTGTCTAAGTTCCACTTTTCTGGCATTTTAAGGGGTGCGTGGTCCAGCCATGGGGCCCTGTGCTGGCAGTGTGAAGACAAACCTGCAAAGCCTCTATAAAGCTTTACACAATTTATTCCCACTGTACATGTAGGCCCTGTGTTAACGACTGGACTGACTAACTCCACCTAGGAGTCAGTGTTTACAGGAGTGACGTCCACGTGATGCAAATCAAAGCTGGTGGGGGACAAGGTAGATCTTAGCAAGGAACTTGTCCAGCTTGGCAAAAGGCTCCGGAATCATTTTCCCAGTGTACTCAATTCCCAGGCCAAGACCCATCAAATGCAGTGGGAACATTTCAGGTGAATCTGTGGGAGCTGAACCACATCTAGACAGAAGGTCTTTATGTCTGACTATTAGAATTAGCTGTTCTGAGAAGCTCATCAAATAAAAACCCCCAAAACTATTTCATATGTTGTCTATCACATATATCTATGTGGTATCTATCACTTCCCCTGATGTATAATTCTGATTTAACCTGGAGGTTCTCCTCTGTGATGCTGTTTCCAGCCTGCTTTAGTGATGTTGGCTTCCTTAACTGAATCAAAGATTGTGTTTCAAGAACTGTGTGGGAGGGTTGATTTCCAGAACTCTGTGGGAGGGTTGGCCTTTGAGGGGAGATTGAGTTTGCACCAGGGCTGATCCCTCCCTGTCACATTAAATCCTGCTTGAAGAACATCCTGTTGGGTGGTGGCTGTGTCAGGCCTGTTTCATGTGTCCTGTTATCCCATCAAGCTGCCCAGGAGCTGTGTGAGGGGAATAATTCTGAGTCTTTAAGGGTTTCTGGTTGCCTTTGGCAAGCTGGGTGACAGAGGTATGTGGTGCTGTTGGATATGACAATATTTGCCATGAACTTTGGGGTTACAGAGGAGGCTGTTCTGCATCAGGCACAAAGTTCATGGTTTAGGCAGGTCTGGACTGGAGTCACAGCTGCATTTCCAGCTGCTGGAGGACGAGGCTCAGGGTAGGAGATGCCTATCTGGCACAGGAGGCAGGTGAGAAAGCAGTGACCAGGAGCTGATGCTGTTCCTCAGACCCTGGAAAGGCCATCTTTCCAAAAATTTCAGACAAGGAATTAACAGGCTATGTGGCGAAAGGCAGGATTCTTCTCCCTAGCTTACGTTTTACTGACTTTATGCGAACTGGAGGAGCCCCTGTGAAGTCTAAACTGGGTCAGCATCAGAGTGATGGGTCTGAGCACATGAAGGACTGGGCAGACGTGGATTTTGGTGTTCTCTGGAAGTGCCTGGCTGGGTTACACATCACCAGATCCAAAAGGTTTGGATTGCCTTTTGTTTTTAGGCTGTTGCAGTCAGTGCAAACGTGCATGAGGGAAAGGATGAGGCTGTGGCTGAGATGAGTTCATTTTTAGGAGTTGGATGGGCCTTCTGTGCAGTGCTGTGCTGGCAAAAAAAGAGGGGATGCAGTGGGATCAGCCTCTCTGCTTGTGACTCACCCCTCTTACTCCAGCAGGCAGACACTTGTGTAAAGAGCCATTTATTCTTTTCCTGACTAGATGACCTCAGTAGCTCTGTGACACTGCTTCCTTCCCCATCTGCAGTGTGCTGGTGCTCAACAGTACTCCTAAGAGGAAGGGAAATTATTTATGTTTTAGAGGAACAAAGAAAATGGAACTAGATGAGGAGATTGGAGCTAAATGATCTTTAAGATCCCTTCCAAGACAAGCCATTCCGTGATTCTGTGAAAACCAAGGTCTTGCATGAGCTCACACTGATAATCTGAGGCCATGGAAGGAGCTGAACCCAGGAGATGAGAAGGCTGATTTCCTGGGAGTGACTGGGGAATGGGAGATGCTTCTGCAGGAGTGTAGCCCTTCCCCTCTCCAGTCTGTGCCAGGGGGAATTTCTGCCCTGGTTCCCAGCTCTGGGTTCATGGGCACACATATGGCTCTGTGTCCATAGCTGTGTCCATAGCTGGTCCTGGCTGTGTGCTTCTTTATGGAGTGTATTTGGGAGAACAGGAAAGGTGGAAAAAGCACATGGCTTGTGTCAGCAGGGAGTGGGTTGTTAAGAATGGAAGAAATCCCCCAAACCTGGCAGGAAGCTGGGAGAGCTGCTCCCATTGTTCTGCTGGAGCACCTGGAGAGACCAGACTCACTGTAAAAGACTTGTTAAGCTTTAGATCTGCTGGATGGGTGCACGGGCTGTTTTTCTTTGAAACCCTTTTTCTCTAGGTGATTTTCATCTTTTAAAATCCATTCCTTTTAATTTTGTACAAATTTGTACAATTTTGGACAACTTTGTAACTGCTGGACATCCCCAGAAGAGCTCTGTCTGTCCTTTTCTTCCCTAAATAGTGCTAGGATGTGAAAAATTTCCCTTATTGTGTAAATTAAGCAGAGTTTGGAAGGGGAATTTGTTCTGCTTCACCTGGGATATGGCACTAGAAAGGGAGACCTGAAGGAAGGTGACAGTACCCAACAGAGTACAGGGCGAGGGGACAACATCCAAGCACCAAACTTTTACAGCTGGCATTTTCCATTTTTAAAATGCTTTGCACACGTGTCTTCCTCCGGGGGGGATGCATCTGTCCTCTAGCCTTCAGAATTTTGACATTTAACGCTAAAATCTATAGTACAGAAGAGCCCAGGAGTGTTGGAATAGCTGTTCTCAGGTCACTTATTACTGAGTTTGCTTGCTCTGCTGGCTGACGTGCTGCAAATCCCCGGAGAGCAAGGAACTTGATCCACAAAACATCTTGGCAGAACAAGAGACAGTTTGGATTTTTGTAGTGGTCAGTGAGAAGGGGCTGGAGGAACAGAATCATTAAAAATGTCAGTTCTGGGCAGTCAGATGGTCCTACATTAACTCCAGCTGAGCAAAAGCCATTTATAAGCGCCAGTAACGAGATGGACAGTTTTACAGCCCATCAGCTGACTCTCTAACCAGCAATATTTAGACAGAGGAAAGCAGAAAATGAGAAAATCTGTGCCTTTATAAAATAGAACTTGAGCTTCCAAAAGCCGTCCTGGTGGCCTGCAGCTCTGGGGAAGCGAGGTCTGAATGTGATTTGGGATCTGGTTTGGTGTCCTGTTCTGTTGAAGGTGCTTTGCCTTCAGAGGTTGCCAGTGAAGGACACAGCAGCACTCTGGGACCTCTCTGCATCCTGTCTGAGGTGACTTTGGTGCCTCTATACTTGTTTCTTGATTTGTGTATAGGTGGTGTGTGGCAGGCAAACACTAAAGGCCTGGAGAGCATTGGAGGGGCAGGAAGACCAGGTGTATAACTTGAATTTACAGGGAGTAAATAAAAACACCTAATTTCCCCCTGCTCCCTCTTTTGTGATGCATTACCAGGAGAACTGCAGTTGGTTGAGGTGGGTTCAAACCTAGTGAACAGTTTATGGTCCTTCAGTTATTCCTCATGCATCTTAGAGCAGGTGGTCTTTGTTGTACGACCCCAAGGAGATCAAACTCCTCTGCTTCTGTTGGTGGTGGCTTCTTCTCCCAGTTCTGAAGAGTATTTATTCTCTCAGTTCTGTGAGAATTCTTAATTTAACAGCAATGAGCCAGGAGGAAAATGGTCCCAGGCTTCCAAGCTATTTCCTGATGCCTTAGTGCTTGCCTGTGATCCACATCCCAAGGTGAATAACTCCTGCTATCCACAATAGGAGGTCTAGGGCAATTTACTAAGCCTTTAATTTTACCACATTGGGGCATGCAGTAGTTTGCTTGGTGCATTTAAAATGTATGGAATTGGTGTTTTATTCTTTCTCAATTTAAGGTCCACTCGATACAATTTTTGTATGCTTGCTAATGTGATTTTTGCACCTTGCTCTGTCTTCATCGATCTGCAGTTCCATTTTACATCTGACTTTACTGTCTGTGGTAGCTTTCATGTATGCTAGGTACTATTTTTTTATTCTCTGTTTTGACCTAAATCCATTTTTGTCCAGGTCTGCCTTTCTTTAGCTAACCCATTGGTGCGTTCTTTACATCCACCTGTTCATGGCAATACCATATTACAGGGTTTTAGCTCGTGAGGAGTCACCTGAGTTGCCTGGTTCCACAGCATTTGGTTTCGATTTCCATCTACCCATGGAGGAATTGTACACAGGGGAGTTTGGACCATCCCTGTGGATAGGATTTAGAGATTAAAAAACCCCAAAAACCAGCAATTTAGGAAGAAGTTATGAAGTGTGACAATATAATTCTCGACATGTAGTTTCCAAAATATAAACCATGTCTGTGTTTCATGTATTTTTGTGGGTAGGACATTAGTTCTTACCATAATGGAAGGTCGTATAACTCTCTCAGGTAATGGCAAGGCACTTGCATAATAAACACACTTTTGGAATGTGAATGTTGGTTTTTTTTTAATAACAGATAAAAAATATTTGCGGCTCTGAGCAGCTACTTACAGAGAAAATAGCTCTCGTTGTATTGCAGGTCTGTGGTCACAAATTACACTGCATAAACCCTATAACAGATGCCTCTGGTTAATGATGGTGAGGCAGAGAAGGACAGCAGTGGAAGATGATGAATGTTTGAAATGTCATTTTTACAGGAAGATAGGATTAATGCTTTTGTGGGCAAAAATAACCAGCATTAGGAAGGCAGAAGCTGAGACTCAGAAATTAGTAATATGTTCTTTAATTGCTGCCCCAAATGGATCTATTTTAAGTACTCTTACAGCTCGTGGTATTGGAACATCGGAGTGCCTTTTAATCTTTAATGCATTTATCTCCTTATTCACCCTGGAAAGGCTTATCTGTGTTTTAAAAGTGGTGAACAGAACCACGGAGAGGCCCAGTGACCCCTCTGGCTTCACGAGGGAGCCTTTGGCAGAGTAGGGGTTTGAAGGAGGGGAATTAAATTAGTGCTTGGGCATTGCCTTTCTCTTCTGGAGGCAGGAAGTGCACACCTGCATTTCTCCCTGGAATGGAAGCAAAGCATCACTCAGAGATCCTGACAGAAGGGACTGAGTCCACAGGAATCCCAGGTCAGAGAGGCTGGCAGGAGCCAGGATGAGGAGCATAACCAGCAGATTTTCCTTCCCCACATGTTCCAAGTGCAGCTGCCTGCAGCAGTCCTGCCCTCTGTGGCCTTGCCCCATCACAGGTATTTATGGGAGTTTTGTGGCACCAAGCACTGGCCATGCAAGGTCTGGGCTCCAGACAGCTGCAGACAGAAATGAGCAGCCTCAGGAACAGAGATGATTATTTTTCCTGTCTTTCTGGGTGCTCCAAATAATTTACACAGTTCCATATGTTCCTTGCTAGCTCCCCTTCGCTCTCCCAAGCAGCAGTAAAGCTCCCACCATCAATCTGTGCCTAACTCAGGTTTCTGTCCCTCGCGAGGGATGTGCACTCCCTTTGGAATTGCTTCTCTTTTACCTAAGAGGTTGTTCATGGCTGCATCTTAATCCTGGAGCAGACTCATATTTAATCAGGTTTGTCTTGTCAAAGGGAATTCTGCATCCTATCTGTGAGCTGTGATGATCCTCTCTGCCAGCTCAGGGTGACATTCGCTGTTGTAACGGCAGAGCAGCTCCCGAGAGGGGACAATTCACATCAGAGGTGGCTTTTTCTTCTTGTCAGATCTAATTCCAAGGTGTTTTCGGGGGTGTGTCTCTCTAATATTCCTTCTTTCTTCAACCTGCTTGCTCCCTGCACGGCCTTGTGCCCCGTGCTGGGATCTTGGTCAGTGGGATCTTCCAGGAGGCACAAAACTTGGACAAGTCTGAGCCTTGTGGTCCTGACCTACCAGCATTTTGTGCTGTTCCCTTTTTCCATCCAGCACAAGACTGCTGTGCCCTTGGGAATGAGGTCAGTGTGTTTCAAAGGGAAGACAGGAACAGTGTGTCTGCTCTGGGAACTGGGATGAGGACATTCCAACCGTGGAGCATGAACCCCTAATGAGTTGGAGCCATGTCCTTCCTTTGGAAGCACGTCAGCTCTTGTCCTCAAAGCAGAAATCAAGGCTAAGGGAAGGGAAGAGAGATGAGGGCAGTGGTGGAATCCCCATCCCTGGAGGGATTTGAAAGCCGTGTGGATGTGGCACTCGGGGACACGGGTTTGTGGTGGGCTTGGCAGTGCTGGGGGAATTGTTGGTCTTGATCTTTGAGGTACTTTTCAACCTAAACAGTCCTGTGATCTTATGAGTAAATCAGAGGATTGGAGGGTGTCCTGGTGATTCCCAACTCAGCTATCAGAAACAGGTGACACAAAGCTGTTGCTCACAATAATCAGGCTGATATTTTACCCTGACATTTTTGGCGGAGTGTATCAGGAAACAGCTGCACTAAAACATCCTTGGATACATTACTTTGAAATACCAGCCCTTCCACAAAGTTTATGCATCCAGTTAAACCTGTGTCGGAGGAAGACTAAACCCATTTGTTACCAGCCCTTAAGTGCTGCCTCCAGGGACTGGGGGAGGATTTAGAGGCATTTGCTCAGTTTTGGCTCTGTCTTCCCTCTCTCTGTCCACGGAGAAGTTGGAATCCCATCAGACAAGGTGTTAAACTGAAGTTCATTGGCTGTTGCAGGGAGGAGTGAAGAGATCCTGTCCGTCCAAGGCATTTCTGCTTCTTTTTCTTTGGTTTGGAGAGAGTTGGCATGAAGTCATGGAGAAATTGTCTACCAGTTTGAGGAGAGAGGGGACTTTGGTGACCGTGGCTGACATGGTTGGTGTGAGAGGTCCCAGTGACTGGGAAAAGTTTCTAATGGATGGTGGGATACATGGAGGAATCCAAGTCTGAGGGCTGCTGCCAATCCTGCCTGCCCTAATCCCCACTACCCTGCCAGGCAAAAATTCCCTGAAATACCTGCAAGGAGGATTCAGCAGCTTCTCTGGTGGAAACATCTGTGGAAGACTCCCCAACCCAGCTCAGGTAGGGGAGTCTTGGGTGATGCCTGTGTACAGAGAGCATTAGGAAAGGTTTACTAAGGGAAATCCATCACCAAAAGGGTTGTCAAGCTTTGGAACAGGCTGCCCAGGGAAATGGTTGCGTCACCAGCCATGGAAGTGTTCAAAAAAACATGTGGATATGGCACTTGGGGACACAGTTTAGTGATGGAAATGGTGGTGGTGCCAGGTTGGTGGTTGGACCTGATGATCTTTGACATCTTCTCCATCCTTAATGATTCTATGAAATTCTCCCTCCTTGGCTTGCTGGGTAGCACAGAAAGGCAGCCTGGAGCAGCACCAGGCTCCTGGGCTTTCTCAGCACAGGAACACTCCTTCTAAAAGGCTTTCTGCTGCACCTCCAGTTGCTCTTGTCAGCCCAAGAAAGCAGAGTTGGAAAACTCAAGCACGTGTCTGAGCGTTCCTGACCTTCCCCAGCTGTCTGCCTCTATCCATCTGTTTGACACATCCTTTAAAGTTAGGATGTGTCTGCCTTGGAGCATGACTTTGCATTTGCTGCTCCAGGTAATTTATCTTGGGGTTTTTTTGCCTGGTTTCAAGGATAGGGTCCATTAGCCTGCACAGAGCTCTGTGCTCCGAAGGCTGGGCTGCATCTGCTGCCCAAGCACCATCTGGGTTCCTGCACAGCACGGTGAGGCAGGAATCCTTCTGGGCTGTCAGATGCCTTGGACTGCCTGTCCCCTTGTCTGTCAGCCCCACTGGAATACAGATCCCAGTGTCTTTGCTCTCTCTTTAATTCGCACTAATCCTTGTCCTTTCCCATGCCTGCAGTTTCAAGTATTTACATGTGTCGCTTCTCAGTGTGCTTTGCCTCTTCTCCTACCCTTCAGTTTATACACGTCAGAAAACGTGGCTCCATTCAGACAGAGGAGCTGGTTTTCAGCCCCTCTCTCCCTTTGGATTTTAGCAATCACTTAGCTTGATTGAAGAACACAGGCAGGGCAGTGCCTTCCCTGGGTGAGAGTTACTCACTTTCCCTTTGTGTGCCTGTCTGGGTGGCGTTTGCCATGTAAAAAGAGGCTTGTCCCTGTATTGGAGAAATCGCATTTATTTTCTAATAGTGATCTCTACTGAAGCAAAAATCTGTCTGTCTTCATGGCATTAAAAAAATGGAGAGAGGGGAATGTGAAGGTTCGTCAGCCTTGAATTGCCTCCGTCCTTCTGGGGATTTACGTCAGAGGCTGATCTTTGGGGTTAAAATGTTGGCCCCGTGGCAGAGCTGGTGAGAGAAAAATGGAGGAAAAGAGCTTTTTGCAACAAGTATCAGGGAGAGAGAGGGTAATTTATTGAGAGGATAGTTTTAAAATGTTTCTTCCTAATGAGAATGTAGATGCACTTTCTGCTTGGACGGTGCAAACCACAAATGACTGATGCTAAACCTGTCTCGCCTCTGGTGTTCGCTCAGATTAAGACCCCTTGAGAATCAAAGGAGATCCAAGTTATTTCCTGGAGGGATGCTCTCCCTCTCGAAATATAAATATAAATATAAATATAAATATATAAAAATATATAAAAATATATAAAAATATATAAAAATATAAATATATATAAATAGACATATAAATACACATATAAATACACATATATATGCATGTATATGTAGAAGTTCTGCTCTGCCTGAGAGTGAGTTAGGAACATATACTGAAAATAAGCAACTTGCTCAGATTTTTGTCAGACAATAAAATAATTACCTCAAACCTCCAGCAGTTGATGTTTTGCAAAGATGCTGAGTATCAGCATTAATCACAGAGAGGGGTCGATACAGTGAGAATTACTGGAGGCTTTTGCTTTCTTTTTTTCTTTTTTCCCTCCCTTTTTTTTGAGTAATTCTAATCACAGACTCATCCGAGCCTGGGCTGTAATAAAGGGTTTCAGGCAGGCTGCTCCCTGATAGCCTATCATTTATTTTAATATACCAGCAGCACCATCTGTGCTTGAGGCTTTATTAATGTGAAGTGATGCCAAGAGGTTCTCCAGTCTGAGTCCTTTTTGAGGCTGTTTTTCCCAAATCCCCCTTTCCCCTCTGACCACTCAGGCTGCCTTGCTCACTCAGGTGTGTGCATGGACTGGTTCTGCAGGAGTGGCTGCTCAACCTTCTGTTTCTTGTCCCCAGGGGACCCCTTGTTCTGCTTAGCAGTGTCACGTGCTGTGCTACTGTCACTGTCCCCTTGAACTGTCCCATCATACCAGCTTAGGGATGCCAAGGTGATCCAGATGATGCTCCAAGGCCCCTGTCAGCAGCACAGCCCAGGAAGCCACTCGTGGCATATGTGGCATCGTGGTGACCCTCCCGTGCTTTTGCTGCCTGTGCCAGTTATTCCAGCATTTCCCTCTGCGCACTTTGGGACATGTCTGACACCAGCAGAGGATTTCCAAGACTCCTCAATGGCTTTTGTGTGTGCTTTGGTTTAGGAGTGAGGAGACATCTGAGTGTCTGCCCTTCCAATCCCACCAGAAGCTGTTTCTTCCTGGGGGTGAGGGGGTTGCTTTGCCCTGCTCAGTCCTGGCTTTCCTTACGATTACCCATAAGCAAATCCAGGAAAACAACAAGATAAGGTTCAGTATAAATGTCCTGTCACGAAAAACACTTCCTTTGGGTTTTGTTATTTTTTTGTATCTGTTGGGATTGGTTAAATACAGTCTTTTTTGATTTTTTTGGCTTTAGGGAGTGTTGGGAAGAGGGTCAAATACAGAGTTAGACCAAGTAGTACCCTCAGTGGAGCAGTGCTTTCTGGTTATATCTGCTCTCCCATAGCCAGAACATGTTCCTGTGAGTGCTTTTTGACCTCTTAAATCCCAGTTTGCAGTGACTCCGTGGTGAGTCAACCCCACTCAGCCAAATGCTTCGGTACAGCTGGACAGACTTAATAATCTTGGAGGTCTTTTCCAGCCTAAACAATCCTGTTCTTCCAATTCTTTAACTGCAGTCTGCAGCAGCAGAGGCAGGGAGTTAATTTAACTTTTGGTAGACAGAGGCAGCCAGGAGCATGTTTTGCTAAGGTGCGTGTCTTAATGGAGCTGATAAAGTCAGAATCTCAGCTGGCAAAACTCAGCATTGCTGTGGTGAGCGCTCTGGTCCCACAGCCCTGGAGCTGCAGTGGGATCTGTGATCCCCTTCTCTGGGACCATGAGCCAGTGTGCTTCAGGCTTAGCAGGGCTGCAGCACTGGCTCCTTGTGTCTGATTTCAGACTTTGCATCCTGGCAAGCTCAGAGCGAGAGCCACAGTGGTTGTTTGGCCCAGGTTTGATGTCTCAAACTGTGCCGGATCACCCCTGCCTGGCTGCGGGCAGGCTCTGACAGCACCAAGTAGACAGAAGTGTGTTCAGGGCAGTGCAGGGCTTGGGATGCAGCTCCATGACTCCTTCCAAAGGCACTGCAGGGGATTCTGTCCCCAGGGATGTCCCTGGAGCTGTGCCTGCAGCTGGTGGGAGCTCCTGGGACAGTGCATGAACACGGCCTGGCACAGACAGTGGGACTTGATGATCTTAGAGGTCTTTTCCAACCTTAATGCTTCTGTGAGATGCTGCAACACCATCCCTCCAAACCAGAGCAGGCAACCCTGAATCGGAGTCGTCTGCAGGAGGAAAAGCACAGTCAGTGGTACTAATTGACAGCAGCAGTGATTAGTTATCAAGGTTTGGTTAGTCACTACTGTGTGGGCTCTGAAGATGAATATGAGGGTATAAAGAACAGTGGGACTTTCAGTTTTTTAGACACAATCTGAAAGTGCTTCAAGTTCCTGCCAGCAGTTCCCCTGGATATATTACACTGTGTGGGTGGGCAGGAGAGTTCCCTTGTCCTCATCTCCGTGGGATGAGCCAGGAGAGGTCTGCAGCTTCCTGGAGTGCTCCTGAGGGTGCTGGAGTCTCCTCTGTTGGCCTGACAGCTCAGGTATTTCCCTCCTCTGCTCTGCACTGCATAAAAGTTAGACTGGATATTGGAAAAATTTCTTCAACCAAGGTATTGTCAAGCACTGGAACAGGGAAATGGTGATGTCCCCATCCCTGGAGGGACTTAGAAGACCTGTGGATGTGGCACTTGGGGACACAGGTCAGTGGTGGCCTTGGCAGTGCTGGGGGAATGGTTGGACTCAATGATCTGAGTGGGCTTTTCCAACCTAAGCAATTCTATAGTTCTGTGATTCCAAAAGCAGATTTCTCTAACAGGGTTCCCATGTGATGGTGCTGGAGCCATCCTGCCCTGTTCCCAGCCTGGTCAGGGGTGCAGAGATGTTCCCCATCTAAGATGTTCCCCACAATCCCTCTAAGCTTGGGATGGGTGGGTGTTAATGCTCAGGGTAAATACTCCTGCTGAGACACGGGGGAAAATAGGGCTTATTTATGCCTGGGTAAATAGGAAAGCTTAGATACTGTTTCTGAAATCCTGGAGAAAATCCTAGGGACAGTCAAGTTCCAGGGGGAAATTTAGGCTGAGAGCTGTTTTTGTTGTTAGTCCTGTAACCACAAGAGAGTGAATTTGAATGGCAAACTGGGGACTCTTGGCAAAGAGTAGAAATTAAAGCAAAGCCTCTGTTCCAAATCCTTATGAGAGAAAGGGGAGGATGATACAGTAGGAACGCTGGCCTGGAGGGATGTGGGGGGATAAAGGAACAGAGAGAAAAATAACAACCAGCATTTTGACTCTGAATACTCAGTGCCATTCTGCCCCTCTGTGCATCTGGGAAGGGACACAGCAGAGATGGAAAGGGTATGAGAAAGAAGGAGAATAACCAAAAGGATAAATTAACACGGATAACCAGAGGACAAATGGGATTCTGTGCAAGGAATGACCTTGTCCAGAGCCCCAGAGTGCCAGCAGTGTGAGCCAGGAGAGCATCGCTGTGTGATTGTCCCATCCATAAACTTTTAGACAAATGCTGTTGGTCGCTGTCAGCCCCACTAAGCCGGCCTGACCTTTGGTCAGGCCCAGACTGGCTGTCAGGAGAGCCTGATCTCCTCCTCTGATTGCAGCCAGTGCTGCTTTTTCATGTGAGTCCTTGAGCAAATCACTTCCCCATCCCGTGCCTGAGTCCTGGTGTTCACAGATGGGACAATTCCAATGCTCTGTGAGGGTTCATTCTTTTAGGTTCTTTTGGGCAGAATGTGGTAGTTCGGAAGTTTGGAAGGGCCGACTCTTCTTTGCCTGTTTGTAGAGTGTTTATCGTGTGTGTGTGTGTGTGTGTGTGTGTGTGTGTGATCTCAGGTGGCCTTTCAGCTCTCACAGTAATAGAGATTAATAACCAGAAATTCAGTCTCTTCCTCCTGTGTTACGTTTTGCTCACTAAATGGTCACAGTTGCTGGGACAGAAATCTGTGCTGAAGCCTGATAAAGAGGGAAGCTGTGACCCCTGGATCAGCAGTGAACTGGTGCAGGCAGGAGAGTGAGGAAGGGAAGTCTCAGCTCTGTTTGCCCTTCCCTGCGAGCATCTGCCTTCAGAGGTGGGGTGTGGGGCTCAGCTGATCCAGTACAACCACCCTTGTATTTTCTTCCTTTGGCACGAGGTTGCCCCTATGGCCCTTAACCACGTGCCAGGGACAGAAAACCCCAAAACTGTCTGGTTTTGCAGACTGGCAGGGAGCTGTGACTCAGGAAGGGAAGGGACCTTCCAAAGCACTTTCAGTGTCTTTCAAATTCACTGGGTTCCACATAAAACATTTTTATACTGAAATCAGAGGTGTGACCTTGTCGATAATTTAACTGAAGGACCAAAGACAGGCAGCTGAGTGCAGACATCAGCGTAAGTCTGTCTCACCCCCTTCCCTGGATGAGGAATTTGCGTGTTTTCTTTTGTGGCCAGGCTGCCCTGCAGTTGCTGTTGCTGTTGGACTGAGTTAATTTCCCTCCTGCATGATCCTATCTCAGGTCTTGAAGGCAGAAAAGCTGGTGCAATAGCACAGAATGTCATGGCATTTCCAGCAAGGCACCAGGTTGGCTTTGCTCAGCTTCCCAGGGTCCTGTTTGCTCTTCCCAGATACCAAATGGAAATTTTCCTGTATGCATAAACTACCTGTGGATTCCCAGAGCTGGTTGTGGGTCCAACAGCTCAAATGGAAACGCAGGGTTGTTGCTCCTTTGGTTTTGGTAGATCTGTTTATCTCTTTGAAATGGATTTTAAAAATGAGACTTTAGCTCCTGTATCCCTTCAGGTTCAAGTAAATGTGGACAAATGGCATTTCTCAGTCTGGAGAGACTGATGAATCAGGATGTTGTGATGAACTGGTTTGAGTCAACAGTTCTTTGGGTCTGTCAGTCAAACCTGTAACTAGGCTGGATCAGTTATTGCCCAAATCTGTCAACTGATTCACAATATTATAGGGTAAGGCCAGTAAATTATTTTTCATGATTAGGACTAAATTTCAGAAGTGCTCTGCAGTTTCATTGTTTTCTGTACCTACAAAGAATTTCAGATTTCAGGTGACCCACAGAGGTGTTGTTTGTGCTGTGGAAAAGGCAGCCTTTCCCCTGGGAACTCCCTGTGCGGAGTATTTGCAGTTCAAAACAAAAAAAATGCTGCTATTTCTTTAGAAGACTAAGGGGTGATTTTGACAACCCCAATCTCTTTCCTTACTAATATTTGTTAGTCCTGCAGCTAAGGTAAGAGCAGTTCACAGTAAGTCATAGAATCTTATCACGTTTCTACCCCCTGCCATGGGCAGGGACACTTTCTGCTAGACCAGGGTGCTCCAAGCCTCATCCAAGCTGGATTTGAACATTCCAGAAGTGGGGCAGCCACAGCTTCTCTGGGCAAGCTCTACCAGTGCCTCACCACCCTCAGCATCAAGAATTTCTTCCTGACATCTAATGTAAATACCTTTTCCTTTAAAACCACAGTGCAATCAGGCCACTACAAAAATGGGTTTAAAAAATGTCCTCTGCTCATTCCTTCCTCAGGGTTTGTCAGTGACTTCTTTGTGTGTCTGTCTCTGCAGAGTTTGTTTTCGTAGAGGACTGAGACCACCCTTGTCAAGCCAACAGAAAATTTTCTGGCCCATTTGGTGGTCTTTGGAAAGCAGGCCATCAGCACTTAGACCATAAACACTTGCTGCTACTTTGAAGGCAGATTGGCCTCTGAGGCTTTATCCAGATAATGTTGTGAAGGTTCTCTTGCATCAAATTGTTTCTTCATTATATGAACAGATGATGGCAGCAAAATCAGGAGTTCTCTCAGAGATGCTCAAAATACCTTCTTAGAGCCACATCATGTCACTGTCCTAATCAGAGAGTGGGCTCTGACCTGTTCTAATCAGGGTAATGCCCTTTCAGGGTAAGTAAATTGTTACAGATTATCTTAATCTGCCTGGAGAAACTCCAGATCTATTCATTTCTGAGCAGAAGGAGTGGGATGGGAGAATGGCACAGCACTGGGTGTGCGTTTGGGGCAGCAGCAAACCCCACGGAGACTGGAGTCACACAGGAACAGTGCTCTGTGCCACGCGTGAAATAAATGGGAAATGTGGAGAGCAGAGGATCTGAGGATAAATTAACCCTTTCACCTGCGGGGCTGTGCAGAGCTTGTCTGGGAGGTGATGGTAATTTTATAAACTTCAGTGGGGGCAGCAAACTTCACCAATATTTTGGGATATTGATTTGTCTGCAAATCCTCACCCATAACTGTTAATAGGTGCTGCAGAGAAAAGAGAGGTTTTGCTTCACAGCAGCCCCTGGAACAGCCTCTCCACTGCAATCAAACTTAATATATGAGGACCTAGGTTGGAGGTACATGACCAGAGGGATGTGGAGGTAGAGCTGGTGCTTAGTTTGGTGTTTACTCCGTCAAGCCAGGCACCTCCCTCAGGTATAGATAAAATCTGAGGGGGAACCAGGAATTGCAGACTCCAAGTGATGGCCAGGCACTGCTCCAGTTTGCTGCTGAGTCCCACGGGTATGGTTTTGCACCATCAGCCCCATGAAACCAGGTTTGCTTGTCTGGGGGTTGAATTTGGCCTTGTGCTGTTTTGAAGTGCAGAACAAAAGAATCCAGGTCCTACCATGGCCCACACCTTGAAGCTGCCCATTTAGCCAGCAGTCAAAATTGTTCCTCTTCTTTGAAGCATTTGCCTTCAGAGTTTTGTTAAAGTATTTGAAATCAGCCAGTTCCCTCCATGCAAGCTAAAAACGGAGCTGCCTTTCCCACCTTTTGTCTGCCTGATGTATTTGTAGCTCCTTCATTTGGATAGACCAGCATAATTTTGTCTGTCAAACTTGCTTTCTCCTCAGCCAGTATAGACTCAGAGAAACCTTTTTGTTTGATTGCCATCATCAGGTGTCTGGGTCATTATTAGTGAGAAATTCCCTTGGAATTACACCTGTGCCAAAGGTATTTGCAGATTTTCCCTCCGTTTTCTTTGCTGGCTTTGCTGGGTCTCCATTTGGCTGTAAATAGAATCAGAGAATCACAGAATGGTTTTGGTGGGAAGGGAGCCTGAAGAGCATCAGTTTAACCGCCTGCCAAGGGCTGGGACACCTTGCACTAGCCCAGGCTGCTCCAAGCCCTGTCCATCCTATCCTGGAACACTTCCAGGGATGGGGCAGCAACAGCTTCTCTGGGCAACCTGTGCCAGGGCCTCACCACCCTCACAGGGAACAGTTTCTTCCTAATATCTAATTTAGCCATGCTCTCTGCCAGTTTGAAGCCATTCTCCCGTGTCCTGTCCCTCCAGGCCCTTGTAAATAGTCTCTGTCCACCTTTGCTGTCAGCTCCCTTCAGGTACTGGACGGCTGCAGTGAGGTCACCCCAAAGCCTTCTCTTTTCCAGGCCGAACAATCCCAGTTCTCTGAGCTTTTCCTCACAGCAGAGCTGCTCCATCCCTCTGATCATCTTGGTGGCCTCCTCTGGACCTGCTTCAACAGGTCGATGTCCCTCCTGTGCTGGACACCCCAGAGCTGGGTGCAGCACATCCTGTCAGTGCTGTCAGGTTTGGATTCCCAGTCAGCAGATGAAGATGCTTGCTTATATTAGAGAACTGTTGTGAGTGCAATTAATAAAGCTGCGAGGCTGAAAAGTAATTGAAGAGCTAAATGTCATTATATAATGAGGCCTCCTTCCCAGTAAATGATGTGAAAAATGATTTCTTGTGAAGAATAACAAATTGCTGTGGCTTTTTACCCTAATTGTAGATGCTTGATTCTAATTTGTTGTTTGTCATTTCCATGTAAATGAAGAGTTTTAGCTATAATTACCACATTTATGGCAAACAAGATATTATCATTTTCCAATGCTCACGAAGCGCTGGCATGTTTAGAAATAGAAGAATTGAATAATTATCCCCCTTGTGCAGCTCCAGGGAGGGGTCTACAAGTCATGGTATCCAGCTCTGTGTGCAGAACAGGTCTTGCACAAGATGCTTCTCAGAGCAGCTGATGCCATTAACCCTCTTCTGCATTTGGGGAGCCAGGACTCAGAGACATGAAGTGACTTTCCCAGAGCACTCGGCAGTGCTCCAGGTGCCCAGATCCCTCTGGTCAGCATCTTCTTGTCATCACTGTCACAACACAAAAGACAGCAGAGCCCATCGTTTTGGTTGGCACTAAATTTCCTGGTTTGTCCCAGTTATCCCAGTTCAGAGAAGCTGTGGCTGCCCCATCCCTGGCAGTGTTCCAGGCCAGGTTGGGCAGGGCTTGGAGCAACCTGGGATAGTGGAAGGTGTCCCTGCCCATGGCAGGGGGTGGAACAAGATGGTCTTGAAGTCCCTTTTGGTTGGTCCCTTCCAACCAAACCATTCTGTGACTCTGTGATTCTGTGATGATTCTCTGCTCCACCAGAAGCTCCCTTTTCCCTTGCACAGTTTCCAGTGTCTGGAGTTATAAATCAGAACGCAGAGGCTTCTGACCAAGGGAGGCTGCACAGCATCTGACCTGACACCACACCACTGGCGTGGGATGAGCCCACGTCGCTGTGAGGGCCTCGGTGTGACAAAAGACCAAAGAGTGTAATGTTCCATGGAAGTGTCAGTCCTCAGTCAGAAAAGAGCTGCAAGATGTCACAGTGTCAAAAAACGAGACTTGTGGTGCTGGGTTTCGTCCCATCCCAGGCACTCTGCTCCTCTGGTGTTCAGGCTGCTGCCAGTGTTGGGCACAGCATTCAGTGATGCCAAAGCCTTTGCCTGAGAGGTGACTTCAAAATGACCTCAAAATATTCCCCGACCTGAGCCTTTTTCCCTGGGAAATTCTTTTAAGGCAGCTGTCAGACTCTGTGTGGGGCCTGCCAGCAGCAGGGAGCGAACACGTGTCGCCTGGAGGGGCCGATTCCTGCTGGGAATGGATCCAGCACCATGCTGCCCGTGGAGGGGTGACTGCCCACAGCCACTCTGGTTCCTGTAGGCACCAAGCAACCTGGTAGGACGAGAACGATGTCTCTGATTTATATTCCATTCCAGCCAGTGCTGTAGTAACACTTCCTGATGCATCAGATCCTGTCGCTCTTAGCTCACTTCAAGGGACGTGCAGAGACTGCTTCCTTCCCGAACTGCACACGCTGCAGACTGAGTGAGAGTGGCAGCGTTCATTCCAAGAGCATGGCAGGGAGTGGAAGGCTCGTTCCCACCGCCTTGGCTCCGTGCCCTGTGCCATTACCTCCCTGTCTGCCTCGCTTCCAGGCACGGAGCGTTTCTGTGCCATGGCTTTCCTGGAGCTCAGAGCCTTGTCAGCAGTCTGCCGGTACCCAGCTCTCCTGTGACCTTCTCGAGGACCTGGCCTCGGAGGAGTGCTGCAATTCCTGGAGTTTTTCTGGGTTTTTAGGGGATAAAATCTGCCACTGACTCAGCCATTTGTAGACAGAGGAATAAATCACTGGGAGTGTAAGCACACTGCTAAATCACTGTGCAACTTGTAAGATCCTGCTGTGTCCGTGTTCTCTCCTCACTTGGTTTGCTTTGCCCTTTGCTCATAGCTTTTTACCTCTGTGATTTTCTGAGGGCCCGTTCCCATAGGTGTACCTGGAACATTAGAAGTAGTTGGGAATAGTTTTGGGACAACTGACAGAGGGCAGGTTTAGATGAGATATTTGGAAGAAATTCTTCCCTATGAGGGTGCTGAGGCCCTGGCACAGGCTGCCCAGAGAAACTGCCCCATCCCTGGAAATGTCCAAGATCAGCTTGGATGGGGCTTGGAGCAACTTGGGATAGTGGAAGGTGTCCCTGCCCATGGCAGGGGGCTGGAACAAGATGCTTAAAATAATGCCATCCTAAAGAACATTTGTTTCCAAAAAATCCCATTTTACTGTGATTTAATATTTGTACTGTTTTAGCTCCCAGAACATTCCTCACAGGTGGAGGTGTTACCATAGGGGCTATTAAAATATGAAGGAAGAGGCTCTGACACAAGGAAAAGAAACTCAAGTGACCTACCAGATATGATCTATTATATCTTTAATATTCCCATAGTAACGATGGAAAATGGAACAAGAGATCAATATACTTGCCCATAGTTACACAAGAAGTCAGGAACAGGTGTCAGGAACTTTTAAGTCCCCATTTGGTCACAAGAGAATTGAATCACAGTGGGAATTGATGCTCAGTTCTGGATGCTGTGGGAACGTGGGATCAGGCCTGTCCTGCTAGCAGACATCAGCAAGTTCGTTTTCCTTTTGTGACTAACACTGAACAATGCTGCTCTTCCCAAGTATTTGCAGGAAAATGAGTCTCTGTGATAATCAGATCTTATTTTTAGCATCTAGTCGATGCTCAGGGCTTTCTGGTTTAATTACTGGAATAATTGTTTGCTGAAAACACAGTCTAATACCTGTTTTTTCCTTCAAAGGTCAACTCCATCATTTTTGTTTCCAACCATTTAATCCTTTATTGATCTTTATGTCATTTCATGGGGAGTGCTGCATCTTGACAGATGAAATAAAGGCCAAAATTTGAAATAAGAAAAATATATCCTTTTTCTTAAACACAAAAATGGAAAATCCCCTATTTCAGCCCTTGCTGCAGGCAAATCCTTCATGCAGTGTCCCCAGGCAACAGGATTCTGAAAATTACTTCTGTTCTTTATGGGAGGAAAAAAGCAAACCAAGAATCTTTTCCGAGCCTGATTAGTATCAGACACAAACCGAAGCACAAAAAGAAATTTTGCAGTGTAGCTGCTGATCCTTTGAAGTAGATAAGGCCGTGGGCTCTGTCAGGAGGGCAGGAAGATCTCTGTGGTTTACATTTAGAGAGGGCTGAATGAGAAATGCCCTCTCCTCTCAGTATAGGGGAGTATCATGTGGTTTCAGCTGGAGATTTGGGATGTTTAATCAAATAACAGCCACCACTGTTTCGCTGCTGTCCTCCAGCTGAAATCAGATGCTGTTGGAGCAGAGGGATGCGTGAGGTGCTCTCCATCTGCAGCTTCTCCACCTTTTCCACTCCTCCCACCACTGTGACCTGATGTTTAGTTTTAATTTGCAAACCTCTATCTGTCTTTGCCGGACTGTGGGAGAGGGTGCTGGGTTATGGAGCAGAAAACAGGATTGGTGAAAAATGGGCATTAAAAGGTAGCACCAGACCGAATTCCACCTTGCGCTTTTTTTCTGTAAATATAAGGGGTGAAACCCTACAGTCATCCCTCAAAACCAGCAGTGATTTTAGGGGGACTTGGTGCCAGAAAGAGCTAAAATGTTGGCTTGGTGTAAGGACGGAGATCCCCGCACCGTTTGTGCAGCTCAGCTCTGGTGTCTGGGATCGGATGGCGCAGCTTCCCCACGGATTCTGAGCGGCTCCGTGCCCGTGTTTGATGGGCTGGTGTCCTCTAATCCCCGAGGGGACTTGGGCAGATTGAAAGCACAACACAGAGCCTGCTGACAGGGGGAAGAACTTCTCTTCCAGGGCCGCATCCTCGGCTGCTGTAAATCAGGAAATGGCAAACTAAGGATCGCAGAGCGCCTTAAAGCTCCTCCAAGAATCAGCCAGTAGGGTTGAGCTCATGGAATCACAGAATGGTTGGGATTGGAAGTGACCTCAAAGACCCTCTCTCTTCACACCCCTCTGCAGGGTGGTGGGCAGGGACACCTTCCACTAGCCCAGGCTGCTCCAAGCCCCATCCAACCTGGCCTTGACGGCACTTGCTGGCGAAGGGTAATGTGTCCCCTCAAGGCATTGCCCAGTAAATCTGCACAAGCCATGCCAATCATTAAATTTTGCTGGGTTTATATTCTGTTGTATTCTAGTTCTTGATAACTTTACCCAGTTTTAACTGTTTGGACCAAGATTTTTCCACGGTGCTTGTCCCAGGGTTTTTAAGAAAATTTTGGCTGAAGAAATTCACCTGCTCCAGTGGATGAATCACGGGAAGAATAACTCATTAATAAATTTTTTACTGGAGACCTCTGAGAAAAAAATAATTGTACGGCAAAATTTTAGAATTGAGAGTGCAGGGATTAGCAAAAACTCTGGGAGAGGTATTTCAGTGCTCTGGAAAAAGCACTGGAAAAGCCTGGAAAGCATTCTTTCATAGAACCTGGCGCTTCAGCTGCTCTTTCTATGTAGTTCTATTTGGATAGTGGTATGTAAACAAACAGCACACAAATGCCACCTTAAAAAGGTTATTAAAGCTGCAAAGTCAAGGCTCATGAGTAAAGAAAGATTTTTCATCTTCAGCAGGATACAGCTTTGGCGAGAAGCCTCCAGAGAGACCTCAGAGCCCCTTCCAGAGCCTCAAGGGGCTCTAAGAGAGATGGAGAGGGACTTTGGACATGGGCATGAAGTGATGGAAGAGGGAGTGGCTTCCCACTGCCAGAGGGCAGGGTTAGATGGGATATTGGGAAGGAATTCTTGGCTGCGAGGGTGGGGAGGCCCTGGCACAGGGTGCCCAGAGAAGCTGTGGCTGCCCCATCCCTGGAAGTGTCCAAGGCCAGGCTGGATGGGGCTTGGAGCAGCCTGGGCTAGTGGAAGGTGTCCCTGCCTGTGGCAGGGGGTTGGAACCAGATGGGTTTTAAGGTCCTTTTAACCCAAACCAGTCTGTGGTTCTCTGAAAGCTGGTGAATATGAACATTTCCAGCGCACAAGAAGACCCGTGAGCTGAGGCAGGGTGGATTCTCACTGCTGGCGAGTCCCTGTGTTGCTCCAGGAGCTGTGCCAGGGCAGACTGAGGGAGAAGCTGTTCCCACGTGTGCTCCAGCAGAGGCGTTGCCGTTTCCATAAACAAAGTTTGCATTTCGTCTCCCAGAGCAGACACAGCTTTTGAACACAGTGTGATCCAGTAAATATTTAATCATACAACAAATTGTGACAGCCAGTTCACAGCAACGTCCTGCTGATGCCTTTTAGGATAATGGGAGAGTTAGTACCTTGGCTTGGTTTTAACATCTTGTGCCTGTCTGGGGCCACTGAGGGAGAAACAAATAGTGTGTAGATGTCAATATGTGTTTTGAAGGCCCCACGGAAGAACTGAGTTCACAGAGGAATGCCAAGGCACAAGGGCAGTGCCTTTGCCAGCCTCAGCAAGGGGCTACTCACTGTGGGCAGATCGAAGTGGAAAACAGCTTAAAAAGTGCAAGGGAGAAGGAAAAGGAGGGAACCAGACCTAATGCCACGGGGAAAGGAGTGTCAAAGGGTTTGATAAGGTCGGGGAAGGAGTTGGGAAGCCCATTTTAGTTCCCTCTTTCTGGTTGAGTTGTGTTCCCATCTCCATTTCTCTTCCAAGAGATTTGGGCAGGTTGTGGAAGGTGAAGGTGTGCAGCCAGGCTGGGGTTGCAGCTGGACAGACAGGGAGAAGGGTGTAGATGGTACAGTTCAGAGACCAGGCAGTGCCATGGTAACTACTAAAGTTCACTGGGTTAATTCAAAGTTCAACCAAGCAAAAATTTTTATCTGAAAACATAAATGGTAATTGTCAGTTTGACATTTGTTTGATTATCCAGCTGTTCAAGTCTTTTCGAGTCGGGCAATTCAGGCATCAGCATTCCCATCAGGTAGGTGTAGTTGTTCTGGAATTAAAAATATGCTGCCTTCCAGCCAGATGCCATTTCCTTTATTATTTATTTGTGCTAGTAAGTAAATTGAAAATTGTGCTTTTTTAAGGGAAAGGAGCTGATGCACCCTTGTGCCATTAAGTTGTCAGAGCTGAGCAGATGAAGCACAAAGCATTTCTGCAAAATTGTTCTCGCAAGTCTCATTTGGGAAAAAAGTTTAACCTGCAAGAGAAAGGGATGAAATCTGTAATGGAAAGGGGCAGGTGGCTTGCTATGTACAGACTGATTGAAAGTAATCAATCTTTTCCTTATTTTTTACACTTTAACCAGCTCTCCTTTGCTGAAAGAGTGCAGTTTTGGATTAGATATTAGGAAAAAATCCTTGACTGTGAGGGTGGGGAGGCCCTGGCATAGGTTGCCCAGAGAAGCTGTGGCTGCCCCATCCCTGGCAGTGTTGGATGGGGCTTGGAGCAACCTGGGCTAGTGGAAGGTGTCCCTGTCCATGGCCGGGGGTTGGAACGAGATGGGCTTTAAGGTCTCTTCCAACCCAAACCATTCTGTGATTCTGTGAATGAGGAACAGGAATGAGTTGTTGGCCCCCAAAAGAAGCAACATCAAACCCCGGCCATGTCATGCTGGGGAATGGAAAGAGCAGGGGAGCAGGCAGGTGTGGAAGAGGGGAATGGTTTTTCTTAGGGAAGAAGGCGATGGCAGATCTGTGCTCAACAGCTTCTCTGGCTCCTGAGATAGGGATGTCTCTGACCTCAGATGCAAAAGCTGTTAACAGTAGCTGTTAGATCAAAATCTTTTCATGTTCTGAGCATGACTTATTTTCTGATTTCCCAGAGTGAGGTTTGGTGCTGCTCTCTCAGCCTATTTCATTTAAGGAATTGCAGGTGCAATGGTTGGGGCGGGTTGCCTGATCCCCAGGTTAATTCTTACCCATAAAAGCCTCCTTTTTCCCTGCCCTCTGGAGGGTGTTAAGGAGCCTGGGTGCCACATTTTCACCACCGCTCTGGTGGTCATGGTGGAGAGTTATTAAAAGAAAAGGTGATGGATGAACCTTCAGCAGCAGCAAGATGGAGTTCTGGAATGAAGCTGTAAGTGCTGGATTTGAAAACCAGGCGACATCTGCAGGGATGAGTGATAACGTGCCATGGAAAAACAGAATTGCTTTAACTGATGATTAAAAAAGAGGCTATGATTAAAACAAGCTGATTAGATGAAACCAAAGTGACAAGACAAAGCAGCAGGGCATCCAAGAGGGAAGGGGGGAGACAGAACTGATGGCAGTAGGGCATGAATTATTGATTGAAATCTCCACCAGAAGTCTTTGCATTTTCTTATCTGGGAAGGGAGAGAATGAATGAGAAGCGAACAGAATTATTAAGCAGCTTTATCATTGCATTGGAGTGGATAATTAGGCAATTAGGATTACTAAAAGTTGGCAAAGCAAGAGGCCCCAAGGACTTGTGCTCCTGATTTCAGAGGAGGGTGGAGAGGGAAGCAGGGAAAAGCCTTTGGTGAGAGATTTGATGGTGCATTGTGGTGAGGCTGAAAGGCAGAGCCGGGCTCTGGCACCCAGTGCCCTGCAGCTGCCAGGACAGAAGGGGGTACAGGACACCTGGATAATGGCAAAGAACTTATCTGAAGATGGACAGTCCTTGGAACAGCAGCAGGGAGAGAGATCAGGAGTGAAGGCCTCAACATAAAAAGGACCTGGACCCGAGCGAGTCCAGAGGAGACCACAAAGATGCTCTGAGGGCTGGAGACAGGCTGGGAGAGATGGGAGTGTTCAGCCTGGGGAAGAGAAGGCTCGGGGGAGACCTCAGAGCACCTTCTGATTTTGGGCATTCAATGCCGTATACCCTCAGATGTCCCCTGCTGTCCCCTCCTGAGCCTCCCACCTGCATCTGCCGAAACCTGATCTTTCAGAAGGGTTTTGCTCACAGGGAATTGTGATTGTCCCTTTGGGCCAGGTCCCTCCGAGGAAGGGCCAGGCAGACACCGCAGGCTGCTGCTTGCCTTGGCAAAGGAGCCTCGCTTCTTTAGCTGGCACCAGAGCTTCTGAGTAGCTGGCTGCACATTTTTGAAGGGGAAAGCTGGGTGAAACTGACTAAAAATAGCTCATTGCATCTGTAACTGACTGAATTCATCCTGCTCTGAGGCCAATGCCAGACGACCGTGCTCCTCCTCTGTGCTCCTGACTGGCTTAATCTTAAGCTATATGGTACTTAAAATTAATTTGCAGAGATGCAGACATTATATAAATCACTGAGGAAATGTCAGATTACGTATGTAATTTGCAGAAGTGCTCCACACTCCTCTTACTTAGCTCCCCGTGGAACCAAGGGATCAAAATTAAGCTGAGGCAGAGAGTTTGGACCAGTCACCATCCTTAAAGTGCCGTGGAAGATGAGCCAGCACTGCAGACACTTGTTAGTACTACACACCCAGAGACTCTTGTAATTTCTTTGGGATGTCAGTGATCAAAGAAGGAGGAAAAAAGGGGATGATGAAAAATACATGGACTAGAGTATTTCTTACTAATTATTTGCTTGGCCTCATTGGCAAGTCACCTGGTGTTCTTGGAGAGCGCTGCGTTTTCATGGGAAGGTGCCAGCCACAATGCTCCTCTCCCAAGACCACGGCCAGAATATTAATTGTGGATACTGTTGCATAATTAGAGTCTGAAGCTCAGAATTAATTGATGGTAGCTGCTTAGCACAGATATCAATTCTAACTTGAAACAATGCTCTGTCTCCTACCCACACCCCGTGGTGTGCACAGATGGGTAAATCATCGGAGCAGCGAGCGCTCGGTTTTGGTGACACACTGGCTTGTCGTTTCCTCAGAGGTGTTAGAACACTGTTGTGCATTGGTGACATGAGAAGTGCTTGCAATTCATGGTAATCCAGTGTTCCTTGGCTTGTCCTGGCTCCAGCCTGACAGGCTGCAGAGTCCGGGACCTTGGCTGTGACAGCTCCGCACTCTCCGCTCTTTCCCGGTGCAGTCCTGGCAGGACACTGAAGGGTTTCTGACCTCCTGCTGCCTGAATCTCATTAATTTGGGGCCATTGTTTTCATCTAGCAGAGGCCAGAGGCTGTGGCTGTATTAGAGTCCCGTGGAGAGGCACCTACTCAGGGAGAAATCACCTTGGGTTGTTTTTCCTGTGGCCTGGCTTGATTCCCAGAGGCACCTGACGTGCTCTGCATGGCTGAAAACAAGGCTGGGTTTAATAAGAAACAAATGTGCAATAGCAAATAAAGATTTGTACTATGGAGTTGGTGGGGCCCAGCAGGAAGGTTGCTGTTGTTTTGTGGAGCAGAGGGGAACAAAGCCAGAATCTGTGTTCATTAAAAATAGGTAATAGAATATTCTTAGCTCAGCCCCTGCCTCTGCCTTGGCAGAAATACTCCGGAGTTAATTGCTGCCGTTGTTCAGCTGCAGGAAAGTGGGTCGGCTGTTGATGAGATCACTGATCCCATATAATTGTTGTGAAAGATGTAAAAATAGGCTTTGTGCTCAGCTGGAGCCTGGGCTGGCTGAGCACACCGTGCACACACTGCAGGTGCATGTGTGGCTGCCCGGGTGTGCACGGGGGACGCTGTCCCCAAGCCCTGTGGGTGTGAACTGTGTGGCTGAGCCGCTGTCACCACTCCTCCTGGCAGTGCCACATCTGGAAGCCCAGCCCAGGGGAACCATGGGTTTCATTCCTCACTGGGATTCCACTGGCAGTGACATCCAAGGCATGCAGGCTTGGGCTGGCAGAGGAGGATGGTGGTGGCACCTTCATAAATTGAGTTTTTTATGGCTTAGCTTATGCGGGCCAGGACTAATTGTGGGAAGAGTTAATAAAACAAGACTTCCTGTCCTCTTCTAGTGCTGTGCGTGTCTCTCTCCCGGATAATTCATCCTTTTCCTCAGCTCCCTGTCAGAGATAAGTGCACCTGTGCCTCTTCCACACGTGTTCACCCTTAGCTAATTTGGGATCCTTCTGTTTGGAAGGTGTTACGTTGCTAACGCTTCAAAGGGAGTATTCAAATCGCTTTGAACTTGTGTTATATCCGAGACATAAAACAGCCATTTACTGCTGGCCCTCCTGTGCCCTCTCCCCACTCACAGAAAGGCTCCTTTCAGAAGGGTGCTCTGAGTGCTCTACGTGCACGTGCAGACTCTGATACTGCTAATTCAAGCTTTGAAGGGATGTTTTATAACAAAGCAGGCTTGGAAATCGGGTCTAAATCCATAAACTGTGTGTTACCCTCGGGATTTAACACGCCTGGAAGAAATATCCCTCAGAAGGACATTGCTGCACCCAAGAGTCCCCTTGGGCCTGTAGCATTGTCCTCCTGGAGAGATGGGAATTCTCGACAACACACAGTTGCTGAGCCCTGGAAAAAAACAACATATAACTGTATATTGCTTCTTACCTGTGAGCAGGAATTTGTTAAAATCCTAGTGGATCCCTGTGGGCATTTTGCCCTTGGTGCAGTGCAGACACATCATCCAGTGCCCTGCGGTGTGAGTGGCTCCTGCACCCACTGCCGAGCCCCTGCAGTTCTTCGAGGTCGGTGAATGTTTCACCCCAAAGCACCTGCCACTGCTGAATTTTAATTCTCAGCTGTCGTATTTCACGGGACTTGTTTAACTGTTAGGAGAAGAAAGTCGAAGTGCTGGCAGTATAAATTTGCTTGGTTCAGTAATTCAGCACCCCCAGTGCTAACCCAGTCCTCCAGTGACTTCCCAGAGCAGGCAGTGGCTCTTCCAGAAAAGCAGGGGAATAAAAGGCAGTCAATAAAACATTTTTAGCCATTACAGGCTAGGTCAAGTACCGGGAAGAATATCCATGAGGAGGAGGCCAGTGGAAGGGGATGCACTGTAAGGTTTTCTCCTGGTCAGATACCCCAATGTGTGTATGAGAAGTGATGGTCAGAAACCCACTGCCTGAAATACTGGTTTTTATCTTCCTTTTTAAATCACTCTGAAGATGTGAATTTCTCAGGCAAAGGTGAGCTACTTCCCTGGCAACTCACTCCAAGAGTTTCTTGGGTCAATTTGCTGCATTTGCTCTTTCTCATGAATGAGAAAAGAGGAAATCTAATGTACAGCCTTATCAGCTTGGCAAGGTAATTGCTTTCTATTTTAATGTTACCACTATCATTTGTTACTAATTAATAGAAGTAACATGATTACAGCTTTTATTTTCCCTTATTTTTCAGTGAGAAGCTGGATGGAGAAGCTGAAAGATAAGGTAGGAGGCTCAGTGTTTCAGTTCCTTTCAAAGAAAAACCACTTTTACTTGCAGGAATAAATAAATTCTTGTCAGTGCAGTTCTTTCTCTCTACACAGACAGTTGAGAAAGGGCTTAAAATTTTCTCTGGGAGGCAAATGAACCAGATGCTGCTGGTGCATAGTGGTGTGAATCCACGATATATCCCTGATGGGTGGTAACTAAGGGCAGAAGGAGGGACAGAGGTGTTTGACTGATTTCTCTACACTGGAAAATGACCTTGTCAGACAATCCGAGTTACTTTGTTTATCTCCCCTGAACTTACCATAGAATAGTTTTGGTTGGAAGGCACCTTTGGAAGTCCATCTAATCCAACCCCTCTGCACTGAGCAGAGAGAACTTCCACCAGATCAGGATCAGGTTGCTCAGGACCCTGTCCAACCTGACCTGGAATGTTTCCAGGGACCCCAGGGTAAGGAACTTGGTTCCACCCCTTTTCTCTAAGTGCTAAGCTCATTTCTGGATCCAAATCAAGAGGGTCTGGTGCTGCTCTCTGGTGAGAGGCTGCGTGCCATGCCAGTGCCTCTGGATGAGACATTTCCTACCTCCGTGTGCTGCAAACCCCTGGAAGGAAGATGATCAAACACAGGAAAACTGACAAGGTAACAGACCCTGATCATTCCTTCCTGGCATCACAGAGGGCTGGTCCATGGAATCAAGAGCTGTGCCAGCCACAGGCAGTGATGGCTTTTTAAGCTCTGCTGCCCTGGAGCAAATATTGACATTTCGAAATGGTTGTGAAGCCTTCCAAGTGTTGTGTTGCTGACAGCAGCTGGAAATGAGGTGACAGCAAGAACATTTTTTGACTCAACAGGCCTTGGAAATTCTTGGACAGGATCAGAGTCAAAATAGAAACAAAAGAGAATAGAAACAAAATAGAAACAATAGAAACAAAAACCATCATGAGGAGTGACAGTGAACTCTGAAAACACATCTCTAAGCTCAGGCAGACTCACCCAACCAGCCCAGCCTTCCCACGCAGTCCTCAACAAATTTCAGCAGCACTTTTACCACCAAGTCAGAGCAGAGGGACGGGGTTTGGGTGTCTGTTTTCCAGGAGTGGCGAGTGGGAGGGTTTAAGGTGGGTTCCTGCCCAGCCCTTGTTGAGTTGCCTTTCTGCCTGCGCTAGGAAGGAGGCAAGTCTAGAACAAGCTCTGCTCGTAGCAGAGCTCCTTGGCCTGGGGTTCATCCAGAGGAGATGCTGAAAGGACAGAGAATGGTTTTCCCAGCAAAGGTAAAAAGAGCAGCCACCAAGGCTGGTTGTGTGCCTGGAGGGGTTGCAGCATGCACAGGTCACCTGCTCATGCCAGCACGTGGCACGGCACGAGCTCGGGGACATCAGTGTCTTCTCACTGAAGCTGTAGCTCTCACTTCTTCCCTCTCGTCACCTTGTTGGCCACCTCTGTCCTTCCGTGTTGCAGAGGGGCTGCGTGTTCCTGTCTCCAGCAGAGAGTCTGAACCTCGTGCAGGCAGACCCTGGGCCGTGGGGCAGTGCCCAGCACGAGCACTGGTGTAACTGAGGATCCACTGGTGTCCACTTACAGGAGAGACTCACTGCTGAGCCCCCTCCCTCCTTTGGGGAATGGCAGGTCTTTCACCTGGCTCACATTTTCCCTCAGAAAAGCCCAACAGAAACCACTCCCCCCACCCCCAACCAATTGCTGGTGTAGCAAATCACTTGCAAATAAACCTGTTCACCCCATTCTCTCTTCCTAGCTGAGTTTGTCAGCACCAGTCTCATGTGCCCCTCTCATTTGCCCCCGTCCTTTGTTTTATAATCCCTCCATCCAGAAGGGGATTCCATAGCACACGATGGCCTATCCCTGAGAGATGTCCTTCCCCGTCCCTCAGGTGTGGGGACTGTGGGACCAGGAGCACAGGGTCAGGGACAGATTTGTGTCTGGTCTCCTGCAATCACTGTGCACACGCTGCATCTGGTGTGGCAAATAATGGACATGAAGTTCCTCTCAAGGTCTCTTGCTGTTATCTCCAAGCCCAGCAGGGCCAGGAAGGTCATGGGCATGGATGGGATGTATCAAAGCATCCCTGAAGAAGCTACATCTTCCCCATAAAGGGGTAAAAAAGTGGCTTTGGAGCTGCCTCTGAAATGGGGTTTTCTATCAAGCAGGTGCAGAAGCCCTCAGAAGTTGGGCTGCAAGACACAGAAGGGCTGGATTTGCGTCACATCACGGAGTTTTGGGGTATAAAACGTTGATCTGGGTGCTGGGGTGAACCTGTAAAAGGCCATGGGCTGGTCAGGCGTGATAAAGGCTCACAGACAGGCTGAGGAGTTAATCGTGATTCTGACATGGAAACTCAACTGGGCAGCAACTAAAAGCCATTTTCAGTCTCCCCTTGCTGCCCATGCCAGCAGCAAAGTTCCAGAAATAGAAAACCCCACGCTGCACTAATTAGGTCACCCAATTAAGGCACCTTAATTTCCTCACAGAGACACAGCCTTCAGCTGTGTCCTCACTAACCTCCTTTTTTGGGAGCTGGGCTCAGGGATGCAGCCCCTTCCCAGCACCTGAGCTGAACAGGGCTGGGTTTTCTGGGAGGGTGTTCGGGGAATCTGAACAATGCAGCTGAAGATCCCTCAGGCTTTGGGATCCAGACACAGAGCTGTTATTATTTAAAGCACTGAGTAGGATCTGGAGGGGTTTGGGGGAGCAAACCAGCCCTCCTTGGCAGCGTGTCTGCCCCAGATGAAAGCAGTTATTCTCATTCTCCGGGTAAGTGTACAAAGGCAGGCCAGTGCACCTGAATAGCCTTTTCTTTTCCTCCCACTCAGTGGATTATGGAAGAGAAGTAATTATGGTGTGAGTGCTGTGGATCTGTGTTGTATTTCGAGAGCACAGAGTTTGTAAGCAATGGGCTGAGGCTCACTAGGAGCTGTCTGATAGTCCTCAGAATTGGTGCCTGTGTCCTTTGGCAGGTGTAAAATCTGTTTTGGGGGGTGTAGATGGCAAAGGGTGAAGCTGTTGTGGCACAGCAGAGGACTCTGGCTGCAGTGTGAGGGGAGGCAGAGCTACAGAGGGGGGAGCCAGGCTCTCTTGCAACACTGAGCCCTCCAGGCCAAAGTAGGTGAGGATGCTGAAGCAATCTGGCACTTTAAAACTTGAGTTTGTTTTCATTAAAAGCAGTAAAATATAAAATAACAAGCACTTGTGAGTATTTTCCTAAGGATTTAAAAAGTTTAGACATGTAGTTTTAAATTAGTCATGCTGTCTATATATTTTTTTTAAATGGGCAGTGCAAACATGCAGATCACAGAGATTGAATCAGGGCTGGTTTACTTTTGCTGTGCTCCCCTTAAGGCCAGCTGAAGGTGTGTGTGCACCCTCCCTCCACATCATCGTCCTGCTGTCATGCAGGTCACCCCTTCCCATGCAAAGCCAGTGTTTGGCTCAAAGATTTTGAATACAAAGCCGAGGAGGCCTTGGTGTGGCTCGAGATCACGTGCCCTTGGCAGCCAAGGTTTTCCTTCACACCTGCACCTCTACTGACAGAAACTTCACGCCGGCACTCACCCAAATTATTCCCTCTCCTAAAGGCAGGCAGGCACTGCAGGGTCTCAGCTGTCACCAGTAACTATCTGTCAGAAAAGGCTGAGCTGTGGTGGTCACCAGCTCGGTCCTGGAGTGGGGCTTGCTTAGCCCCTGGAAGCACGAATCACCCTGTGCACCCAGGTGATGGGCACTCAAATCCAATAAACCTTGAGGAAATCACCACAGGGATTTCATATTGCAGTCCTTGGCTGGTGAAAGTGACTCTGAAAGGATGGTTTTGTGAGTGTTGCTCTGGTTCTCTCTTTTCCATTTAGGCAGGATACATGTCAGGGATGCTGGTTCCTGTGGGAGTTGGAATAGCTGGAGCCCTCTTCATCCTGGGAGCACTCTACAGCATTAAGATTATGAATCGCCGGAGGAGAAATGGCTCAAAGAGACATAAAAGAAAGGTATGGAAACTGCCAGGGAAAGGTATGGAAACTGTGAACCCTTCTGGCTGTGAAGCAAACGCAGCCTGGGTAGGGTCTGTCTGAGCTGGAGTGTCCAGGCTGCCTCGGTTACGGGGTGGGGGCATCCGAATTCTCTTCACATTTTGTTCCTTCTTGCACGTGGGCCTCTCTGACGTTTGCTTTCCTCCCCCAGCAGAGGGAATTTAACAGCATGCAGGACCGAGTCATGCTCTTGGCCGACAGCTCTGAAGACGAATTTTGAGTGGAACTTCAGTGCCCTTGGGAGAGCCCGTGACTTTTCAGAGGAGGGAGGGAGGGAGGGAGGGGGAGAAGAAGAACAAGCGACTTTTCTGCTGCACCGCTGCTCCCTCGGCCGCCCCGAGCAGGGGTGGTGTCCCCAGCCCAAGGACAATGACAATGCTACGCTCTACGTGTGCCACCCGTGATGTTTGTTTTGATACAGTAGTGGAGATCTCACGCTCGCCCCCGGCGCCTCATTCAGAGCCACAGCTGGAGCTGATCCATACGGATGATTATTTTCCTCTCGCCCTGGTGTACTGTTTTGGTCCTGGCTGGCAGTAATCCAATCATAACAATAGCTCTCACCCATCGCAGGAATGGAAATCTTTACTGTGAATGACTTCTGTCCAATTCATTTTAAATGTTACATTACCTGAGCTAGAGTTCATTAGTGCTAAGATTAGCTGCTCTGCTTAATTAATGAGTTGTAAGCCTGAACTGTACCCATGGCTGCCCGAGAAGTGCCCATGTACAGGGTTCTTGATACAGTTTGAAGCACATTTCTGCCCTCGGGTGCCCCCACTCTCACCCCTTTCTTCCTTCAGCTCTGCTCCACGCTGCTTGGAGACACACAGGAATGGCCTCAGCACTTGATTTCACCACGAAATTCCTTGTCCATTTTGAACCAGCACTGTCTGTTACAGCACAATAAATACCAGCGCTCACCTACTGACGGGTGGTCTTGCCTGGATCTCTTGGCTTTTGGTCAGTGTGCAAGGAGGTGACAGAAGAGGCAGGTCAGAGACTTCCCCAGCTTCTGCCTCCTGTTGGAAGGAGACTAGTTCCAGGTTCATCGCTTTCCAAGGCTGCATTCCCATAGGGATGAGAGTGGAGCCTCTGTACCCCTTTACCCCACTGGAAATTGCATTTTCAGCCCCTGAAAGCTGCATGAACAGCACCTTTGGGGGATCTGGATGGGTCTTGCCTCATAGAGTCACAGAATGGTTTGGGTTGGAAGGGACTTTCAAGGGACCTGGTTCCAACCCCAACACCTTCCACTATCCCAGGTTGCTCCAAGCCTCATCCAGCCTGGCCTGGAACACTTCCAGGGATGGGGCATCCACAGATTCTCTGGGCAGCTGGTCTCCAGACCATGGAAAACAGAAAGGCACTAAAGGTTGTGGAGCATGTGGCAGTCACTGTTGAGGGATGGATTTGTGGCTGATGTAGGAAAACAGCAAGAGCTGGAGAGCTGTCAGCTGTGGGGGGTGAGATGACCACACTGGGAACCCTTAGCCATGGGGAAAAAGGTGAATTCATAGGAGAGATGGATGCAGGGGGTTGTGAAGGTGCCCTCTTAGCCCTGGGTACAGAGGGAGACAGTGCCTGAGGCATCACAGGCATCGAGCAGGGGAGAATAATGTAGCTTTGCACAGAAATGCTGCCAAAATATCCAGAAAAAGGGCTGCACTATTGATCTCTGCTTCCCATCGTGGAATTACTCCAATCTGACATGCAGAACATCCGTGTTTCTGAGGTGGGAATCGCTGTTCTGTGAGGAATCATCCTTCATGCAAGGAACAGTGACTGTTGCCAGAGGAGAACTGATCAGAAAAATAAGGGCAGACCACACATCTGCTGAGATTAAATCCCACTGAGCCTTCGGAGGAGTGGGAGGGAGGAGAGGTTGAGGAGGAGCAGGAGCAGGATTTCGTTCCCTGTGAAGGTGGAAAGGCCTGTCAGATGGTGAAAGGCGGATGGTGAGCAAATGTCTCGTGGAAGTGTCAGTAGGATTGCAAGGCAGAGAGGACATTCAGGAGACCCTCCTGAGGTGAGCTCTCTTGAGGGGGTCAGGGCCCCCTCTGGACATTCAGCCATCAGATGTGATGGTCAGCTCTGAACAGCCACAGCTCTTCAGAGCCCCGGCACTCTCCCGTGAGCCTGTGACACCCACTGAGTCACCTGGACAAGGACAGGTGGGACAACCTGGTTTCAAAATGCTGCTCCTAATGCTCAGTCTTCCAGTCCAACAGCTGTGCGTGGTACCTCACTCATTCGTCCCGCTGGCTGCACGGGGAGCAGGTTGGGAAGACGATGTTGGGGGGGTCTTCATACCCCTTCATACCCCTTCATCCCCCTTCATACCCTAATCCCTGCAGGAGAGGCTTCCCCAGACAGGGCTCCACAGTGCATCTCTCCCTTTTTTGTTCCTGAAGCTTCAACCAGGAGGATTTTGCCTTGCTGAAAGCAGCCCCCCATCTTTAACAGGCACTGACTGGCAATACATCATTAAATCCAAAATTAAGGCCTCTTTCTCACATGAGAAGTGGTCACTCCCAGTTAAGATGAAGTTTTCCTTCCAGACTGATCTCTCTCTATTTCCTTCTCATTCCTAAGTCTCTTGGAGCTTGGAGGTGCTCAGGAGGTGTTAACAGTACAGGTGAGCATTCCTTTCTTGCAGTATTGGGAATCGGGAAATGTTGTTCCTTGGGCTCTTTGATGATTTATTCCTGGCAAGGCATGGTGGGGATTGCAGAGTGGAATGACTTCTCCTCTTTCCAGGTTGCTGGAAATCACCTCTGGAAAGGCTTTTCTTTTAGGTGCAGTGCCAGGGATGCTGGAAACAAGACTCACAGGCAGCTGCAAGGTGTTCTTGAAATTACCCTGGTCCAGCCTGGGAGACACCGAGAAAGAGCAGTGACAAGGGGCACTGGCTTCTGCAAGAGGGAGTCTGTCCTGGAGCACAGGTTAAATGTCTGATAAAACACAGAGCTGCTGGGTCAGTCAGGAGGAGGAGAAGCAGGAGGGATGGCTGAGCAAGGCTGCAGGCTGCTGGTTGCAGTATCCCAGCTCTGGCAGCTCGGGAGGATCCTTATGGATGGGCTGTCAGTTTGATGGATTGGGAAGGCGGGTGGGGAGGTGCTGTGGCCTTTTGTTGTGCTAATAAATCCACAGTTAGGGAAACACTGGCTTTCTGCAGGGGCAATCAGTTTCCCTGTCTCTCTTCTCCCTCTCCAGCATAATGAATTTAAGGAATTAATGGCAACACTGCCAATGAGAATGATGAAGGTGGGGTTTTACTGCATCCGTGGGGGGCCCTGGTGTCCTCAGAACCAAACTTCCCTCAGAGAGGACGTGGCACGGGTGGCTTGGATGCTGGAAGTCAGCAAGGAAGGGAGGCCCAGTTGCATGCACAGTTCAGTGTGGGCTCTCTGGTCTCTGCTGGAGGCAGGCTTAGGAGCTAGGTGGGTTTCCCAAAGGTTTGTCTTGTAATCCATCTTTACTGCCAGGCCTGACTCTGGCTCTGAAATCCTTCACCCAAGGGTGGGACCTGACCACTGCTGGCCAACTTCCCGAGCTGCCCAGCAGTGCAGAGATGCCAGCTGATGGCCATTTGGAGTGGAGGTTTCTGTGGAACAGTTGGTTTTGGTCAGCCCTGGAGGCTCTCCAAGGCTTCAGCTTAACCTGGAAGCAAGGTGGACAGTCAGAACCAGCCTCGGCTCAAGGGCAGCTCGTGGGAGCCTTTGTAGCTCAGACAGCCTTTCCTTGGCATCAGTGCAGTGTCTGCAGGTCCTTAAAGCACAAGCACCACTCAGCCCCTTCCCTTCTCATTCACAGCCAACAGACTTTGGATTGAGCTCTTAAAAATATTCTCTGCACAGCTCCTGGTGTTTGATTCATCCCCTTGAAATGATGAGATGGCAGCAGGGAGGGGACGGGGGGTTCAGGTGGGAGCTGAAGCTCCAGTGGCCCAACACTGCTGAGTTAATCTGCACCTCTGCACTGCCAAAGCAGCAGATTCTTTTGGAAGAGGCAGGGCAAGGGAAGCAGCCGAGAAGGGCCCTCCTCATCCTCTGTGCTGGCTGAACTGCAAGCCCTGAGTGCTGAGGGTGGTGACATTGGCACGGCTGCGGCGGCGCCTTCACCGCAGCAGTAACAACCCCTGGACTCCACACAGGACGAGTCACTCACCTCCCTTTTGCATTTTCCTGATAGCACAAGCCAGAATTTATTGTAGGCACCACACAACAGCTTTGGCATCTCCAGCCCCGTTTCTGACAGGAGGAACCAGCCTGCCTGGCAGCTCTTGCCCCGATGGAATGCACCTCCACGACACAGCTGCTGATTCCTGAGGGTGTCTCTGAGGCCAGATGCTCACCCTGGTGAGGCTTCTCTGGACTGCACTGCTTCCACAGAGTGGTGTCAGCAATCCTCGTGCTTCCTTGTGGTTTTCTGTTTTGACAGGAACAACTCCTCATCCTGTAACTATGGAATGTAGCACTTTGTTAAACGAAAACACTGGGAAATAAAAAGCTGCCCATCATAGCTGACTTCCCGTGCCTCGTCTCCCTGATCTGTGGTTCATTCGCTGTGTCTCAGGCAAAGCGGTGAAGTGATGCTTGGAAGACCTGAGTGTTGTGTTTCTTTCTCCGGGCTGCATGGTCAGTGCAAGGACTCAGGCTGGGCTTGCAGGGGTCATAGGAGCTGTGGGGAACCTCAGCCTGGGACTTTTTGGGTAGGATTTACCTGGAGGTAGGTGTTTGCTGTAGGCTGTGATGAGAAACACCCCGAAGTCCCTTGGTGTGGTTTGCAGGGGCAGGAGTGAGCCCCACAGGTGACATCTCTGTGCACGCCAGGTCATATTTTTCTTTCTGTTTTGTCCCTTTTTTGATTTGTCTGTGCCCAAATCTTCCAAGACCCCAGTACCAGGGTGGCTGCCTGCCCTTCTTCCATCTCCCTCCACTAGCAAGAGCCAGCAACAACTATTTGTCACTGTGTGTATTTTCTCTAATGGAAAATGGCTTGTTCAAAACAAGAAATTCCCAGGGAAATAACTGCTTGGGGATTGCACGAACACATTCTTTGCTAACTGGTGGTTGCCAAAAACAATCTGTATATTCATGAAGCTGTTTGCTGCACTGCTGGCTTCTTCCAATGAAAAAACAAGACCTGCTGAAGGAAGATAAACAATGACAATGTTTCTTTTCCCCTAGGTTTATTTCCTAAGGAAATTACTCTCTGTGATCTCGCTGCCTCACTCTGGGCCTCTGTCCATCAGCTGGTCTCCTTCTAATGTCCCTGACTCTGCCAACCAAGCCAGGGGCTTGTGAATATGGGGGAGAGGACAGACCATGATAAAAAAGACCACGAAAAGTGTTTGTGGAGCTGTTCTGAGGCTGCCGAAGTCCTGCATTTTCAGCATTTATATGTGGTTTGATGGAGAGGACGAGCTGGACGTCCTGGAAATCACTGGGGCTCCTTCTCTGTGTGGGTTCCCTGGGGCTGAGCAAAGCACAGGAGTTTGCCAAAGCATGAGTTTGGCACAGGGCTCAGCCTAATTCAGTCACGAGTGGGACACTGTGCAGAGCAGCAGGGACAGCCCAGCTTGGGGTTGTTTCCATCAATGTATTTGGGAAGGACAAGCCAAAGGCATTCCTGGTGTGTTCTGGTGGTAAAGGCACACACCAGGATCTGTGCTCAGGGCCAGGCACAAGAAACCTCCTTTACTTTGAGGCAAATCTCACATCCTCCCCACTGTGAAACCCCCAACACATGTGGAGGTCACAAGCACTTTAAGGCTGGACCTCAGGGGCAGGATTTCAGTGCGCAGGGACGTTCACTCTCAGCTTCCTTAAGGCTTGCAGTGGTTTCCCCTTTTTTTCCCCCCCAATGGTGATGCCATCCCAAGGAAAGGGTTTGGGTCTCAGCCAGCAGCAGGGAGCCAGCAGAGATGTTCCCAGAAGAAACACTTCCTTTCTTAATGGTAAGTGCTGGGCACCCAGTGCTCCACGTGGGATTTGCAACCCGAGTTTTCCACCCACCAGGCACTACGGTTTTTTCTGATTTATTTTAAGTCTTTTTGACTTGGGTCTTAGTCTGATTTCCTGGTAAAAATCTCTTCCCAGAATGATGGAAATGTGCCACGCTCTCCTATTGTCCAGAAAAAGCTCCTCAGCACTGGGATGGTTGCTGAAAGGCCACGTTCGGCAGAGCCTTGAAGTCCAGGCAGGAATATTCACGGGTGAGGGGAAGTTGGTCTCTTCTCCCAAGTAATAAGCAATAGGACGAGGGGAAATGACTTCATGTTGCACCAGGGGAGGTTTAGGTTGGATATTAGGAAAAATTTCTTCACAGAAAGAGTTGTTAAGCACTGGAAAAGGCTGCCCATGGCAGTGGTGGAGTCCCCATCCCTGGAGGGATTTAAGAGCCATGTGGATGTGGCATTTGGGGACGTGGGTTAAGGGTGGGCGGGGCAGGGCGGGGGGAATGGTTGGACTTGATCTCAGAGGGCTTTTCCAACCTTAATGATTCTGTGGTTCTCTGACGCTAAAAAGTTGCCAAAGACCTGAGCAGCTCCTGGCAGTGCTGGGCTGCTGCAGCTTCAGCACGGGGACTGTGGAGGGACATAAATGGAGATTAATGGCAGCTTTTGACTGTCCCCTTCCAAAAATATCCCCAGAAAACTCCTGGGTCTTGCACATTGTGCATGAAGAGGAATGTTAACCTCTGTGTTGGGCCAGCATTCGGGAGCAGAGCCTTGTACTAATTTTCTGAATCTTCAATGCAAAATGACTGGAAGGGTAAACTACAGTCAACGAGGCTCTTCACTGAGGATTTCATTTCATCTGAGGCAGAGGAAAAGGAAACGGGCAACAAAAGAGATTGATGTTACCAGATTTTTTGTTCTTTAATGGAGGGAAAATTGGTAATGTGATGAAAACAATTTAAATCCCTGCAAAAAAATGTGACTTTACTCATATAAAAGGAAATCCAGAATTAAATCAAGAGTGTCTGCTGTAAATTTAAAACACCTTCTATTACACAAGCAAACCCTCAATAATGAAAGCATTTGCTAGCATCAGGCTGTAACCTGACCTGGGATTTGCAGTCAAAATGTTTAGATCACTGGGTTTAACTGTACTTTAGATCAAGAAGCTGAAAAACCCTTATTTTAAATCATTTGTCAACTAGATATTTTTTCATTTTTAGCTCTTTTCCCAAGGTTCATTCTTGCTGGTCAATATGCCCTTTAAAAGTTATTGATTTGCCTCTGGAGATCATCTGCCCATGGAGTTGTTTTATTCTTTCCATAACTTAATCTGCACTTATGGAAGCAAGTTCAGGGTTTCTGATTTAATTTTTTTCCCCCAGATTACTTACACTTTTCATTTTTAATATAAAAAAAAAAATCGCAAATAACAGTCTTCCATTCCACCGATTTACTGCATTACATTCCTGTCTGGTTAAATCTCACTTGGATACAGGCTGAAATTTGACTGAAATACCCAGAAATTGGATTTTTGTTACAAGAGCAGCAGCCGGGCTGCAGAATGGGAGCTGCACTGTTGCGTGAACATCCAGGATGGGTTTGTGGTGACAAACAAGGTAATTCGGGCACAAGGAGCTGGGGGATTTGCCTGTGGGGTTGCAGTTTGTGAGATTAAATAACACACCAGCGATGTCAATCCTGCATCCCAGAGGGGTTTGGAAGCTGCCCCCACTTCAGCAGGATCAGGAGTGAAGAGTTAACTAGAAAAACATTGATATTATATTCAAGACACAGCCATGGCCAAGGAGACCTGCATAAAAAATATTCTGGTCTTGGGTTTAAAATGGAAAGGAGGGAGGTAGTAAAATGCATCACTGAATCCAGCCTGGAATGAGGGAAAGCTGTGCTGTGCCTCGGTGCTGGGCACGTGGAATTTATTTATTGGCAGGAGGGCGCCAGGTCTGCGGCTCCTCTGGACCATGGGTTGCACGAGAAAGGGTGGCAGAGGTTTTTTGGGGTGTTTTTTTATTGATGTAAGTGACAGAAAAAGCTTCCAAACCCCCCACGGCTCAGGGGATCTGCCTGTTGGGCAGGAGGTCACTGCCACGGGGCTGCACGAGGGGGATGCACGTGCCACAGAAGACTTTCCTCTAGAACTGGAAGTGAAGAATGTGGTTAAACAGCATGAAAAACAAAAGGCCAGTCAAGGGATTTGGCTGCATGCAAGCTGTGCAGCATCTATTAAAAACAAGTATTTAATTGGATATTTGTTTTGCTGTCAGCATCCTGGGCTTAAAAATGTACAACTATTAACCTGAAACATCTGAGTGTAGAAAGGAGATGAGGCTGTGGAAATACTGAGCCAGAAGATACATGGGGGGATTTTTTTTGGAATTGCAGAGTACAGAAACAGGAAAAACATTATAATTTCACATTTATCTCATAACAAAGCAAAGGGCTATGAGCCACACTGGGGTTTGTGGTGCTGAACAACATCCACAGGCATTTGGTGGCTCAAGGCACTGAAAGTGTAGGGTCTGCCAACATGCCGTGGTCCAGAGAGTGCTTTAGGCATGTGGGAGCTGAGAAATCTACAGAACATTTTTAGAACCTGCACGAGACTCTCTTCTGGACACCCCAGCCTGACAGAAATCTGGAGCTAAAATCTCAGTGTGGATTGCTTGTGAGCTCCACTGCCATGGCAAACCATGAGCCCTGACACTGATGCTCATGAGAAAACCACAGTTTGGGAATTTTCTGTGGAAGAGGGATCTCAGCTGACTCTATGTAAATAAAATATTAGTGTGGTTTTATGGGCTGAACATTGGATCTGAAGAATGGTGAAGTGAAGGAAAGGCTCTTCCTTACCTGGCTCTTCTTGAGGTTATAAACCCATGGCTGCTGCTTGTAAGACAAAATTGAGGCAAAAGATGTAATTTTGGGTCTAGTCAGCAGCAAACGAGTGTACAAGGCATCAAAAATTGATGCAGTGGAGAAGGGAAGTGGTGCAGTGATCAGCCTGGATTTAGCAAGTGAACCTGAGCACTGGAAATGCTGCCAGTCCTAATGATTAATTAAAATCTGCATCCAGCAAACCCAGGGATGTTGTCATGGAGCTGGCTGGCCCTGCCACGTTTCAGGCAGTGATGGAATCATTTGCATGGCCATGCCACTACAAGAGGCACTGCAAGTGTGAAGTGTCTGGACAGGGACACCTTCCACTAGTTCATTTAAAGTTGGTTTAATAGATGGGGAGGGCATGCCCTGGATAGATACAAGCACCTGACAGAGATTTGCTTCATGGCTGAGCATCCTGGCAGGTCTTGTGCTACATGGGAGGAGGAGGCAAACGTGTATCAGGAGACAAAAGGATGTCTCTGCTTTTAGGAAAGCTGGGCATGACAGACACGCCCTGGCTGGGACACTGGAGACTGAAGGTCCCATGCTACAAGATTGCTGGGTGATCCACAAGCAAATTAATTTCATCAGCCTTGGTTTTCCCTTTTTTAAGAGGGCAAACGGCTCCCCTGACACGCTCATGTCCATCTGCCCACGACAGTCAGTGCTGCAGGGTGTTTTTCCTAAGAGGAAGTGCAGTGTGGGAAGACAAAAACATTCTTCTCTGCAGTTTGTTTCTTCCTCTCTGATATACTGGAGTGTCCAAAGACCAAATTGAGCACAGATTAATTTTATTTTTTTCCTAAAGCAAATAGCCAGCTCATCACAGGGTGGGTGAGGTGCAAAAAGCAGCACCTTCAGTCCCACACCTTCCTACTGCGCTTCCTCCTCTGGAAGGAGCTGAAGAAACAGATGAGACCCGGGCACAACAGAGCCCACGATCATTTCTCCAAGTCCTTCTGCCCATTTGCTTCCACCCTGCAGATTGTTTAGCACGAAGAAAGCAATTTTTTGCCTTTGATACTGAGAGGAGGGAGAAGAGTAATTGGAGCCTGGGAGGCTCAGTAGATATCGAGCCATCTCAGCCCTCACAGGTCTCTGATGTGCTGTAAAATGCAGAGAGGAGTTACAATTACTACCCATTACTTGCCCTGGATGATGATTTATCTTGTAGCCACACAAAAGCAAAATCTCTCTGATCTGGTTCTTTTTTTCCCCCCCCTGCACCTGATCGGGACATACCATATTTCAGATTAAAGGGATTTTCTTTGCCAGAGCTGAAGGAAAACCTGTGTATGACATTCGATTATTCTGTCCTTTAAAATAATATCCCCAATAAAAAGGCAGTTGTTGCCATGCTGTTGTCCTGAGAAATTGGATGCTGAAGTGGATACCTGGAACATCTTACGAAGGACCACAGAGCAAATGGTTTAGTGGATCTTTTTTAAGCTCCTTTGGTGGGGGAATGATGATTCATTTGTTGAGGAGTGACCTGGGACGCAGGAAATGAGGCCTGAGTTTCTTCTGCTGCCGCAGATGCAACAGGAAAATGAGTTACAAGCAGGACAACAAATCTGGCGCCTGCCCTGGGACATATGGCCTTTGGGATGCCAGAGTGTGAGAAATGTCACACAAGGTCCAAGCCCTTCACCTGCGAGCTCTGGTCAACAACTGGCACCTCAGGATGAGATCTGGGGAGCCCTGATGGATAAAAGGAGCTAAATGGGGAGCTTCTGCCTTATTCTGGGATTGGTTTTATTTTTACTCAGGTGACTCCTCAAGAGCTGACCCCCGAATTGCTTCTTGGGAACAGGCAGCAGCCTCTCCTGCATGTCATCTCGGCGCTGTAATAGCATTACCCCTCTGGAAATAGCCAAGATGTTCTAAACTTGACATTTTCCCTTCTTTTCATGGAACATAATAGCACATCACAGGCGTAGGCTGCATGAGAAACCCTCCTGGCAAGCGGCAGTGCCACTGATGGGGAGGATCGTGCCTGTGATGTCTCTTTGTCTGCTGCTCCCCTCCAACTCCTCTCTATTAACAGATGCTTTTCAAGGCGAGGAGAGAGGCTGTACATAACCCGAACTCCCACCACTTCAAGGCAAATGAGGCCCTTTTCTTTCAGCAGCCTGTTGGAAGTGCAAGTCACAGACTTGCCAAGTCTCACACACAGAGCAGGGAGGGTTGATCTGCCTCTTGCTTCTCCTCCTGGCTCATCCAGCATCCCTCACTCCACTGCAGATGCAGCCGGTTTGGGATCCACGGCGGTGTCGAGGCAGAGGGGAGGTGGTGGCCTGGTGGGTTCTCTTCATGAAACAGCTCTGGGTGGTGACACGGTGTCCTAAAATCACAAATCACAGAGTGGTTTGGGTTGGAAAGGACCTTAGAGATCATTCAGTTCCACCCTCTGCCGTGGACAGGGACACCTTCCACTATCCCAGGCTGCTTCAAGCCCTGTCCAACCCGGCCTGGAACACTTCCAGGGGTGGGTCAGCCACAGCTTTTCTGGGCAAGAAAAAGATGGTTTCTGCTTTAGAGATGCTGAGGTGATCTGTAGGATCAGATGTAAGCGAGCGGAAAGGTCTCAGGGAAAAAACAAAGGTGCTGGTCCAGCCTGGGTTTTATGTGCTACCACAGGAGAGCTTCAGCCATGGGCCTGGAGAGCTTTGGTGTCACTGGGGCTGTGAGTGCTGGATCTGGGCTGTTTGTGTTTCAGGGCACAGAAAACACCTGGATCTGAACACGGATCAGAAGGTGCTGTGCTGAGGAGCCAGGAGCTGCTTGTCTCGATCAGAGGTGCTCTGTTGCACTCCCTGGAAAAGCTCTCATTTGGGATGGGGACATGGCAGCAGGATGTCACCAAATGCTGTCATGGCCACAAAGCCTGTTCGCAGTGTCCTTGCAGCCCATCTGTCAGTTCGGGGTGGCTCCTGGTGAGGCTGGAGACAGAACCGTTATTTTAATGGTCTATTTAAAAGCACAGAGTCCTTTCAAAAATAGTAATAGCTGCAAATGAAATAATTTGCTGGATACAGACAAAAACAGGCACACAACTGCCCATAAAGGACATGATGTCCACCAGTAGCTCTAGAGTCCTCAGATCGAATGCTGCTGTGACCTGCTCTGCTCTGACAGCCAAACATTTCCCTGAGAGGATGCATGTTACTTTTTTAAAATAGATATGGCTGTGCCTGCTCAGAAGGCAACAGGATTTTTTTGCTGCTCTTAAAAACCTGCCAAGTGCCAGGGGAGTCATCACCAGCTCTGAGCAGCAGCACAGCCTTGCTCCAAAGACATTAAGCAGCAATGTTGCATGACTTTATTTAGCTGTATTTATGAAACACCTTCGCAGAGAGGAGGATCCACCCTGGGAGCATCTTTGACACCTTCATATCACCTGCACAGCTTCCAGGATATAGTTTCTCCAGGAATGGAGGAGCACCTCCAGCACTGGCAGCTAATGAGTGTCTGTTGAAGCACCCTCATGGACCCTCCACCGCTGTGCATTTGGATTAGGGAATTATCTGGGTAAGAAATAAACCACCAGCCAACCTGAGAGCTTGTAGATTCTCCCCTTGATCTACTGCCAATCCTCGGGTTGAGTGTTGGCGGTGAAGGCAGGGGGAAAAGGGGTAAAAAAAAAAAAGACAGGGTTTGGTTCTGCTAAGGGAAGCGAGCTCATGCCACCCTGAGGAGTGTAAATGGGGAGAGAAAAGGGTCTGCTCAAGTCCTTGGAGTGATTCAACAGGACAATTCAGATGAATAAGGGCTACTCTGGGCTGTCCTGGAGGATGCTCTGCATTACCTGAGCTGGTGCCATGTCCTGTGGATTGTAAAATACGCTTTATTCTGTGCCTCTCCCTACTGCTCTCACCACTGGTCTGTGCCACAGTCCTGGTGCTGAGAGGGATTTTTGGAGCATCCCTGTGGGCCCTGGTTTGGAGCACAAATAGCCCCTGGTCTCTGAAAGCTCAGTCAATATATGTCTTTTCCAAATGCACAAGGCATGGAAACAATTTTTTTTGACCCTAGAGAGCAATCAGTGCAGGTTTTCCCCCTGAATAATGCTTTGGAAAACTAATGGTTAGTGGGCTGTGGCAATTTTCTTTCTCTTTCTTGTTTTCTGGGTGATTGCTGAGCAGACCTAGAGAGGAAACCGCAGGAGGAGAGCCTTTGATCAGTATTTCCAAAGGAAACACAGTTCTGGGATCAAAACATCTCCAGCAAGGACTTTCACTCCAGCTCCTCAGATCCTCATCACACAGCTCTCACAGGTTACCCTGCCTGCTGGGTGACTAATTCCAGCTCCTCTCTGGAATTGCCTTGGCTGGAGACTGTAGTTTAGAATGCTCCCAACTGTGGGAATTTCGCTGTAGCACTTTCCCTGATTTATGAATGGAGATGGATATGAAAAGAAGCCCAAACCTTCTCTCCAAGACCACTCTCATCAGACCCTGGGCAGCATCAGACCCTTTCCAGCCCCTGGGCAGAGTGAGGAGGAGCCGGGAAACTGCCAGGGAGAAAGAAGGCAGAGTTGGCCTCGGCCAATACTTGACCTCTCATGTGCTTCTGCAGTTTTCCAGGCTCGGGGTTGTAACACATCTCCTCACCCTTGTATGAATTCCTGGGAACTGCAGTTTCTCCGTGTTTCTTCTGGGCAAAGGAACCAGCACAGGCTGGGGCTGCACATCCCTGGAGGGCTCTGGAAGTGCAAGGTGAACTTAGGAATGGTCACAGAGCCTCAGTGTCTTTTGGAACTTGAGATTTCCACTTACAGGCACTTCTGACTCCCTGGGATAAAGTGGTCTTGAACAGAAGGAACAGAGCATTATCCTTTCCAGGGGAACATACGGAAAAATTCAGTTCAGCTGGGATTGTGAGGGGTTGAGCTGGCAGGAGCAGCAGAGGACTCAGGTATCAGAACTCTGTCAGCGCTGAGCTTCATCCAGGGTGAGGGAAACGAACTGATCCGTGGTTATGAGGGCAGATAAAGCAGGGAACTGCATTTTCATGGTTGAAGGTGTGGGGCCTCCTTACAGGGCCTAGACAAGGTGAGTTTCTCTGTCCTGTGATGGCGAAGGGAATCCACGGAGAATGACAGGCTGCTGAGTGAATGTGCTGCAATTTCAAATCATCACTGCAGAGCCCAAACTGCATAAGCATGGTAGGACAGAGCAGGCAGCAATTTTTTTCACGGGAATCATTTCTGTAAGCTGCAATCATATTATGGATATATTTTTTCTTTAGAATGATTGGAGATGCATCTTCTCTCCTGCTGGGATTTTACCATAAAAACTTCACCAAGTTTGTGGCCTTACTCATGATTAATTTAGGTGAGGCAAAAGGAGAGGTGGCTGCAGCACTACCAACACATTTCCATTCTGCAGCCTTAGGTTTCCAGTTGTTTATAATTAGAAGTCATACCATTATCCAGATTTTTCAGATGGAGAAAGCGAGTCGCATTTTGGTGAAAACCTTGTCGAAGTTTATTTGGCAGAGGTGGAAATAGCCCAAAGGGTTTGCAACAACACTGCAACAGTTCATATGCGTGCAAAGACCAAAAATATCCAAATGTGAAATTAAATCACTAGTGTGAAGAACTGAAATTCAAGGAGTCATAGCAGTAAAAATCAATCAAGGATCAGCTTTATTCATATACTAACTGGAACAGACATAAAATCGCAAACAGGTTCTTAGAAATGTTGTCCAGGGGTGGTTACATGCCGTGATGACTGATGGGTTGAATTCTTAATACTCCCTTTGGGTTTACTATAAGCTGCTCACACTTATTATAGATCTACTATATTTAATTTTGTTACCAAGTTAATTGTATTTTCCCTAAGAGCTCCAGTAGCCTGCTGTGTATTTCTGCGTCTCTGCCAATGAACTGCTCCACTCATTGGCTAATAACTGACTGTAAGAATTTTTCTTTATAAATGCAGTCTCCTTAAATGTTCCTGATAACGTGGTCTGCATAAGTATTCTTCTGGCTTCTCTTTCAGTTTGCCTTGCTCTGAGCACAGCAATACTTTGAGCTACTTAAAGGTTTAGTGCCCCTTTGTCATATTTACTATCAGCAGCTGAACTGCAAATAGAAAAATGACTGGTTTGTAAAAGCCACTCTAATTGCTCCCAAATCTCCTTTAGTGCAAGTGAATCTTGAAACAAAGGCTTAGAAGGACTGGTTTTGTCAAACTGTGCAGTGTAGCTTGGAAATATTAGGGAAATAGCCAGGGAAGCAAGGGAAAACAGCCTTTCAGTACCTAAAGGGGCTATGAGAGAGCTGAAGAGGGACTTTTGACAAGGATCCTTGCTGGATTCAGCCTGGAGATCCAGTGGTTTATCCTTCCTTCACATCACACCCCCTGTTCATGTAACCTCACCCTCTGCTGCCCAGGCTGCTGGAGTGGGTAATTAGACCTGAAACGAAAACCTATAATGGATATAAATCATCCTCTGCAGGCCTACAAGGTACTTACAAAGGAGAATAAACTTTTAAGGGAGTCTATAAACTTAGGTTTACGTCCTGGTTTTGGCTGGGAGAGAGCTAATTTCTTCTTAGTCCCTGGTACAGTGCTGTGCTTTGGATTCAGTATGAGGATATAAGGTTGATTTTTTTTATTTTTCCCTGGTGATAGTCAGTGTCACTTTGGTATCCTCCATCAGGAGAAATCTCAGGGAGGCAGGAGATCATCCTGAGGACACGCACGAGCTCTGGCAGCCCTTGAGGCTGAACCTGGAAACAGCTGGACAAAGTTCTCTGGCCTCTGCCACGAACTCTAAATGCATCTTTTGTTTCACAGCTGAGGAAGCCTGAGGCAAGAGGAGTTGAAATTTGGCCTAAAGTCACACTGGCAGCCAGACATTTCCCATGAGCCACAAATCATGGAAATCATTGTGATGCTTTCTAAGACTTTTGAAATTTTTTTTGTTTAATCTTCCTTGAAGTACCAGTTAGGACATGATGCTGAATGACAGGCATCTATTAAAGGTGTCATCAAGGATCCTTCTCCTCAGGGTGGTTAAAAACACAGAGAAAAAGGTAAGTAAAGGATCTTCAGATACTAATGAAATGGTAAAATGCAAGATGACATTCAAAGGTGGTATATATAGAGGAATATATTCTTACAAAGCATTCATAAAGAGAAGCTCTAAGCTGGCTGCTACAATCCAGAAAAGAAATCTTAAAAGCTGTGGCAATACTTCCAGGGGTGCTCAAAAACGAAAACAGCATGGGAGGGTTATTAGTAAGAGCAGATAACAAATCAGAAACCATCACTTGGCCTTTTCTGCACATCCACAGTGTGTTTGCATCAGGTTCTGTGCAGTGCTGCTCCCCCAGCTCAGAAAGGACATCTCAGATAAAACAAACTAGAGAAAGGCACAGTGAAGGACATCAGAGATGGCCAAAGATATGGAACAACTTCTGTAAGAGGAAAAGGGAAGTAAATAAGACCTTTCAGCCTGGAACAGAGATTAAAAGGGAGAGAATATGATGGAGCCGTGTAAAAGCAGCAGGAGGATGGAGAAGATTTAAGGGAGCAGTCCAACACTGTTTCTCAGAATGAAGAGACAAAGGGGCACTATGAAGTGGTCAAGTGAGAGGTTTTAAAGCAGCAAAATGAATTTCCTTTCACAATATGCATTTTAATGGGAGGAACTTGTTGTTTTAAGACCTCGTTTATAGACATGCCTACAGACATTCAAAAAAATCAGGGAAGAAAAGTCCTTTTAGATGCAGCTTAGCGATCATGGAAAAACATCTTGTCACCTGTCTGAGGCATCTGGATTAGGGTGGGATGAAGCACCCTGTGGAACTGGTTATCTTTCTCCATTAATTGCAGCAGGAATGCAAAGATTCAGTTTAGACTTAACGAGGATGTTTGGAACAGCTAAAAGAAGGTGTGATAATTCCTCTCACCCTTTCTGACAAGTTCTCCTTGGAACTGACTTGCGCAAGGCCTGTAGGAAGATAAATCCTTTCAGGTACAAGGTGATGAGTCCAGCCGGTGATCAAGTCAGCAAAAAGCTGGATTCTCTGGCTCAGCGTTGGAAAAGCACAGGAACAGCAGCCGGTGTTCCGAGGATATAAGAAGCAGATCCAGAAGGGAGCAGAGGAAGGTGGAGCGGTTCAGAGTGGAGACGGCACAGCAGGAGGGACAGCCCAGCCCTTTGGTACACAACTGGCATCGATTATTGCTGACACTGAAAAGGAATTTCAAGTGCTGGAAAGCCACGAGTGTTCCCTCAGCTTCCATAATAATTCTGCGTATTACAGATTCCTCTGGGTTTGTTTTGATGGTTTTGTTACCTCTTAAGTAGCATCTTGAGGCTACTTTTCAAAGTGGTTGCTTGGATTTGTGTTTGGTTTTGGTATTTTTTTTTTTTAAACACAGACACGATATGTCTTTGTCTGCACCGCATAATTTTGGTCTGGTTTCCCTCCTGTATCTCACTGAGTGATGCTGTCCCAGAGGTTTTGGTCTCTCAGGTTCTGTTAAGGAGATTGATTTTTGTTCCAAGAAAGCAAAGCCTTTGTTAGTGTTCCATTGCCGAGCATCCCATGGCAAGGCAACCAAAACAGGAGGAGGGGTGACAAGCAAGTTTCTTATCCCCTGAGGTCAGTGATTATCAGTGATTTGTTTCGTGATGTCCACTCAGACACCCTCTAGGCTTGATTTGGGGATGTCTTGAGCTCTGCAAGCTACCCCTGAAGACACTGAGAGCTGTGCCTTGAACACAGAAAGTGCTAAACCACAGTTAAATACCTGGGAAATTGGTACCTTTGTCTCTGCACCTACTTCCCTGTGTGTAAAATGAGGGCTTTTCATGCTAGGGGCATGTTGTGAAGTCTAAAAACTGACTTTGTTTGCAAAACTCCCAGTTTCTCCTGTGATGAGCGTCCCAGGAAAGTCCCACAGGGAATAATTCATGTTCAGTTCAGTGCAGAGGTTTGGTGCCGTGTGGGAAACAGGGGCTCAGCTCTCACACAGAGCACGGAAAAATAATGACTTGGTGTCTTGTCCCCACTGTGCCAGCAGCTCCAGGAGGAAGAGACTGGCAGGAAAAATAGTGTACAGTAATTTCATGGACTGTGGGCTTGGATTTGGGAGGATAAGTAAAAGCCAGCTTAGAGGCCATGCTACTTTCTAAGCTTTGGAGACGTGAGAGGGGATGTGTGCGGAAGGAAGGACGGGGATGGCTCCGTGTCCAAGACAAGGGGGAGGAAGAGGATGAGGAGGAAGAGCCGTCCTTTAAACTGGGCATAAATAACTTCAACATCACATGACTTTAACGTAAATAACACAGCTTTTGGAAGTGGGGCAGCTGCACAGGGCAGGTGGGGCTTGTCAGGGCTGCTTCATAACGGCAGGGTGGGAACCAGGAATGATTTCACAGGTGGTGAAAGCCCACCCAGCACAGTCCTGATGGTACAGGCAACCTGAAGTCTGGTGCTTCTGAACCTTTGAGTGTTTGGCCTTATAACCTTAACCTTAGCAGTCCCTTTTCTTTATATAATAAATTGAGAGTATCAACAGAAGTTTCAGATACTCATGACATCTCCTTAAAATGGAAACATTTGATTTACACCACAATTGAATAGCTCACAGGGAAGTCATTTATTAAAACCAAAGGAAAATGACTGGAAAGCCAGTTATTCTTCACACCAAGTGATAGGAAATGGTTATTGCTTCTCCAAATTTCAATAGTCACAGCCCTGAGTTTAGTTAAATTAATTTCTTTTAGAGATTATGCAAGCAAATGCGTCACTTCCATGTTACACTTGAAATAGAAACCCAGCACTGCCCTGGCTGTCACAGGAGAAGGTTTCCTGCCCTAGAGCATGACTTCTGCCAAGTGTCATATTAAAAAAATAGAAAATAAAATAAAAAGCCCTTCTACAGAACCAGTGTTCTTGTGGTACCCTTTCACGTAGATCTCAGTGCCACCCCAAGTACCATTTCTGTCACTGAAAAATGATGCTGCCAGCAGTGTTGGGTATGAACCGAACATTTTTTTCTTCCTGAGTAAAGAAAAATCCTGGAGTTTTTTTGTAAAGATAAAGATTCACATATGGCAAGAGGGAGCAGCAGAAAATCAATCACCTCCACACACTGAAAACATTGTTCATGGTAAGTTGCATTACTGTGGAAAACAGCAAGAAGTGTTACAATTTAAAATTAATATATTTAGCTAAAAACATTAACAGCTGGCTGTGTTCTTGATGAAAGATTTCATAATTTATGTGATGAATAGCAATCAGTTTGGATGTTTTCTGGATCAGTATTTCAACATGACAGCTCGTTCTGGCTGCAGAATAGGTTGGTCTGTGCTGAAATCCGACAAGCCCTGTTAGAAACACAAGCCGAACTCTGATCACTGTGAAGACCAAAGACCCCATTTAAATGACTGTGGTGTAGTGTGTGTGATCACTAAAGGAAGAACCACACTGCCATTTTCCTCCTGGCCCTGTAGTCACATCCAATTTTCAAGAGATGCGTGGCACTTGGCAAACATGGGAGAAGGAGGTTTGTTATAAAAAAGAATATCAGATGGAAAGGTTGCCCAGGGCTTGTTGGCAGTCTGGAAGGCTCTCTAAATAAAATATCAGTAAGAAGGAGAAAACGAGATATCTACACTGGGATCCTACCTCTGAGGGCTGAAGCAGAGAAAAGAACCAAGCAGCAGACTAGGGGATCTTGAAGGAGGAGATTAGGAGGTCCATGTGAGTTTTGAAACGCTTATGGAAGCAGGAAAAAATAGCAGTAGAAAAGTTCGGGTAGCAGCAGGTGTCTCTGCGGACACAGAAATAAATCTCCAAATAGAAGAGCTCACACAGAAATTTCAGAGACAGCCATAAAATATGCTGGGAACAACCTGGATTTCATTAGAAAACTGTTTGCAAAAGAGATCTGTTGTGCCTCCCAAGCCTTCTCCTTGGACACACTGACAGATCTCCAAAGAGCAGGGCCAGGTCAGGTGTTGGAAAACAGCACTGGAACAGCTCTGCCTTTGGTACGAGGTAATGCCTGAAAAGTTGTACCAGCAGAGGGAGCGGGACACCAGATTTCTTACCCTACCTAAGTGTCTAATCCAAGCCGTCTCCAGAGAGAAACCAGATTCTAAAACGCAGACTTTACCCACCGATCCTTTAGAGAAAGGGTCAGCTGATGGATAGCTCCCGTGGCTATGAAGTAGCTGCAGAGGCAGAAGAAAAAAGCCTCCAAATATGCTTTACAGCAAAGGTTATGGAAAAAACTCATGATATTTCTTTTTAGGGTACTGGTCAGACTCTTCCAGTTTTTTTTTTAATGTCCTGTCATGAGACATCTCAGACTGGAGGCATATGAGATTCAGGAGTGAATACTCTGGGCAGTGGGGCTGCAGTAGGTGATGAGACCTGGATAAGGACACTGGGTCGGGTTCCTGGTGTTCTTTGGGGAAAGGGGATGGGGTTCCTTTGGCCAGGACTTTGGGAATGATGCAGTGCTGCTGCAGGGGCTGTATGGAGCACCAGCAGCAGGCCACAAGTCCTACGTGTCCATCTGTGAGGCAGAAGAGAGTTCACAGCGCTGGGCAGCAAACCTGGCATGAGGTGTGAGCCCAAAGAGGAGGAGGGTGTGCAGGGCTCCAGCCAGATCTGTCACATGGCAAAGGTGCAAAAACGTGACAAACCCGACCGGAGCGCATCCAGGCAATCTGAATTCATGAGGTCCTGCTGCAGAGGGGTCAGGGATGTCAGTGCTGCTTGGCAATGTGACAGAGCCAGCGGGGCCGGGCCGTGAGGGCTGATCGAGATCTGCTTGACTTAGCCCAGCACGGCAAACAGATGGAAAGCAAAGGATAAAAATCAACCTCACCTCCACAGACAGCTCACGCCATAAAAACCTCATTCCCAAGAGCAAAAAGGCTCAGCTTGCAGCTGTACTGCTCCAAAGGGTGATGTGCCATCCTCCTGAGGCTGACAGGGAAAGCAGAGCACAGCTAAAGGTACTATCCCCAGCCTGGGAGCCTCTCTTTCTCCACATATTTATCTTCCTGACTGACCAGCATGTTTCGAGAGGAGATATGTACACACACACAGACCAATCTGAGTGCTTGCCCCTGGCCTCTGTCGAGTTGTGCTGCCCTATCCCATTCCAGGTACAATTTGGATAATTCAGAACAGGCAATCAGCAAATCCAGCCTTGGGATACAGCAACAGCCTGCTCTTGTGCCTCCTGGAAGTGACTCAGGATGAGACATCCCAGCCTTCACAAGCACCAGGATGATGTTTCTTCCCAAGCCAAGTCACACAGGTATTTAGCGGTGACACTGAGGGCTTAACTCACACAAAACTTCAGAGCAATTTTGGATGTGCTCTGATTCAGTCTCGGCCATCAGAAGGAGCTGAACCTCCATCTTTCTACAGCACACTGATCTGAAGGACCTGTGAAGGGCAGGGGACAGGACTCATTTTATTGCTGGGGCCAAGTCACATCTCTTGTTTCCATCTCCAAGCTTTGAGAGTGCGTGTGGAGAGATCACTTTTTCCAATAACACAAGATACTCCAAAAGGAAGGAGGCAGAAGGGAAGATCTTTCATCTTGGCTTAACTGACCAGAGGTGTGGAGCAGCCTAAAGGAATTGATCTGATGTAGGCAGGGAGAAGAGTGGGAAGGAAAAGCTGAGGATAATACCTTGTGTGTCACTGGGAGCTTCGGGGAACTACAGAACAGATCTGAAGACACCAAAACCTTTGCGGTGATGTGAGACGATCAGGCCCCAGCCCATCAGCATCTTTCCTGCGTACACAGACAGCATATCTCTGCCACCAGGAGGTAGTAGAGATTTTTGAGTTTTTCATGCTACTTTCCATGAACTCTTTATCCCCTCAAAACACCATCTGGGAAACTTCGTCGGTGCAGATGTATCGAAACAGCCAGGATTTTATCATTTGCAAGACAGCTGCCTTTGTGAAAGTGCCCAATAGTGCAGATTTCTTGTGTGTGCTACATTGTGGGTCCTGCTGATGTCAAAAGCCAATGAAAAACCATCACAGACAATCTCAGAAGAGATTTCTGACACCACATCATGAGCTCAGTATTGTCCTGACCACCAGCCATCCACACACTTCCATGTCAGTGCATCTGCCTGGTCACTTCCAGCCTCCAGACCCAGGGGCAGGGATAAATACACAAAATCTTACCAGCTGCTCAAGAAACTGGTGTGGGTTTCATCACAGCTGAGTCCTGACACACAGGGTAGAACTCCAGTTCCAAAGACTGTTCAGGGATCAAGTCCTGGTTTGAATGGGAAGGGCAGGAAAGCAGTTCCTTGGAAATACCAACACAGATTTATTCCAAAAAGTGCCCTGTGTCCTCTACAAATAGTGATTTAATTTTCCTATCCTTACCACTGCAGTCAAACTGGCATCTGGAAGTCCAGCAGACTTTGTCCATCCGAATTCTCACTACTCCCAAGAAAGATCTGCTGGTACACGTGGCCACAGCTCTACTGAAAAGAGCAGGAGAATTTAATTGTGGTGGTTTATCATTCTCAGACCCTGCTGAAGAGGTGGGAGTTGAAAAAGAAGAGCAATGGATATAAACCTGTTCATCTCTAGCTGCCAAAGGGGAAGGCAAAAACACGGTCAGTACTTTGTAAAAACGGGTCTCAGCTCATCTTGAGTGATGCAGAACACAGTGGCCATGTGCTATTTGCATTTATATGGAGTTCTGTAACTGTTAGTCTTATTTTGTCATTGAGACTGAGCAGTCTTGGATGATCCTTAGGGAGCAAATACCTGCAACAACCAGCTGCAATTTCAGCTGAGTGTCTTCTCTTTCCCTCCCTTTGAAACAGGCATCAATACATTGACAGTGCTACTGCTAAATAAATGTTTCCAGGAAATGTTTGAGTGCGAGCTCAGAGGAATAACTGCGTCCCCTCGCTATTTGCAAACAAAAATGGTGAGTGCCCTGAAAGCTCCTTTCTTGAAAAGATTAAAAAAAATAACCAAAATAAAATTCTGCCTTTAGTTAGAATGAATGTACTGAGCTGGAGGCTTTCATTTTTATACACCATGGGGGCAATTGTTAATCGCCCTCCGATTCCTGGTGTCCCAAGTGGATCAGAGCATAGATACATCCATACAAACTGGTTTGGAACATGCAGACTGCTCTGGCAGCTTTCTCCTCCAGCCTTAATGCCATCTTTGTGTCATGGTTTCGGAAAGAATTGATTGTTCCTTGTTCTGCCTCCCATCAATGAAATCAACTGGCATTAAAAAAGCTGCCTTGTTCACTGCCAAATGAAATCCTTTTAATATCTGGTGATGCTCTGAAATTTGTTGGAACTGGATTTCAAATTTTGGTCCAAGCTGGAATCTTCCCAGTGTTCAAACAGAGGGGGGAGAAGCTCTTAAAACTGAGCTGCCAACTTCAGGCATCTTTACGCTAAATAATTTCATATTGTCAGTGAGTCCTTTCGACCTTGAGCCCATCCTTCATTCCTGGTGTGCACGAGGCAGATTAAGCAAGAACTGGCTTTGCTCCAGTGACTTTCATGGTGCCACTTCAGAGGACAATTAAAGGAACTTCAAACACTACAGATTTTCTTTTCCCTATCTATGGGTCCAGCTTCTTCATGTTTATGCTGGTTTTACACCAGTATGACTTGTCTGAAAGGAGAACTGGGCCCAAAACACACAAAGTAATTTTCTCCAAATGACAGCAGAGAAGTCCTCTTGGCCATGACTTTTTAAAGGTTCTTGCTAAGGCATAATCCAAGCCAAAATGACACATTCTTGTTTAAAAAAACAGTGTATTGGAAGGATGAAAACAGCTAATTTGGAATGATCAACTTGTAATTAATTTTTCACTTAAAAATCTCACTTGGCATTAAATAGTCCTCTCTTTGTGAGTCCTTTTTTTCCCTTTTTCACACATTCACAGGCTCACAGGTAAGCTGCATGACAGACCAAAGCTGCCTGTTGTTTTTCCTTTAATCTCTCAATCCTGCTAACAACACAGGGCAGAACCTCCTCAGAGAGATGAGATGACAGGATTGGCAACAACCTCTGCTCATGGAGAAAAATCTCCCCTTTCTCTCACCTCAGGTGGGCTGGGGAGGTACACAGAGGATGATGGAGTAGAGAAGGAGAAGGACATGGAATTGGCGTGGGAAAGAGGAGAACTGGGTTGTGTTCCTCAAAGCCTGTGGTTGATCTGCTTAGGGATCTCAGGCAACCACTTCGACTCTAAGCATTTTTTGCCACCACTCTTGCCCTGCATCTTTCCCTAAATCCTAAAGCCCTCAGGCTCCGGGGTGACCTTAATGAGGCTTTCAGGACCTAAAAGAGCTCCAAGAGGGCTTGAGAGGGACTTTGGATAAGGGCATGGAGGGACAGGACAGGGGGAATGGCTTCCCACTGCCAGAGGGCAGGGTTAGGTCAGATTTTAGGGAGAAATTCTTCCCTGTGAGGGTGGGGAGGCCCTGGCACAGGGTGCCCAGAGAAGCTGTGGCTGCCCCATCCCTGGCAGAATTCCAGGCCAGGCTGGATGGGGCTTGGAGCAACCTGGGATAGTGGAAGGTGTCCCTGCCCATGGCCAGGGGTTGGAATGAGATGATTTTTAAGGTCCCTTCCAACCCAAACCATTCTGTGATTCTCTGCTGTCCATGACCCTTTGGGCTGTTTGTCCTGGGGAGCTCTGAGCTGTCACCACTGGGTCTTTAGGGTATCTTGCAATACAAATAAGGAACTGCAAAGGAGGAAATGATGCCTCTTGCCTGACAGAACAAACCAGAGGTGATGTGGTCAGAAACCAGGCAGATAAGGAAAGGTCTGCCTCTCCAGGCTCTGCTCACGTGAGGATACTCACGGCTTCATGACAGCCCCATCCAGTGGGATTTGAAAGGCAGCTGTGAAGTACACCCAGACTCTTGTTCCTTTCTATTTGAGGCTGTCTGGGAAAGCTGTGAGCAGCAAAAAAGACACTGGGACTGTCTGCAGAATCAGCAAGATGATCAGGAGACACTTTCATTGTTCTCTCACTCGAGAAGTTATTTTTGCAAACATATGGCCTGGAGTTAAGCATGTTTTTTTTTTCAAGACACTGTGGCCAAATTCTGTGGCCAGTAATGGTGTAAGGCTCTTTCTTCTCCCAGAGAAAGACACTCGTTTGTGGAGTCTGGGGGAAATTCACCCTGTGCAATAAGCTACAGGTTAAATTGATGATTTTAAAGCTCCTTTCTGGATCAACCCTCATATTTTAGTCTCAGAATGGTAAATACACAAATGGCTCTGCAAAATCACTTCAGCATATTTATGCAAATAGTGACTTTGATGGACCTGTTAACTTGAAGAGAGGAAACAAGTCCCCATGTGCCCCTCACCATGTGTCTTTTTCTTGATAATAAATGTAGTTAATACATCTTGCTCAGCGAGGTTTCCTCTGCACACCTTTAACTGTAACTTGCAAAAAGCCCGACTGCAGAGAAAGCAATTTGCTTGATCTTTCTGAAAAGAAAAATAGTCAGCATAGCAAGAATTCAGAAACAATGTAGAGCTGCAATTCATTATAAGCTTTCAATGAGACGGAAGGTATCATTGCACAGAGCGATGTTGGAAGGGAACCACAGGCAGGAGCAATTTCAAGAATGGCTTTGCTTGTATTATCATCTAGTGATGTTTAAACATGCACAGCATGTCCTTGAAAGCCTAGGGATAAGAGGAAGAGAGGAGATGAAAAATTAAGCCTGAACTAAGGTGTTTGGAAGGCTTGAAGCTTAGAGTTGTTTCTGGGTACATCAGTTTAACCTTCAAATGAACCAGCCATTTCTTTCCTTTCTCTTCAAAGTAACACTTTTAAGTCCCAAAATTTGACTTTGAAGCTGAGATCAATGCTGGTAACGTTCTCATAACACCAACTCCCACTGGAGGTGAAATTGGGAAGGAGGGGACTTGTGGTTTGTTCAGAGATTCCACACAACACACCAGGCAAGTGATTTCTGCATCAACTGTGCTTCCCTAAGTAGGACAGGGAATTTTAATCCTGCAGAAGAGCTTAGAGCCTCACCAGCTCCTACTGACCCAGCACCTCTCAAAGCCAACTAATACCTGGTCTGGCTCTCAGCTGCTCCGTCCCACGGTCTGGGAAATCCTGGAGGGGTGAGGGCTGCTTATGGCACTCCACAGATTAGAAATAAAAGCAAATGTCTGATGTTAATTGGTGCAAATTCGCCATGCAGGGGTCTGTGCTTCTGTTGGACAAACACAAAAAAAATCTATACATTGAAAAACATGAAAAGTCACCGGTCTTGTTTCATAGCTATCTTAAAAGGGGATGGGGAAACTGTGAAATGAGCTGTGCCTTGAATTCCTGAGTTACTTTGGTGGTTGATTTATCACTGTAACTGTAATTTATATTTGTGACTGCCCTTAGTATTAGCCAGCAGCAGGGCAAGACACAAGGAATCAAGATCAAAAGGGTATTTAATATTGCAAGTGCATTTTCATATCTGCATCCACACAACAGAAAACCTTGATCTTCAAAGCACTGTACAAACACTAACCAGCTAATGACTCCCTGAGCAAAGCTACAGCAACGGCTATTTTTAATACATCTATTATTTGTTTGTGCTCATAAAAGGCAGTTTTTGTGCCATCAGCTTATTTAGCCAAGCACAAAACGGAGAAAAATGCATGTGAGCAGAGGAGGAAGCAAAGGATATGGAATGTCTTGACTGGGTTCCCCATGTACCAGTCAATGAAAATGGCTAGATGGAAAAAGGTTAAGTGAAGGTAAGTATGACAGAGCCACCAAAAAAAAAAAAAAAAAAGTGATTTGATTACTGGACAGAACTACATTTTAAAGGAAAAAAAGGCTGGTTGCTAATGGTCCTTTCAGTCTAGCAGAGAGAAGCATGGCAAGGACCAGGGGCACGGAAAGTCAAGTAATTCAAAGCCCAATTGTTGCCAGAGACAGAATTAGCTTTTGGAATGAGTAACAAAGGCAAATGGTGAATTTGTCACCTTTTTTTTTCCAAATGCAGACAAGGATTTTGTGGACATTGTATGGAGTGATGTTAAAGCAGGTGTACAACCTGCCTGGGTAGCTGAGGGCAGATATCTCTTTTCCTCCTCTGAACTCTCCCACAGCGTGGGATAGCAGAGCTGCCACCACTGAGGCAGCATTTCCAAGTGACACGGAGAGAGACAGGGGCTCCTCTGGAGGGATGTGACGAAGGTGTCAGATCAGAGGGCTGGAGCTCCTCTGACGTAAGACACACTGGGAGAGTGGGGGCTATCCAGCCTGGAGAAGCCTCTGGAAAGAGCTTAGAGCCCCTTCCAGGGCCTAAAGAGACTCTGAGAGAGCTTGGCAGGGACTTTGGACAAGGGATGGAGAGACAGGACAAGGGGGAATGGCTTAGACAGGACATGGGGAAACTGGCAGAGGGCAGGGCTGGATGGGATATGGGGAAGAAATTCTTCCCTGTGAGGGAAGTGAGGCCCTGGCACAGGTTGCCCAGAGAAGCTGTGGCTGCCCCATCCCTGGCAGTGTTCCAGGCCAGGCTGGATGGCGCTTGGAGCAACCTGGGATAGTGGAAGGTGTCCCTGCCCGTGGCAGGGAGTGGAACTGGATGAGCTTTGAGGGCCTTCCCAACCCAAACCATTCTATGACATGGACAGCATGAAGTGATGAAACCTTGTCCCCTCAGAGTTCAAATTAAAGGACCCTTTCCTTCCTCTGACACCTGTGTGCAGCCCCTGGGAGGGGGGTCAGATCTGAGGGCCTGAACCTGCTGGAGCAGTTCAGGACACCCTCCTGTCCCACCCCAAACCCCAGCTCCCAGCGCCTGGGGAAGCGCTGCCCATGCCGGGGTAACCCCGCTCAGCTCCGCAGCGCACGGAGGGTTTCGAGGGCGGACAGGGTGACAGCGGCGCTCCTTTACACACACACACCGCGACTGAACCGAGGGAGGAGACCCCTGAGCGTGCCGGGGGCAGGATCCGACCCTCAGCCCCGCATCCCGCCTCACCTGAGGCCCGGCGGAGCCGCTCGCTGCTTTCCTTCCATCCCCAGAGGGCGGGGGCCGCGCTGCGGAGCCCGTCCTGCACCAGGCGGCGGAGGCAGAGCGAGCGCCCCGCCGGCACCGCGAGCTGCGGCGGCCGCGCTCCTCCTCCCCCTCCTCCTCCTCCTTCTCCTCTCCTCCTCTCCTTCCTCCCCCTCCTCCTGCTCCTGCCGCTGCTCCTGCCCTCCCGGCTGCGCTCGCCGTCCCGCCCGGCCGCCCCGCGCGGCTCCTTCCCTCTATGGATGGGAAGGCAGCACCCAACGGCGTGGCCACCATCGAGGACAGGATCCTGCGCATCACCGGCTACTATGGATATTACCCGGGATACTCCAGCCAGAAAAGTAAGGCTCCCTCCCGCCTCTCCCGGCCCTTCAGGGGAGTGTGTGTGTGTCGGCAGAGCCCTGAGGGTGCCCGTGCCCCCACCTCGAGTGCTGCCCCATCCCTCGGGGCGAGTGTGGGGGGACAGGGCGCGGGGTGCCCGCTGTCCCCCGAGGGGACGCGGCGGCTCTGCGGCTGGAGACGGGGGCGGCGGCGCTTGGCCGCGGAACTTCGCGGCTCGGAGCCTCTCAGGGCCGGCGTTTTGGGGTTTATTTTTCATTTCCACCCCTCCCACCCCCATCCCCGCCGGGGTGGGGGGGGTTCGCTCGCCGCCTGCCCCGCGCCCGCCGCACCGGCAAAGTTTCGGTCCCGGTGGGTTCCCCCCGGGCGGGCGCGTCAGCTGCTGAATTATTCATGTTCCTCTCGAAACTAATGAGATTTTTCCAGAAAAGTGGGGAGTTACCGACGATGGGGGGGTTCCTTCGTGCCGCTTTAATACCAGATACTTGTGGTTTAGGGGATTGGTGTTGGTTGGGGGTATTTTTTTTTTTTTAATGTGGGTTTTTATTTATTTGTTTCCCTTCAACAAAGAAGCAGAAATTAAAGCAGGTGGTCCTTGCAGAAATTCTCTATTTTTTTTGCTTTTGAAGTTTTTAATTAGGAGCAGCGGGTTTCTAGCAGCTGGGAGAGCTTTAGTGGGTTTCTCTGGAATTCTGGCGGTCCCAGCACTCTGTTTGATGTTTGACGGGAAAAGTTTGGCTAATGAAAGAAATGATTCATTTTTACCACCAAGGAAGTGTATGCAATCAGGTTTTATTATATTAGTAGTTGCTTTGCAGTTGGCAAAGCTATGAAATGCCATAGCTTAACAAACAGAAGAGGAATTGAGGCCAAGTGAGGGGCAAAATAAAGGGAAGGCAAGAAGCCCACTTGAGTGAGGTGAGCACTAAGGAGCAGACTTTCTTCTGTGTATTCCCCTTGGAATATTCCGTTTTCCAGAACAGCCAGTGCAGTACTCTCCAGCTCCAATGCAATAATAAACCAAAACACAATTAATAAACTGCTAATATCAGAAAAACACATCTGTGGGCTTTTTATGATGGAAGAAAGCCATGCATTGAAGCCACTTAATAAATAAAAATCCCTCTGTGTAATAGTCAGCTGAAAAATGCAAGTCAAGCCCAGTGGTTTTATCCAGCTGTTATTTGTGGCACGCTAACAGCGTGGCAGGTGTTATGAGCATGTACTTGGTGAGGTGAGTTGGTTTTTCTGTAGTCAGAGGAGTTGGGAAGAAGCTCTGAACAATCTGAAGGAATGGCTATATGTCAGTCCAGGGACTAGTTAAGTCTGAGCCAGGTGGGACCTGTGTCCCAAATTCTGCAGTGACTCCAGAGCATCTCTACAGTGTGATGTACCAGAGAACGGTGACGATTCTGGCTTAATAGTTTGTTGCAAGTTTGCTTCGATGGCAGAATGCAATTTTTCAGTCTGCAGCAACACTCCCACTCTGTATCAAGTTATAGATCTGAATCCAGTGTTGTCAATCCAAGTGCTCTGTGTGGTGCAGTGGGAATGCCAGGAGAGCACTGCCTGGTCAGAGAGAAGCTCTGTTAGTCCATGAGCAGGTTCTGCAGATGCTACAAACTGCATCTGCTTAAAATTAGAGAAAGCATGCCAGGAGAGGCCAAGGCTTTCAGAAGTGCTGACTCTTGGGATTATACTGCAAGTCTCCTGGCCTTTTGTGCCTTTCTGGCTGAGTGCTGAGGCAAAACAAAAGTGATCAGTAGCTTGGGTTTTGCTGTTTGAAGAAAATAAGCCAAATTTGCGGTTGTCATGTTTAAAGAGGAAAACTGCAAGTGTGTAACCCAGAGGTATTTCAATACTTAGATGCCTTTGGGTAAATGAAAGACATGAACCCATTCTAAGCTGTGAATGCTTTTTAAAGCAGTGTTGTAAGTTTTGGAACCATCATAATTTTTGGAGTGCTTGCAGTTGGCAGATGACTGGTTTATCCTCGTGGCTGTGTGGTTTAGGTTTATAAAGTAATTTAATGCTTCTGCAAAGATGTTCTGGCCCTTCCTGAAGTAAAACCAGACATCCTTCAGGCATCATGAACATACATCCTCTTGGCAGCCAGCGAGAGTCACTCTTGGAGATCCTGGCTTGGAGTTCTTACTCTGTTCCTGTGTCTTGGCCAAAGTATTGCCTTCGAGTGGTGCTGCTTCAAAGTTCTGTTGACTGACAGTTCCTGTCAAGGCTAATGGTTCACAGAGATGCAGCACTGTAAACATGCAAGGTGGGGAGTTTGTACCCCTAATTATTAATGGATTTGATATCTCAGTTTATTTTGGTGAGGGCACGATTTTTGTCACCACTATCCAAACTCAGATTTAGGGCAGGTGGACAGTGCTGGTGGCACACAGTGTGCTCAGAATTCCAGGCTGGTTGTGCCCATACCCTCCCCAGTGCCAGAAGAGCCCTTTTCCTGTCATATGCCCAAGCCTGTGGCACATGCAGTCATCTGCTTGCGCTGTCACCTTGCCCCTGCCTGGGTCTGGAGGGTGCCTGAGGATGAGCTGTTGTCCCCAGGATGGCTCTGTGCTCTCTGCTTTGGAGCAGAGAGCTGGCCAGGCACCAGATGGAGACATGGTTTGGGTGGTGACAGCCTGCTGATGGTCACCGCCTTCCTTGAGGCTCCTCTTTGTCCCCAGCCTGCAGTGCCCAGCTGGGGACAGAAAGATTCACTGAGGGAAGTTGAAGGCAGCAGTGGGTGGCCGCTGTTCTGCTCACTCTTGGGGGGTACCGGGAAGATGACAAGGAAAGCCCAAGGCTTTGTGAAATGTGCTGGTGATTTGCATCCCTCCTTCAGTGGACTGGCTTGTATTCCATGGTCTAACAGGGGATCATGCCATGGTTTCTGTGTGTGAAGGCTGAGGACTGCTCACAAACAGCCATGAAATCTAATGTTGAAGCACTGTGGTGTTCAAGAGCTGTTATCACAAAGAACTGCAGTATTGGCTAGTGATTTGTGCCTCATTGTCTATATTTGTGTGCATCAACCTACTTCAGACTTGGGGTGTGCATGTGATGATTCTTTTATTAATTTTAAGTCAGGCACTTTTATCATTTTATTTATCCTTAAAAATGTTGCTAGAGAAGAAAAATACCTATTTTATTTCTCTGTAAATCACCTGAATAAGCAGAAAATGTATTTTGGTCTGGTATTTACATCCGTGTCTATTGCAAAATCCTATATGATGTCTAATAAGAACAAGATACGATTTTTTTCCCCTCCTCACTTGGTGCTGAGATGGAAAGGGCTCTTCCTGATCCCAGTCAACTTGTACCTTTGGATGCACGGCTTGATCCCTCACTTCTTGCATTTTAAATGTACAGACTATGTATGAGGTATCTCGCTTTCGTGGGAAGGAAGGGGGGCTGTGTTTCTCTTCCAGCCAATTTCTTCAGAGTTCATAATTTCCAGGGCATGGTGCTGTTGTAGATCAGATGCTCCATCCTCTGACCTGGGGCTGCAGATGATGCTCCCGTGTAAGCTCCCCTTGGCTTCACGTTTCCGTGTGTGCATTTTCATTTGGTCTGATGCAACTTTTTCATCTACACGAACAGTGGGAGATCCTGTTCCCTCTCCTGACCTTTGCTGTAACTTCTCATTCTTCTCTGACTTTTCTGCTGGCAATACAATCACGTGTAGTGTCTCCAGGGTCAAGAGTATGTATGGGGTTTGTTTTTTGTGGGTTTTGATTTTTGGTTTTTTGTTTTTCTTACTTTTTTCTTCCTCACTCTTTCCAACTGCCACCCCATCTGCCTTTCATCTCAGTACTGAAACCTTTTTTACTTTCACACTACAAAGTTCCTCTCCTTCAAGTCTGTCCTAACACCTCTTCTGTGCCTTCCGCTGAATTAAAACTGCTCCAGTCAAAGTTTCTCATCTCTGATCTTCATCCTCTTCACCCAGTCAAGTTTCTGCCTGTGTTGTCTTTCTGATGGAGCCCTTCCACCTATCCACAAAGCCTATGTCTTGCAGGATGCTCTCAGCATCACAGATGTGCATTTCTGTAATGCTGTTTTCTCAGGCCTGGACAGGCACAGCACAGCTTTACTGAAAATGCAGTGGTTCCTCACGTGGGCCATCAGCTTCTCCTTTTCATTGTGCTTGGAGAGCTTCTCTTAACGTGCACTTGTGGCTGGAGGGTTTGATTCCCACCCCTGCAGGTTATGAACACCCATCTCAGTGAGGCGCTTGCTAGACTTTGAAATGAGTTCTTTTGGACGTTATCCCATGCTGATTTGATCTCCCCTTTTCCTCTCCTTCAGGCCTGACCTGAAGCCATGGAGTTGTGTAAGCTCCTGGAAGCAGAAGCTGCTGTGACGTGTCTGTGCAGCAGCAGGACCGTGGCATTGGGCTCACAGTGGGACACTGGGTGACCATCCCTCTGCTGGCGTCTTCCAGGGAGCTGGGGAGCCCTTACAGCAGCGTGTGACCTTAGCAGTGCTTGGGGAAATGCTGAACCTGTCCTTCCCACGAGCACAGTGGCTGTCAGGAGCAAGCTGTGTGTTTTCTTACTGCCCTGCAGAACAGCTCTAGCAAAAATCTGTGGTTTAATTTGGCCAAGTTCAGCCTCAAGTCAGCTATCTGAACTTAAGCACCTGCTTAAGTCTGAACTTGCTCTAAGCCGCTGGGCTTTGACAATGTGTTCAAAGTTAAGTCTGTGCTTAATTGCTTTGCCTTAATAAGACTGGGATTAAGGCATGCTGAGCCTGCATCAGTGGCTTGACAATTCGGCTCTTGCTCTCTGTGCGGAGGAAAAGGCTGTGGAGGGAAGGGCTACCCCTGAAGCACTGGAGAGGATTTTCTCCTGGTTATCTCAGCAGCTGTGCCAGCAGCTCTGCTGCAGTACAAATCACATGGCAAACCCAGATCATCTCTGTGCTTACTGAACACCCTGCCCTCCTGGAGGCTTGTCACTTCCAGCGAGAGGAGGAAAGTCTCCGTCTGTTTACTGGAGGCACCCAGCTGCTTCTCCAGCAGTTCCCAGAGCCCTTGGTTTCTCCATGCAGAGCAGGCTGGGAAAGGGGCACTCGAGGAAAGGCGCTTTGAAATTTCTGGTTTCATTGAGCTGTGTTTGAGGGGTCTGGGAGGGAGGAAGCGGTGTCTGAATCTCTGTGTGAGTTGAAGTCTCGAGGCTGTGTTGGCTTGTACCAGCTGTGGCAGCTGTCCCTGTGCCACCTGGTAGCATTTGGGTTGCAGGGACTCCAGATGCAGGGCTAGCCTGCAATGAGCTTTATTTCAAAGCCTTCCCTTTCCCCACTGGACAGGGATTTTCCATAGGAGGGCTATTCCCTAGGACAGTGTGCTGCAGTGGGGGCTGGATTGCAAGCTGCCAATTTAACCATTTCCCCCCAGCCCAGCTCTGGGGCTTGAATGGATGTCATGGCATAGGATGCAGTCCTGTCGCAGTTGCTTTTTCTCACAGACTTGTCTTTCTGTTTGGGTGAAAAAAAAAAGGTATGGCTGTGTATCAGCACTGGTAGCAGTAACTTATGACGTAGTTTCTTTCATCAAAACAGATTTTATAAATACTCCTTTGCCAACTAATATTGGCAAGACCAAGTTTTTTTCCTTTAATGGAATAGAGCCAGGCTTTGTGTGGATTTCTGTTTTTGCTGGAAGGGACAGCCTGGCAGCCTGGCACTGGTAGCTGGAATACGGGACCTTCCCCTCACCTGGGGACACCAATTGTTGTGGAAGTGGAGGGGTCCCATCAGCTGGGAGGAGAGGAAGCTGCTTCAGTCCTTGGCCTTCCCTCAGGGGCTGATTCATCCCCTTGGGGTCAAATCCCTGCGGAGCTCAGCTGTGAAACTGTGGCACTGGACGTGGATACAGTTCTGGACATCTGTGGGCAGGAGGGGTGAATCCAAATTGGGAAGGACACCGTGATGAGCAGGGCAGTGGAGAGCATATCCTTGCAAGAGGGGGCCTGATAGAGCTGGGCCTGCTTAGGCCAGGATGGGAACAGAGCTGCTGCTCCGAACACATCTTGGGAGGATGAACAAGGAAATGTAGGAAAGAAGAGTTATTTAAACTGAAATGGCATGTTGGCACACAGGCAAATGGGTAGGAACAGGCCATGAATAAATTAAGGCTGGAAATTAGCAGAAGGCTAAAATTAATGGCCAAAAATCTCACGCGGTCTTATGTATTTAAATAAGAATTATTTCCCAAGCTTTAAAAGATGCCTCATAAAGACATCTGCCAAGATTTTGAGAAAAATTACCCCTATTTGGCAGGAAAAATTGAGACAGTAAGATGAGGGGAGTGATGCTAATTTGCCAGAAGTTCTTCAGAACAAGCCATAAGTTTGATGGAGTGATCTCTGTCTCCACTGGTGACTGCACAGCAAGTCTGGAGCTGTAGCTGGCCTGGTGCTAAGGCTGGTAGTGGTGCTCTTGATAACTTGGTAGCTTTCTACATGTGTTCTCTGCCTGCTTTTGAGTTCCTCTGCCCTTCCGTGCTCATTCCCGGGGTGCCAGTGGTGTTCCCAGGGCTCAGTCTTGGGCCCAGTCCTGTTTAATAACTTTTTGGATGATCTGGTTGAGGGGATCAAGTGTCCCTTCAGTAAGTTCGTGGATGACACCAAGTTGTGTGGGAGCGTGGGTCTGCTGGAGGGCAGGAGGGCTCTGCAGAGGGATGTGGACAGGCTGGATCGATGGGCTGAGGGTAATTGTATGAGTTTCAACAAGACCAATTGCCAGGTCCTGCACTTTGGCCACAACAACCCCATGCAGTGCTGCAGCCTGGGGCAGAGTGGCTGGAAAGCTGGAAAAGGAGAGTGCTGGTCAGCAGTGGCTGGACATGAGCCCAGATGTGCCCAGGTGGACAAGAGGCCAATGGCACCTGGCCTGGGTCAGCAATAGTGTGTCCAGCAGGACCACGGCAGTGACCGTCCCCTGTGCTGGGCACTGGTGAGGCCACACCTCAGTTGCTGTGTCCAGTTCTGGGTCTCTCATGACAAGAAGGGCATTGAGGGGCTGGAGCGTGTCCAGAGAAGGGAACGGAGCTGGGGAAGGGTATAAAGAGTAAGTCATATGAACAGTGGCTGAGGGAGCTCAGGAAGCTTTGGCATGGAGAAAAGGAGGCACAGGGGGAAACTTTTCCCTCTCACAACTCCCTGATGGGAGCGTGCAGCCAGGGGTGATTGGGCTCTGCTCCCAGGGAACAAGGGACAAGATGAGAGGAAATGGCCTGAAGCTGTGCCAGGGGAGGTTCAGGTTGGACATCAGGAGGAACTTCTTCTTGGAAAAGGTTGTTTAGCAATGAGATGGGCTGCCCACGGAGTTGAAGTCCCGTGTTCAAGAAACAACTGGACGTGGCACTCAGTGCTCTGGTCTGGATGGTTTTCATCAAGGTGGTGATTGGTTACAGGTTGGACTTGATCTCAGGTGTCTTTTCCAACCTCAATGATTCTGTGATCCTGTCACTGTCACAGAAAGCCTTCCTGGCTGCCTGGCCCTCTTGGGTGTTGGATGGGATGGTGGCACAGCTCCCGGCCCCCTCGTGCTTCACCTCACCCTCACCTGTTCACCTGAGGTGGCTTTAACCTCTCTCAACATGACATCATCATGGCTGCATGGAGCTGCACTTCCTTCTTTTCTTGTTCTGCCTAAAAATGTGGCTGCTGCACACGGCCCCTGAGGAAATGACCTGGATGTGCCATGAGCTGCTCCACGCTCTTCTGGAGTGAGGGATACCCCTCACTTTCACTGTCCTTCCAGCACTCTCTCCTTGACATTGCCTTCCCCATGTACTCAGAAGGCAGCTGCATCTTTGGTCCTGGTTGAATGTGGTAAAATGATATTCCAAAGTGACAGATGGTTCTGGCAGACTTTTATCCCTCCAGTGCTTACAGTCTTGTTTTTTAATAGTGGTTTTAAAGGTTTGCAATTATTTCTTCTGCACATTTGGAAATTGATAGGCTTTTGCTCAAATGCCTGCATGGGAATTCACCCATGAAAGTGAACTTACTGTTTGTGGAAGGATTGGTGGCAGGGATTTTTTCACATAAACCTGCTGCTGGGTGATCACAGCGATGAATAATGAAAATGCCTGCAAAAAAGTCAGTGTCTCTTTGAGGCAAATGTGCAAATAGGGTGGGGGGCACAAAAAGCAAAGTGCTTAACTGGGTGGTTAAATTATTCACCAAGTGGACCAGCTCTACTTAGTGAGACTGAGAATCATTTTTTCTTGTGATGAGGTGAAGTGAGACTCCCTGGTGGCCGATGGTTTGGGCTGGCCCTGTGCAGAGTGGCAGATTTCACTGCAGGGAGGTGGAAGCTGTAAGTTTATGCTGAGCTAATGCCCAGGGTATGGCTTTCACAGAGCTGTAAGTGAGAGCAGCCCGGGCACTTCGAGTGCCAGCAGTGGATTTATTCCAAGGCATGCAGGATGTGCTCAAGTGACAGGCTTTTGGTGTGTCTGCCACACAAAGACCTTCCTGTTAGTACTGAAGAAACATATTGATTCTTCCTAGACCTCCCTTGCGAATACTTTTGGTAAAATGGACTCGCCCTTTCCTGCATTCAGGTGGGCTGGATCAGGAGTAGGAGAGTGAGAGAGTGAGAAAAGTGTCTCTGCTGTCCTTTTTGTGGAGGCGAGGATGAAGAAGATGATTTGCTCCTGTTCTCGGGCAAAGGAGGAGGTTTCAGGTCCAGGGTGGAATATGGTGTTTCCTGCTGTTTCTGGCAATCGGAAATCTGTTCCTTGTCTCAAAGCTGTCCAGTCTGTTTTGTCTGATACAAGAAGAGCTCCCATGCCTGTGCTGGTTCTCGTTTAAGTTTCCAGCTGCATTTTGGGGGGGAGATGAAGGGAGAGGCAAGCACCAGCAGCACGGCAGCTCACGAGTCAGTAAAACTCCACTAAAACAGGTCTCCCAGATCCACTTTTAGACCAGTTTTAGTCCTGGTAGTGAACTCTCCATCCAGAGTGAGAAAGACATTGCAGCTTGAGGCCAACATGGTGACTCTTCCAGTTTTATTCCTTGCTGCTTGTGTTCTGGCTGGGAAGTGGCTGCTTATGGCATTGAGCTGCTTGAGCAATTTCCTGCTGAAGCAATATCCAGTACAGCTCCCCCTCCTCCTGTGGAGGCTTAGTCTTCTGGGGGACTTCTAGGGCTAACACACCTCTGTTATTAACAGGGTAGCTGGAGACTTCGCTAAAGAAGTATTTTCCTGCTGGGGACTGATTTTTAATAGGATTTGCGGGAACACAACCAATTCCAGCTAATGGGCATCAAACACCTGAATGTCTGAGGACAGCACTGGAATAATCTGTGCCTGTGTAAGATAAGCATGAAACAGGGCTGGAACACATGTTCTCTGTCAGGGAGAGAAAAGTGATCTCATTAGTCCTCGTGGTGTCATTTATATTCTGCATCTTGAAGTGAGATGGCAGGGTTGTTATAACGCAGTCGACAAGTGCAGTCATTGCAACCCTTTTCTTTTACATATCTGAATCCTGGAACTTTGAAATCCTTTCTTAGACGAAGCTTGGCATGTGGAGTGTGCAGCCCTGGAATTGTGTGGGTGCAGATTGGGGTTTTTCTCTGCAGTGCCAGAAATAACCTGTTGTGTGATACGTTACAGGGGCTGGGATTTGTAGCAGCTTGTGTGCAAGTGGGATGCTTCAAAGTGCTTCACCAGAGGAAATTCTTCAATGCTGACAGCATGGAGAGCAGGGAGGTGAACTCTCCATGGTGTTTCTGCCCCATGGTTTGGACTTCTATCTGAGGAGGGTTGGTTCTATGTGTGAGAAAGCTTTTACTCAATGCTCAGTACTCAGTGAGGCTGCTAACACAAAGACCAGGTGGAAAATGATTTAACTTCACATTTACCAGGGGCATATTTGATGAAATTTCCCAATTTCCTATCAATTTTTTCTTCTTTCCAAGGTGGAATGGAATGGGAAAAAAAATAGGTGAGGAACTAGATAAAAACAAAATTAAATGTTTCAAGAACATTTCTGCTGATGAAAAAGAATCGAGGTCTGAAATGTAACTAAAGAGGTGCCACATTTCACATGCATTGGAAAACAAGCCTTGGAGGAAGGAACCAAAGGCATTTTTCAGCTGAAAGACTGAGCTGAGCTGTTGGTGTGCCAAGCCATATGTGTCCTGTCGAGGTGATTCATCCATACAAGCCCTGCCTTCTGTCCCTCTTCTTGGGGGGCCCTTTGGCAGCGGGCACGGGTTTGTCTGTGCTTGTGCTCCACGAAGCAGGGAGCACTGGGCTGATCTCAGTGTGCAGGGGAGTGCACAGCTGTCCTCTGACCTCCTCATGGAGCTGTGTGTCCAGGAATACTCATTCCAAAGTCCATCTGCTCTGGGATGCAGCCCTGACTGGTTGTTCAAAGAGTCAGGAGTTGTCCTTCGCCCATAAATGCTCTGCGGCAGGGGAAAGTGGTGAGGAGGCCACTTAGCTGGGTTTTCCAAGGCATCCTGTTTGTTTCAGTGCTGGAAAGGAGGTTAATTAGATCAAATTAGGCCAACTCTATTTCCGGCTGGGGTCTGTGCAGTGTTTTTGTGCACTTCTGCTTTGAAGTGAATTCAGAGTGACTGTTTTGAGCATCCTGGTGGAGACAGGCGACCCCGGCTGTGGGTTTCGAGAAGGCAGCCAGAAGAAAAAGCGTCTGCATTTGGGCAGAATCCAGAGAACTTCCTTAAACTTAGGTATTCACACTGTGCACAGGTACAGCAGTGACTCCTCTGAGAGCCAAAGACTCTTAGGCAGACCTGGGAATACCACTGGAGAGCGTGTGTGAAGCTGCAGTGCTCTCAGAGTTTGTGTGCCTGACTTTTAGAGGCCCTGCCTCGGAAAATGTGCACCTTAATTATTATTGGTATAAAATATTTATACAGTTTAGTGAAGTTCCGTAGCACTTTGTGGAGATAAGAGATTCATTATCGTTCATTGCTTTAGGAAGGCAAAGAAAGTGGGTGGTGCAGCTCCCAGATTTGCCCTGTGTAGGGGAACGGAGGGTGGGAGAAACCTGTCACTGTTGTTTTGCACACTATTAACAGATGTTGGCTTTGGTCTCTTATTTTAGCTGGGATCTCAGATTTGCTGTAGGAACAGTAAATCAGTTGGCTGGGTTCAGATTTACTTTAGTTCCAAGGCTGCTTCCAGATGTGGGATGCTCACAGCTGAGGGTGGTTTTGATTTAGTTGCAGACAAAACTTCAGCCCTTTTAAACATGATTTTCTGACGAACACAGCTTTGGAGAACAACGTCAAGGTTCTGATCATTTCAGTGCCTTTTTTCTTCCTCTCCACGGTGAAGCAGTGTGTTACCTGGAAAATGGTCACCTTAGGGCAGGAGAATCCTCTGGTGCTTTAATGACTGTTGCCCTTCACATCCTCCCTGTGGATGATGGATGGTGTGGCGCTGCCTAAAGCAAGTCATCTCATTCTGTTCATGATCACTAAGTTTTTCTGTTCCTTTGTGTGGTACCATGGACAGAAACTATAGTTTAGAGCAGCCTGAGTTGCCAAATATCCTCCTTGCACACAAAGACAAGATTCATAGGACTTCATTTGAGGGTTACAGCCATCTGCTGTCACCTTCAGGTGTCTCAGAAAGCCAGCTGGAATTGCACAGTGCACTTTGAACTGACCGTGTGGGTATTGGGTCTTCTGCTGAATTTATGCTTTCCCTGTGTATTTTGATGACTTAAGCCACTCTCCTTGGTCCTGACTTTCCTTTTCATCCTATCAGCCTCCCTTCTCTCCCTGTCTGTGGTGTTAGACCGGGCAGGTTGAAGGGATGATCTGAAAGGAAATTAACTTGGTGCCTTTGATGTGCAAAGCCTTTTTTTTCTTTATAGGTTATGAACAAAAATTGTGTCTGTGTATTCCCAAACTGAAGAATACATGATTGCTGTTCCCAGCCTTCCTCTGAGAACAGGCTTTGACATCATTCATACTCTATAATTCATGGTATTTTTGTAGCAGTCTGTTAAGGTCTGCAAGAGAGTGAAAGGGATGATTTAGAAAGGCAAGAATCACCCTGTGCCTTCTGGTAGGTCTGTGACCGAGCAGTTTCCTGCTCTTTGGTGTTGTTACTGGGTCTCTTTTATCATGGAATAGTTTTTCTTTCTCTTTGGAGTTGTTACTGGGGCTCTTTTATCATGGAATAATTTTTCCTGCTCTTTGGAGCTGCTACTGGATCTCTCTTTTATCACGGAATCGTTTTTTTAAGGATGATGTTGTTTTCCTTAATGTAAGCACTTGCTCCTTGTCAAACACATCCTCGTATGCCCCGTTAGGACTTTGCGCCTCGTTCCGGGGTGTTTCAAAAGCAGATTACAGAACGTCTTGTAACTCGTCAGCTGTTGATTTTTTTAACCTGGTTTCTTAAGGAAACAAGGCTTATGTGAACACCCTCTCTCTCCCCCTGTAACTTTTGAATCTATTGGCCAAATCCAAGTAAAATGACCAGGAATTCGAGGGCATGAAAGGCGCGAAGCTCTGATAAAAAACACAGCTAGAAATAGGGGGCTCTTGGTTCTCGCACAGTGGGAAAGCTGTAGGATTACCTCACTCCTGAAGATGAGATGTACTGCATGCAATTTTTGGGGATCTTATCAAAGTCACATCTAGTTAACATCCAGCTTCAGACAGTGACCAACAGGAGATGTGCAGGGAAGAGAATAATGGAGGTTCCTGGTGCGTTTCCATCCACCACTGATCTGTGCTTTGGGAAGTTCTTGGTGTTTGTCTATTTCAGTAGCTTTTAATGGCTATTTCTTCCATGAGTTTGTAGGGATGTGACTTTGCCCATTTCGCTGTTGTAGGATTTCTTTTCTGTGTTGCTGCTGGCTCTTTGGATGTGGCTCTTCTGCTGAGGAGTGAGGGTAACTCCCATGAAATCCTGGAGGCAGATCCTTCCCACCTGCCGATGTATGTGGAGAGAGGGGAGGAGAAAGAGAACAAAATGTTAGCCTCTTAACTGTGAATAAACATCCTGTGGAGCTAACACATGTTTTATTTCATAATTCCTTCCAGCATGGAGATAAGATATTATCCTGGGAGGAGAGAAATTGGCTTGGTACTGTTTGGCTGCTTCCTCAGGCTGTAGTGGGATGCCAGGAGCCTCACAGGGTACACCTGCCTTTGTTTGGGACTTTGAGATGGTGCAGCGAAAAAACATAGAATGATTCCACAGGACAGTTTCAGGTCTTGGTCTGAAATTCAATGAATAAAAGATTATTTTGCAGAACCACAGCTATTGGTAAAGGTCTGTAGAGCATCGCAGGCGATGGTTGTGAACACTTTGCAGTTTTAAAAAATGGAGAGAATGGAGTTATTATGGCTACAGAAAATGTTATCAAATATTCATGATGATCATCTCCTCTTATTTGAAATAATAAATCCAAGGTTAATTTTGTACTTGTAGAAAACTGGTGCCTGACTATTGGCCCCTTATTTCTTCGCTGGTGTAATGTAATGATAATATTTAATATTTTATCTACTTTGCAAGGATGTTATTAGGCTCACAAGTATGTCATGGTGCCCAGAGAAGGAAAAGTAAGCTTCTCCCTCTTTCGCCTGCAGGTTAGGGAAAGGCTTCTGCAGACATTTCAGAGCCCAGGGAAAGAAAACATTGCGCTCAGGAGGGCTCATATAAGGCATAAAAGTTTGTCTGTTGATGAATTTAATGTTCAGTGTAACTATGAGCTTTAAAACAGGCAATAAAGAAATGCCACCAGTTCTGTTTATTTTAAAGGCTAAGTCCTTAGAAATTATTTTTGTCACTCATGCCATCCATCGCGTTGCCAGTTGTGACATTTGTGACCTGGGTTGCAAATTAGAATTTGACATTGTGGTGACTTCACTCAGCAAGGAAATATGCCCCAGGGGTTTATAAATAGGATTTAAAGCACCCATCCCATGATTGCCTTCTGTTATTCTGCTGTATGTGTTTTTGTTATTTATTTATTTTCCCCCAAAATGAATGCAAGTTTTTAATATCACCATGTGGCGACAACACAAAGCCTTTTTAGTCACCGCTGCTGCGCAAAGTATTGTGAAGTCTGACATCCCTTTGAAGAACTGTTCTTAGCCACTGCTGCTATTTTTATTTTTGAGTTGTTCTCTGTAGAATATTTTTTATTTTGTCCTCGCGTGCCCTGAATTTTCGAAACATTTTCAAATCAATCGAGGTCTTTCCCTCTCCCATGTTTCCCTCACTCTTATTAACTTTTACTGGACTGTGCCTTCGAAAATCTAGTTGAAAGTTTTCTTCCCTTGAACTCCAAGGAGTCTTTAGAGAAACATCTGCCAGAAGCACTGACCTACAAAATCTATTAGGCTCTTCCCACTGGTGTGAAGCTCATTTATGTAATGCTGCTGGATGGGGCGGCTCTGCTCTGGAGATGAAATACAAAATTCAGTTTTGCTTTCATAAGCATAGGTGCAAAGAAGTGGCTGATACCGAGATGATGTTAAAGTGTTAAAGGCTGGATGTTGACTGTGATCATATGTAACTTGTCGGTTGTAATGTGGCAGAGAAGGGTGTCAAAAACAGGGGAATTAATTGTCCAAGAGAGAAATGTTTCTTCCCTCTATTTCTGAGCAAAGCAGTAATTTAACGTAAAATTAGTCAGATTGATTAATCTTATTAGAAAGACAGATCTATAAACAGGTGATGGGGAGCATATCACTAGATCACTATCGATTTTCATAAATTATTTGGTGATCTTTTGAGTTTGGTGGTTTCAGATATAACCAGCAACTTATTCACACTCTGTATATTCTTTATAAGTGTGCTGATAATGGGAAGTACCAGACAAAGTACCAGAAGTTTATCTCTTTGCCCTCTGAAAGATCTTCCAGGGGTGGAGATTGGAAGGCATCTGCTCCATCAGAACATAAAAGTGGAAGCAGCAGGGGAAGTAAAATGTCATGTGCTTGAAGTGGATCAGAAGAAAAGGGCAACCAGCCCATGAATTTGAACTTGCACTTGTTTGGTGTGGACTTGTGAGACGAGCAGAGAGAGTTCTGAAATCTTCCTCTTCAGTTTTGGGGATTTTGGCCACGGTGACATTTCACTCAAACTTTATCTCCAATGAGTGTAGTTAAAGCACAGCAGAGCCCATAATCTTCACTATGTCAGGGTATGGAGTGGCTGATACTATATCCAGCAGCTTGGAGCTGTGTGAGCAAGGAGCTGCTCAGAGCTGCAGGCATTTGGAATGCAGCCTTTAGTGCAAAGCAGGACCAAGTCTGACCTTTGCCTCGAGGCTTGTGAAAGGATGCCTTAAACCTTCTGCCCCAGCACCTGTTTTTAATGCTATGTGTGCCCCCATTTGATTTTTGGGGAAAAGTTTTTTAATTCCCTTTGACTTCTTTGAAAGTCATCATCCTTATCATTTTGAAGAGACATCTGAAAGCTGTGAATCCCTTCAGTGCCATCCCCCAGGGAGCCTTGGCATTTCTGAAGTGGGCTGGGGGACGTGTCCCAGACACATTAATAAAGCTCCACATCATGAAGTATCAGGAGGAGCTAACAGAATATTTATGCCTGCTCGTTCCCTGACCTTCTATAATTGCCTCTGATTATTCTATTACAGCAGAACATTTTAAAGTAATTGTGGAGATCGGATGCAAGTGTGAAGCCACAAAGGCTGTCCTGAAACTTGGCAAAATCGTGGACAGGCATCCAAATTGTGAGTCAGTCTTCCCTGGTCTTCTTTCTCGAGTGGGATGTTACCCAGGCTGAACAATGATTTCCCTCCAGTGAAGTTACATGGTGAAGAGTGGCAGAACCTGACTGGGTTCTGTGACATTTTTGCCATGAATCCAGATTCCAGAGTCAGGGGGAGTTTTGATTGACTACAATGTTTGGGATTTGGACACTTTTGCAAAAATTGTCATTGGTGAGCTCCGTGGTTTGAGCAGTGATCATCTGGTAAGCAGATTGAAGAGCTGGCAGAGGTACAGAGAAATAACTTGTGTCTTAGTGAGCAGGGTCACCTGGATCATTCTCAATGGATACATGGCTAATCCATTTTGAAAACAGCTGTGGTGGGGATTTCCCACCTTCCAGGCATTCTGTTCCGGTGCTTCATTTGCTGTGATTTTCTCATGACTAAATCTTTCTTGCTGTAGTTCGGACCCATTTCTTGTCCTGGTGCCTTGTGACTGGTCTCCTTCTCTGCAGCATTATCTTATAGATCTCAGGATCTTTTTTTCTTGTTTTTCTTCATCTTCACTAAACAAACCAAATTCTTCCACTCATTCTGTGTAGTCATTCTTCCTGGAAACTTGCTTCTTTATCTTCTGAAGTCTATGCAGTAGCCATCACCTTTCTTACAATGTGGTTCCTCAAACTGGACCCAGGTCTTCAGTTGAGGTCTCACCTGTGCAGCCTTGCAGAGAAGAATTACTTCACATCCTTAATGTACAATGGATTGTTCATCTCATTCGGTATCTGAATTCTTGGCAACTGTATAAAAGGTGATGCAGCTTCAGCTCGGGGTTTCCTCTAAACTCCCAGTCCACTTCTAGAAAACTGCAGCTGTTCCCTGAACTGTGTCTGTATAGCTGATTCTCCACTTAGGTGGGAATAACCTTTCACTTTTGCAAATAATTCTTTATCCAGGTGATTCCTCCACCTTGTTAAAATCGTTCCAGTTCTTTCTTCAGTGTACTTGCAGCTTTCTTGTTTAATATAAATTCTACCAAAATGATTAAGCTCCCTATTACGGAAATAACAAATGCTAGAAGGACCCTCACTTAAAATCCTTTTGCCTGACAGTGACCCACCGATGGCAACCCCAGAGTTGGCACTTGAGCACTTTTCCTCCCGGTGGAATTGTTTCCCTGTCAAGTCTTGCTGGGCAGCGTCAGCAGCTGTCCTGGCGTCAGGATCTGTAATGTCTCCTGTCCTTCACTATTCACCAACCTGTTCTTCTGTCATGGAAAGAAATGACATTACTCTGATGGGATTTAGTCTCGAGGAACCTCTGACTGGCATTTTCCTGGTTTCCTTGCGTGTATCCAGTTTGATTATTTGGTCTGGTATTTTGATGGAAACAGAGGACACGGGCTGCTGGTTACATCCGACTGTTCCTATTTATTTTCTATTGAAGTTTGTATTTTCTCACTCTTTTCCAATTCCTTTCTCCTACCCAGAGTTGTCAAAGATGCTTTGGCAACCTGCTGTAGTGGAAGGTGTCCCTGCCCATGGCAGGGGGCTGGAACAAGATGGGCTTTAAGGTCCCTTCCAACCAAACCCTTTCTTTGCTTCTGTGAAGCTCCCTGTAACATTTTTAAGCTAAGTTTAAAAATTCCATTGAGTTCCCAAAACTGAGACCAGTGCTTTTTATACCAGACCAAATTGTTGATGCGAAGTGCATCCCAGAACTCCAGACAGGCCTTGGTTTGGTGCCACCTCTCTTCAGGATTTACTGCTTCACAGAGCAGTGACTGCAGAGGCACATTAAAGATACAATATTTCATTGCTCCATTAAGAATTTAAAACATATATGTTAAGATAAAATTCTGCTTTTCCCTTATGTTTATGAGATCAAATCAGAAGCTGGGCAGATAATGAGGCAAAATTTTTGGCCAAGTTATCAGTGACTTTGAAGTGATCTTTGCAACTTACTTTGTTATCTTTCTCTCCAGCATTTTGCCAGCGCTTGGGAAGTGAAGTCATGTCAGCATATTGCTCACAGATGGTGACATTGTTAGATGTGGTATACGGCAAGCAAGGCTCAGGTACCATTTGGAGTTAGATTTAAATGCGCTGTAAACACCACCCCGACCTTGGCACAGGTGGAAAAATTCACCTACACAACAAATTACAGGAGACAAAAGGAATGGTGAAGCAGAAACTGCTTAGATACCAGAAGAAATGTATTTAATTGTCCCGATAAAGAAGTAGTGTGTGGTATTGTGAGTGTTTAGGAGATCGTTTGAGATTGTCCAATCCAGGCCATCTTGCCTACTGCCTTTTGGCCTGTGGCCTTGGCAGTTCAAGAATATCAATTAAACAGCAGATTGGCCCACCAGCCAAACATCTCCCACGTCACCACCGCAGGAAAATGCTGCTGAGTTGGACCAAGACTTGCAGCTGTATCCATGGGAGACCTGAATGGTGAAGGGGCTGGAATTCAAAACTAACACCTAGCCCATGGCTGAAAATTCTGAATGGTCTGTGATTGAGCTGTAAAGGACAAGAACAGGGAGCAGTGACTCCTGGGGTTAGGTTAGACCAGGCTGATGACAGATCTACCTAGAAGTGGTATCTGGGAGGAAGTGTCTCCCCATGGCCACCCAGGGAAAGGGCCCAACAAGCTGAACTCCTCATCCCTTGCCACATACCAAGCCCCAGCTGGATAGGTCATGATGACATTGCTCTCTGAAAACTCATGAGGATTATTTTTTAAGCTCATAATCATCAGCGTGTCTCTTGTTAGTGTGACTCACTAGTATTTTAAGGATTTTTTCCCCCTGTAGTTCTTTGTAAGTGAAGTGCCACATTCTTGGTGGCCTAACTTTGGTTTAAGCTTCAAAATCCTTGCACAACTCAAAGGGGGATCACGATCCCTCTGTGCCCCAGTCTCATTTTGCATGGTGTGGAGAAGCTGCCTCCAATGAGCTGCCTGCTGACTGTCTTCTCCAGAACCATCTGGTTTTTTTCATTGAGTCCCAAAGCTTGAGTTTTGCATGCTGGTGACAAACCCTTTGTGACTTTGGTGTCTTGGGAGATGGAGAGGAAGCTGATGAAAAGTACAGTCTTGCTGTCTAATACATGATTTAGAGAGAGTTTTTCTGATTCACTGGCAGAGTTGTCTGTGGGTTGGATATTCAGCTGTTAGTCAGGTTCTAGAGCTGGATTCCTGACTCAGGCAAAATTACTGAAAGGAATGGGAATGTTGCCTGGAGTCAGGGCTGCAGAAGTAGCCCTTGGTCTATTTTTTCCTCTCTGCTGCATTCTGTCTTGTTTGAATCTGCTTGCAAATTGACTGCACTTACTGGTGCATAAATTTTGATCTTGGCCTGTACTTTTTTGTAGGTACTCATCTATCGGCCTGTGTTTGTTTCTTTTGCCCTGTTCAATGGCCATTTCTGCAGATCTAACTTGCAGAATAGAAAGACTCAAGCTGGGAGAGCAGATCACTTGGGCGTGCTCAGTTTTTGTCTGCTGCTTCGTGGAGTGGGTTATTTGAGTTCTTTGTAGAAAAGCAAACAGCTGACTAATAACTTTAAATGTTATATACTATTTCAAAGCGATTGCAGCACTGTTAATTTAGTGATCACAGGAAGACAGGACTGTTGTGTGAAATTAGAGAGGATTGTATCTTTGTTATTTTCTTTTATCTGAGAAAGCAAGAAAGCCTATTCTATTAGTTTTTTCTAGAGCAGCAATATGTTCTTATCTTAAACTTGCCATGTAACATAAATAATTAACCACAAGGATTAAAAATAGAAATAAATATAGGTTAGTAATCTTGTGTCTAGATGAATCCTCTCTCCATTTACAAAAAAATACAGCGTTACACCAGTGTATACCTTGTGTGAGTGAGATCAAAATTATATCACTGAATATTTAGGTGCTCTGTCTGTGTTTGACAATTCTCATGTCTTGGTACTTTTCGGAAGACTGCTGGAGTCTATTTATAGCACAGATTTTGAGCATCTGACACGTAAGTTCCTGTGGACAGTCGGGTTAGTTTTTAGATGCAGAATACACTGAGCTTGCTCAAGTTGAAAATGCTTTTTTTCATATTGCCTTGTTAAGCTGTCACCTTCCCCTCCACACTGGGAAGTGTGGCCATTTGTGAGCTTGGGATCAGTCTGAAGTAGCTGTTTATGAATAACTCCTTTACAGCATGGGAATTTATTTTGGGTTCACACTGATGTAACTGGGACCAGAGCCTTGGGATACACAAACACTTCAGAAACAGAGATCACTTTTAGAGTGCTTTGTGGTAACTTGGAATTTAAATTGCCTTTCAACAAAAATATCATCTGCTATCTGTGCAGGACAAGGGGAATGGTTTTAAACTAAGACAGAAAAGACTGGGATTAGATTTTAGGAAGAAATTCTTTACTCGGAGAGTGCTGAGGCCCTGGCACAGGTTGCCCAGAGAAGCTGTGGCTGCCCCATCCCTGGCAGTGTTCCAGGCCGGGTTGGATGGGGCTTGGAGCAACCTGGGATAGTGGAAGGTGTCCCTGCCCACGGCAGAGGGACTGGAGCGAGATGATCTTTAAAGTCCCTTCCAACCCAAACCATTCTGGGATTCTCTGAATTCCTGGGGACTTGCAGATGAACCTCCTGGGGTGGCTAGTGGGGGAAATGAAGTGTATTCTGCATTCTTCCAGCTCTGTGGAATCATCTGTTAATGATTTTACTCCTCATGAATCTGACACACATTAAAGAAAACATGATAAATATCTAAAGAAAAGCAAGCTCTACATTTTCTTCTCTATGGGATTTCCCTACTTGTCTATTCGGATCTAATTCATGCAGATCTAATGCATCTGAATTTCCAAGTGTGTCTGCTTGGAAAGCATGTGGGAAAAGAAGTTTTGATAACTCCTGAAATGAACCTCTTAGCTATCACTGAACCTCTGAAGTTCTGAATTTTCATAAGGACAGCTCTACCTTGGACCACTGCTCAAGGAATTATCTTCTCTAGTATTTTGGCTCCAGAGGTCTCCTTCACGTCTGAGCTTTGTGATCTGCCAAGATGAAACAGGAAAGTAAAAGTTTAAAATGCCTTTGGTGCAAGCTCTGCCCAGACTTTACCACTTTTGGTGCTTACCTGCATCAGTGAAAAAGAATCCTACCCGGACTGCAATTTTCCTAGCAAGCTGTGAAGGAGCTCCAGAGTTGCTGGGTTCTGCTGCCACCAGTGCCATCCTTAGATTCCAGTGACATTTGAACCAGGGAGCTCTTATCTGCTCAGGATTCCTTGACTGGGTTTGTCTGGCAGTTGAATCAGCTGAGTCTGTTTATGTGTTTCTAAAGCTTTGTGACTGATAGATGTTTTTAAGGCCAGAAGGGACAATTTAGGTTAATCTGACCTCCTTTATTTTTGTATTACCTTATATACAAATACCCATTATTATACTGTCTGACATTTGCTATATAAACCAAGACGTACATGCAATGTGATTTTAATTCGTCTGTGTTAAAACCATAGCATAGGAGTCAGTTAATTTTTCTTGAGGCTGTGAGAAATCCTTGGAGAATCAGAGTAGTCTCTGGCTGTAGTTGGACTCAGTTTCTGGATCTTAGCAAGGGAATATGAAATTTTATGCCTGAAGCTTGCTGTGAGCTTGCACACCGTGCTTAGCTCCCAGCCTCCCATGCTTGGACAGAAATTGGTCAGTTCCTGCTTAAGGGAAAGTCATTTCAAGCTCAATGTGAATATTTATAGATAGTAATCAATGGTGAATATTTATAGATAGTAATCAATGGGAAAGGGAGGACAATTATTTTTAGTTATGTGAGTAAGTGGAAACTGTTTTATAGTGTCCAGGCTTGTTCTAGCACCTCACCCTTGGTGTGTTCCTGAGGTCAAGCAGAGCTTGCCCATAACTCACCTCCTTTTAGCACCTACTTTGGACCATAATTACGTGATTTAGTTGACAGACTCTATCTCTGAATGAAGATTTGCTTTCATATTCTAAATATAAAAAGGTAGCAGCCTCGATGAGAAATTCTAGTTACTTTTGCCAGTGTAGTTCATGAATAACAGTGGCAGTCATGCATGATCTGGTTTTACCCCAGTGAAAACCCACAGATTTTAATGGAATTGTTGGAGATTTGTCCTGGTACAATTGAAAAAACCTGGCCCAGGTGTTGCCTGTTTTTTCCTAAACACATCTTGTGTTTCAGTCAATGCATCTTGTCCCAGAGCACGAAATCCTTAAAACAGAAACCTAAAATCCTAAAAGACAATGTAGGTTGGCTGATTTTCATTTTTGATCTCACTGACCTTGACCAATACAAGTTTTTCTGTTATCCTCGTTTACTTCAGCTTTTCTTGCCCTTAATTCTCTCTAGTGTTTGTAGGAGGGATGCTTGTGGATGCTCAGGAGGCGTGGGCCTCCAGCCAAAGTTGGAATGGTGATGGATGTCTGGCCATGGGAACGGAAAATCTCTGTCCACTGGGGTTTCTGCTAAAGCCTGATCACAGTGAATAAAACAATCCAATAAAACCACACCAAAACTGAGAAGTTTTGAAGTTTTTTCTTTGGCTGTTCTGTCTTTGATCAGTCTAAATCCAGCCCTGTAAGTATTTCATCATACATTACTGTCTGTTTTGCATACTGCATTGCACATCCATGCAGGGTAAGAGTAATGCAAGGATAAGTGCAAGGATCCAGCTGTTTGTTTGTAGTAGAAATTATTCTTTGATACTGAATTAATTAGTTCTTAATGTGGATCAGACTGATTTATATAAACACTTGGAAAGAAAGGACACAGTGATGACAAAAAAATTAACTGGTTATGAAAGAATTGAAAAAACAAGACAAAAAATGCTTTATAATTTTGCAACACAGCAAGCTTTTTTCCCAGCTAATATGAATTGTTTAGAAGTGTTATAAAGAGAACTGCATTTACTTCATGCTGTCTGATTAGAAGTTTTGGCCTTTTATATATTTCAGCTTGGTATGTTTGCCAAGCACTCTTATTACTTCAATCAATTTAAATTTGCAAGACTGATGATCCTGACAGAATCCATTGGCACATCATGTGATCCTGGAAGCTAAAAATACCATTCTCTATGGGGCTTGCTTATTTCATGCTTCAAAGCCTAAGAAATGTTCGTCTTAGGAGAGGGGAAAAAAAAAGAAGTTTGCACTTTGTGCGATACCAGTAACTTCTTGAAGGAAAAATACCCGGTGCTGTTCATGGAATCTTGGGGATGTTTTGTTGTTGCAGTGCTGAGTTGTGAGTTGTTTTATAGAAGTGCCTGAAGATTCCAGCTGGAGAGTGGGAGACAATGTCTGGATACAGGAAACATCTGCTCTATTGGGGTGAGAGTAGCAAGGAGGATGGGGCACACTCCCAAACCTGCCATCAGCAGGAATAGGAACAGGAGCAGCTCTAATGTCTGTTTTCCTTAGTCCATGCTGCCAAGCCTCACATCTTCATTAACTAAATGATGTCTCCCTGCCCCAGATGTGACAGCTGAGAGAGAGCTACAGGAATTGAACTGTCTGCCCTGAACTGTGTTACTTTTCATTTTAGAGAGGGTGTTTGAATCTCTGTGGGGCCATCCGTGTGTTTGCTTTGGCCTGTTTTGGGGAGATCTGGCTCCACCATTCACTGTGCGTGTGTGCAAGTCAATACTAGTGGGGTGCTTGAATTCTGTCTGTTGAAATCTCTGTAAATTGCCTGTAAATCTCTGAAATTGCCTTCCTGAGCATGGTACAAAATGCTACTGAGAGCTTTCAAACCTCTCCTCCGTCTCTCAGCACTCACTCAGAGCTGAGGAACCTGAAGAAACTCAGTGCTCTGTGGGCTTGCTCTGTTTGTTGCACTGGCATTAACCTCTGCAGTAGCTACAAGCTGCAATTACATCTCCTGAGAACCTCTGAAGCTGCTCCTCAGCTGGAGCTAAAAATAACACTGCACCCCTACAGCTGATTTAAAAGGGTGAAAAAGGTCGATGTCCTTGTCCTTCAAATTGCAGCTTGGGAGGTTTGTTTGGGGAATTTTTTGGTGTTTTCTGTTGAAGCAGGCTGTCCCTGGGAATGGCAGGAACTCCATCCTTGGCTTTCAAGGTTCAGCTGGATGAAGCCGTGGCTGACCTGATCCGATGCTGGCCTTGGTACCACTTTGCGTAAGAGGTTGGTGGGAAGGGAGGAAATGTCTCCCAACATTTCTATGCCTGTCTCGCAGAACAGCTGCTTTTTATCCATGCCTGATTAACGAGCAGTGTTTAATTAATGCCCGGCACTCTGTGGGTTTACAACAATATCTCTGCTGTTGTTGAGAGACAATGTTATTGTGTTGTGATGTTTTTTCTTTTCTAATTTTCCCCTGCTTCTCTCCACACAGGGAGTTGGGCAGCAGGGCAGGAGAGATGTTACTTTATCCAGAATATATTCTGGAGGCTTAGCTTTGGACCTGGCTTTGTGTGAGCACATCTTTGCCTGCAAAATAGCAGGATCTGAAGCACTTTTTCCTCTGTTTGTCCTTCAAGTATGGAGAGCTGAGCTTGAGTTGATTCTTCATGCTTGGAATATTTTCTTTACTTGTGTTATTCCTTATTCCACAAGTATTTGTGCCCTGTCCTGAGATGAGAAGTTTGAGCTATGATGAGCTGTAGTCTTTCAGCTCCACAGATCAGACCTCTCAGAGCTGTGTAATGTGGGAAAATTTGGGCTCTCATAACAAACCATAACAAACGTCTCGTAGCTTTTGATGGGCATTTCCATTTTATCATTCCAGGCTGTTCTGTGACACTCAAGTGTTAACTTACCTCTGATAGAGCTGGCAGAATTTAGGGCTAGTGTGAGAAAGCTGAGAAAGCTGGAGGTAAAGTCTGATGCAAGTAGCTGAAGGGTACTTAGAGAATTGCCTTGTGTAGTGAAGCATTTGGCTCAGCATTGTCCTGGCAGAGACTTAAATTATTTGCAAGTGGTAAGAGTTCTCTAATGGGGTGAACAAACACTTGAAGGAAGAGCTAAACAAAAATTTGCACTCTGGGCAACAGCAGGTTCTCACTCCGGCTCTCTTTGCTTTCAGAGGATTTTCTGTGCAAACACCATCTCAGGGTTGCTGGAAAATCTGGAGATAGTTTGCTCTTTGTATGTAAATGTGTTCTCATCCTCCAAACAGCATGACAATGAAAAAGGGACTTTTTTTAGATGGCCTGGGGAAAATCTTCCTTGAAAAGTCTATTAAGGATCAAATTAGTGCAAATAAGATTTGATTAGCTCCAGAAGGGGCAGTTTCATAGGACTAATCCTTGGCTTTTTTTTTTTTTTCCATTGAACTACTTAGTCATCAGGCAAGGGTAGGATTCCTTTCATCTGCTGGAGGCAGGAGACAAACGAACTGATGTACTGAGCAACACACTGTCATCCTTCCTTCCATATCCATCTCATTGGTGTGGAGCAAAAGTTAAAGCCTTGTAACATTTGTTTAGGTCTGGCCCTTGCTGATGAGGAATCCCACTAAAATAGGTGCAAAATGTGCCAATTAAATCAAATGTCCAGCCTCCAGTGGAGCTTATTCACTCTCCATCTAAATATAAACACTTGTCAAATCTGTACTTTGGAGCTAAATATAAGCCTGAGCTTGCTCAAGAGACCGTGTCCACTGCTCCTGTTGGTAATGTGCAAGCTGGGGTGAGGAGCAGGATCTGTTTGATCTCCAGGGGTGGAACAGGAATGTGCCGTGTGTGGGTGGATAATTCAAGGCTGACATTCCTAAGCTGTCCAGTTCCACGGAGTCTGGGATAACCTAGAAAGGGTTTTAGGTCAGCTGAATAAGGAACGAGGAGTGCTGGAGTTAGAGGTGTGTGTGGTGGTGTGTTATTTTTTGTTTGTTGTTCTGAAGTGCGTTTGGTACCTTGGGTAATGATCTGTCCCTTGAAATTCTGTGCAGGATGAAATCAGACAAAGACAAGTAGACGGATTTTTAACTCTTTTTGCTCAGCTTTTTTTGCAGAGCTTTGGCTTAGTTTATCAGTAAAGGGAGCTTTTCCTGTCTCTCTGGAGTCTGTTATTACATTTGCAAGGAGTCTTTGATGGTGAAAGGAAGTATTGAGTGAAAGTAAACCATTCCTAATCCCAACAGCAGAGCCTGCTTCTTCCTTGATAACCCAGACACAGCAACTGACTGAGGGAACCTGATAGAAATTCATGGGCTCAAATAACATTCCGGCATTTTGAAGCAGACCAAGTTCATCTTAAGTTTACTTTGTCCCCTAAAAGATCAGCTTGGTGAGACATGCCCTTCAGGGATAAGTTCCTCTAATCATAAATAAAACATGTGCTTTCCAAGGAAGGCAGGGGAAGGAAACAGAACTGAAAGATTCAGCACTAAATTAAGACTATTGCTTTGCTTTACTGTGGCGCTTTTCTCCTTAATGGTGTTGCTGTCAGTTTTGGTTGATGCAGGCAAAGGTTCTGTTTTGATCTCTTTGCAGTCCCTTGAACTTTGCTTTATACTGGCGTGAAATGATTCAGGGTGTATTAAGTAGATTTCTTTTATTTCAACTCCTAGTATTTAATTATGCTTTTGAAAGAAAGAAAATTCAAATTTGGGATCAGATTGTCTGCTAGTTATGGTAAGTTCTCTTGCATCTATTACTGCAGCTGCTGAATTTCTGGCTCTCAAACATCTTTATTTTAGAGTGAAAAAATAGGTGAGGCAGGAATCAATGCCTTACATAATCAATCCACCTTCTGCAGTGAACTTCTTACGCTTTGTCTGGAATGCTAACACAGTGTTTGTTTATCAAAGATGAGGTTTTTCTGTCTTTAGGAAGATTCTTTAACTGCTGGAGCAGATAATCTCCTGTAGGCTGTAGAAGACATACTGAGGTCAGCACAAAGCTTTGTGATTTGCCCAGCTAGGCTGCTAAAAAACAGGCACATTTTCTAGAAGAAGCACATTTGGAGGAGTTGTTCTTGTCCTGTGATTAAATGAAATAAAATGTGGTATAAAAGCATTGCTGTGCTTGACCTTTTAGTGGGAACTTTGTGGTTCTCTTCAGAAGGAGATCACTTGGATGTGCAGTAACATACGTTGATCCAAGAAGACTTCTTCCAACGAGTTTGATTTGGAGTTGAACGTTTGAAAAATGGGAAGAAGATCTGAGCAGCAGTGGACAGTGGTGACAAACGCCCTCATGGCCTGGCATTTATTTCAGGGACCACTTTCTGACTGCTTTCCTCAGGCCTGCTGTGCTGTTGTGTTGGATGGCAATAGCGCAGGTTGAAAACAATTTCCCCTTACTCAGTTCTGTGGACTTTGGCAGATTTTTCCTGTCAATGCCAGCAGAGAATTGTTCCCAAGATCTCAATCCTCAGGCTGTGTAGGCATTCCGGTTGATGTGAGCTTCCCAGTCTCTACATCCCATCCTTTGAGCCTCACATTTCCAAGGAAACACAGAGCAGTATCAAGCCTTTTTTGGAACTGCGTGTCTAAATCAGCAATGCCTGGTGAATTGGATTGCTTAATGGAATGACCACTGCTATAATCCTAAGAAATCACCAATATGCTGGCATCTCAGGGGAGGAAGAAGAAAAGAACCCATGAAATCATTTTTATTGGAACAGTAACGAAGTGGATTGCCTGGTGTGTGCATCTCCGGATTTGTCACGTTGGGTTGGAGCAGAAGCCATTATTTTGTGCTGAACTGTTTAATTTTAAGGAAGACCGAAATTATATCCATGTTTGATTACTCAGAGCTGTAGTAATGGGAGAGGTGAGAGCACAATCCTCCTTTTACTCTAAGAAGGGTATTTTTTCTCATGCTTCATTTCTCCATCTTGTTGACACAACACCACAGCACAACAATCCAGGGTCTTCACGGAACATTTAATAATTTTGATCCTCAGATAATTCCACTAAATGTATTGCTGAAGCGTGGCTAATTTTTCAGAGGGTACCAGTGTTTCCCAGGGATGCATTCAGAGGCTCTGCTCTGCTCCTGCCGCTCTAGGTGTGATTTACAGCTTCCTGCTTTTAGCTGATAACAAACCAGGTGCACATCCCATTTTGCTTGGGATCCCGTTTATGATATGATGAAGGGCACAACGCTTCTGCCTGTGCAGAATGATATGTGCTGGTTTTAGTGGACTGAAGGGCTCTGGTGCACTCTGAAACGTCTGAGGTGACTTCAGGACCTTTGCATGCTCAGGAGTCATTCTTGTGTCCTGCAGAGCTGACGTTCTTCTGGGCCAGCTCAGTCTCTGCTAAAATTTCCTGCAGTGGTTACTCAAGTCTGCTCTCAGGGTTTTTCTAGAGCAAATCAGAGCATCTCAACTTGATGCCAACACCAACTTCTTAGCCCTTCCCAGCCTCTGCATGGAGGAGGAAGGAGCACAGGGGCCAGCACCTTGCATAATTCAAAGAGAAAGAAGTGTCAGACAGAGATTCCAGATGTGTCTGCCCTCCAGGCAGGAGAAGTAGCTAAAGGTGCAGACTGATGAAGGCTCTTGCACCCCAGCTTGGCACTTCTTGAGTTGCATTTACCCCCTTTGAGTAGGGCAGTGCAGTGTCCAGCTCCGTGGAGTGAAATTGGAGAATCATCATAGAATGGTTTGGGTTGGAAGGGACCTTAAAGCCCATCTTGTTCCACCCCCCCTCCATGGGCAGGGACACCTTCCACTATCCCAAGTTGCTCCAAGCCCCGTCCAGCCTGGCCTTGGACACTTCCAGGGATGGGGCATCAACTTCCAGGGATGAATGAAATGGAGCTTAATGATTCTCCTCAAAAGTTCCCTGCCAGCAAACCAATGCATCCTTCACCTCTGACAGTTCTGGATGTTGTGGAATAGTTTTGCCCAAATAGCAGAGTTTTGCCTGTGGGAGGGGTTTGGCATCTGTCCATACTTCTTATTTATCTAAATACTTGGAGTCAGCCCAAGGGGATTTAGAAATGGTTGTGCTCTTGGTAGGCTTCTTCTTCCTACACCACCTAAATGCTTCAGAGTTCCTCAGCTGATCTTATGAATGAAATACTTCGGTTTCAGGTTTTGGGTATATGGCTGTGTTTGGAAAACTCAGTTCATCAGGCACAGGATTACAGCTCCTGTTGTTGTTTGGATTGGCAATCTTAACTCAAAATCCCTCTGTTTGCTTTGTGCCTGATCCCATAGAGAATGTGAAGGTACGGTGAATTTTGCTGTGAAACTCAGGAACATGTTTTAGATGAGCTGCTCATAGTGGTCACACCCTGCTTTTAGGTGGCAAAAATGTTAAAACTTGACTGTCATCTTCTTTCAGCCTTAACTTAGAAATGTGCACTCTCAGCTTACCTGGATGTGTTGTTTTTGCATGAGTGTTCACATAAGACACACAGCCTAAGCCAAGTTCAGATTATTATCTGTCGGGGTTTTTTTATTTGGTGTTTTTATCAGTACTGTCTCCTTAATCAGTGCAAGAGCAATCAGAAGCTGGCCCTACTTGCTCATGATCCATCACTGTTTGAAGGCATCGGTTGGCTGCTGGAAGGCGTCCATGTTGTGGACAGAGTGCTACAACTTTCCCTCCTTTTCCAGCCCGTATCAGACGTGCATTTTTATCAATATGTTCTGGGCAGCAAGCAGTGCAGTGTGAAGGGCAGCCAGCTGAGGCAGGGCACATCTCAGATGGGAGCAGTGGATTTATCACATAACACCCAGCTGGGAATTTTCCAGCTGACCGATGCCAGGAGATGGCAGTTTATAGGAGGGATGGCATTCCTGTGGGAATGCTCCGTCTGAACTGACAAATGAGGAACATCTTTCAGGTCAAAGAAGAAATTCTGACCAAAGGGAATAACCAGTACCATGGTGCTAGGGCTGTGCTGCTGGAGCTCAAAACATGTCATTTTTAGGAATTTTCAACAAGGACAGGTGTAAAATCCTGCCTCTGGGATGGAGCAGCCTGCAGGCTTGGTAGGGAGTAGCTCATCAGAACTCATCAGAGCAGGACCTGGTGTTCCTGGGGAGCCGGATGTGGAACATGACTCGATGTGTAGTGGGCTGCCTGAGCTAGAGTGCAACCAGCAGCCAAGGGAAGGGATGAATTCCTTCATCCCGGCACTGCTGAGGCCACATCTGGACTGCTCTGGTTTGCCCCATTTTGAGAGAGGTTGCCAAACTGGAGAAAATGCAATGAAGGCCACCAAGGAGGTCCTGGGGCCAGGGCACATGGTGTAGTTTTGGTCTCCAGTTAGTTAAAGATGTATTATGTAGAAGGTGGAGTTGGACTTCTTTCAGAGCTCCATGGAAGAAGGACGAGGTAATGGATGTTTTTTGAGGTAATGGATTTTTGTTGCAGCAAGAAAAATTCAGTTGGATATCAGGGTGGGTGGAATCCATCATGAGAGCGGGTAAGTGCTGAAATGGGGATCACTGGAGTTGAGGAAACTCCATCTTTGGAGACAGTAAAAACTCAACTGTGTGAGGTCCTGGGCAACCTGACCTAACTGTGATGTGTCCTGGCCTGAGCAGGTTGGACAAGCACATGGAGGTCCTCTGCAGCCTCAGTTATTCTGTCATTGCCATGCAGTCATCACCTGGACAGCTTGGATGGCCTGGAGGGGAAGGCAGGAGCCTCATCACAAAGGTTTGATGCTGTGACACATTCTGCAAGTTAAAAGGAATAAATTTGATGCTCATACTGGGCCTGAAATGGCAAGAAATCTTTCCAAGAACTGTTTTGCTGTGGGAAAGCACAGTGACCTGGAGGGGATGGAGTGTCCCTCCTAGCTTGGCAGCCTTTGGCAAGGCTTGTCTTCAGCATATGCTGCAGTCAGTTTCTGGTTCAGCACGTGAGAATCACATCCCAGCTGCTGCAGAGTGAAATTTAAACAGTTTGGGCCAGTCACTTAGACTCAGTATCATTTCTGTGTTCTGTCAAGGTCACTCCAGTGCCTTTTGCTGAGAGGAGGCTGAAGAGGCCCTTTGTGGCTGAGCCAAGCCTGTGATAGGTCTTGCACCAAGAGAGGGTAAATGACACCAACCACATTTCTGTGCACGTTTTGGTTATTTCACACGTGGGAGCAGAATACACTGAAAGCAGTGATTACCATACTGCTACCACACATCAGAAGTGTTCCCTAAAATCCGTGGAGCTGATTCACCTGCCTAGAGGACTCTTCATTTCAGAGTCATAAAGACTCAGAAGGGATGTCCGAGTGCTCCTGCCTTTATGGCACGAGGCACAAGGTGGAAGTGGGCAGTAGGCACAGCCACTCCTTCTTGCATCATCCCTTCTCCAGATCTGCAGCTGTCCCGGTGAAAACAGCATGGCTCCTGCTGTCCTCCAGAAAGCCCGTGTTGGACACCAGGCCATCCATCACAGTGCAGCCTGGCAGCTCCTGAGGCTGCACGGTTGTGAAAATCCATGGACAGGAGAACAAGCTGTTCCATTTCAGGTCTCTGAAGTGGATTTCTGATGTCGGCACAAAAGCCAGCTCTGTCCTGGAAACAATCTGCTGCTTCTCAGCAAGGGGAGGTGCCAGGGCTGCCTTCTGCCACAGGGATGATCAGGACAGCTGTTCTTTGTCTGCCCTGAGCAGTGGTTGATCCAGGTGGCCTTTCTGACTAGGAGGTCCTGTCCCTTTTCCTGCCGCTGGGCTCTGGTTGTAGCGTTGCTCGAATAGTTTTGGTTTTCTAAAGTCTGAGGACTTACCTCTCTAGTATTTTTTGCCTACAGCGTTGTTTGCCTTTACATCACTTCCCCTCCCTACCACGTTTGGGGTAAAGTCAGGAGAAGCTTTTTCCCTGCTTCCCTTACAGTCGATGCTGGTACTGTGAGGAGCCCAAGGGATGCTGAGAAAAACGAGACAGGATATAAAAATCCTGCACCTTTATGTAACATATCCCTCTTTCCCCTTCTGAGTGGAGATCACTGGTGTGCCTGATCTGAGGGGGAGAGGTTATCCATGTTCTGCTCAGTGATGCTCTCTCCCCCTTTCCTTTACTCTGTGTTTTCAGCACGTTCCCAGTGGGGGTGATGCCAGCTTGTCTTGTGTCATTCAGCACCATTTTACTGCCTCACATAGCATGTAAACCCCACAGATGAATTAATGTCAGCAGGAAGCAAAACCAGCTAATACTTTTGTTTGGAAACTGCTATTTCTTTCCTTTAACCACCAAGACTTTGAATTCTGAAATACTGTCCCTCTCCTAGGAGCTGTAGATAAGGCAGCTCTGGCTTTTCTAGGCTCTGCCTCTGAGGTGCAGCACTCAGAGGATGATGTGTTCATGTAAAAGGGTATCTCACCTCTGGTTCGCTGTGACTGATTTATGGCTGACTTTGCAAGCCAAGTTCTACATGGGTTATAAAGGCATGCAGTGGAAATTCATGGGGAAAGCAGCCTTTTGGAGCAGGTTAGAAATAAATGTCCTGCAAATGGTGATGTCAGTTCCTACCTCCACTGTAAAATCAGTGCCATAATTTAAAGGTATTAAAATTAAATAGGCTTATAAAGATGCATCTGTGTAACACGGACCTTACTTGCAGCTGCAGCAGGCAGTGAAGGGTCTTTGTGGAGCCTTTGGCCCTGCTCTGGAGCTGAATTCACTGGGCACACGTGTTGAATATGAAGGAATATACACATCTCTCACGCTGATCTCAGTTGAAATCTGTGCTGTGTCAGGTTCCTTAAGAATAAAAATGTGCTCTTCGACTTTGTGAGTTGTTTGGTGAAAATGGCACAGACTAACAGGCCAAAGAAGAAACTGTAGTAGTAGCATACCTGACAAATCAGTTTGTGGAGATGTGGAGTGGCTTTATGGCTCAGAGCAGGGCAAGGCAGGTCTCTGAATCATTGTCAAGTTGCTGGAATAAAGTATCTACTTACGTGGGCAAAATAGCTCATTGTAATGCTTGAATAGACTGTTATTTAAAGGCCCGTGAGTCTCATTCTATATAGAGCAACATTTCAAGGGGTAAAAAGACTAAATTTATATTGGTATTTTATTAAAATTTATGCTGGCACAGCAGCACTGGAGCTCCAGTGGAAGCTGAGTTGGCTCTTTCATTCAAAGTCACAGTTCTGCCTGCTTTATAACTTAGTGAAAAATTACCTGTGGAGATGAGGTTTCTCATCCTGCTCTCAGCCCACCAGGGTGTTTGGTCTTTTAAGTGCTTCATAACCACTCTCTGCTGCTGTGGGTGTTTAAATGATGGGGCTGGAGAAGGTGCTTTCCTGGTGAGGCTTTCTCTGTATTTAGGGCTTGATGCTTTATTGTCTCACTTAATTATTTCTTTGCTGTTGCAGAGGCTGGGACATGGCTTCAGTGCTTTCTGTGGAAAAGCAAGGGAGCCTTTTCCACTCTCTGTCCCGGGTGGGAAGGGGCAGGGAGGCACAAGGACAAGAGAAGGATTTGCCTCCCCTGCACAGGCCAGCCAGCAAGAGAGCCCAAGGGCAGCTTGGCCAATTTTGTGCCCTGGCCCACACTCCATCCTCAGTTAATTAGCTCCAGCTTGTAGACACAGGAAAGGCTGAAGTCATCTCTGTCATCTCTTGGCTCCAGAGCTGTCACTTGGCCTCTTGCCTTTGTGCTGGTGTCCCCTGCGCCGTGCACGGCTCACACTGGAACAGGAGCCCTTTTTAAACTCATCCCACACTGCTAAGGAAAAGGAAAAATGATACTATAACTCCCTGTGTACCTGGAAATAAAGCTGACCTCCGTTTACTTCCACACAATGCAGTCTGGATTGCATTGCATCTGTTGTGCATCCTCATTCCTGTAGCCCCTCTGCTCAGGGGATTGTGTCTGTTGGGTTTATGGCTGCAGGTGCCTCACTGAGGAACTGTTGGTACCATATTTTGGACAGACTGGGAGGAAATTTCAGAGGATTTGGAGGTTTTTTTAAGGGTACGGTGTGTTCTCCCTTGAAATTTATTTCCATTTTTCTTTATTCTCATGTGTTCGGACAAACCAAGCCCTGTGCCCATTCCCTGAGGTGTTTTTGTTACACATGCTGGGGTAATTTGTCCATGGCAGCCTTGGGCCAGGTGATGTCAGAGCTGGCTCAGTGAGGTGTCCTCAGAGACAGGAGCCACCTGTCTTCACTGTTCTCTTGATGCTGGAGCCTGGCAAATCCCTGCTCGGGATGGCTGGCTGTGAATCCCTATTGAAATTCTGGCCCGGTGCTACCTTGAAAACCCTGCAGCAAGTGTTCATGTTTGGAAGAGCTGTAGCCTGAAAATACCACCTGACTTCTGGTTCCAGAGCAAAGTCATTCCTCAGGGTCTGGTAGAGATGTCCCTCACAGATGCTAATGCTTCAGGAGAATTTGCTTTCCCATCCCATGACTTTCCCGTGTGGTTTCATCCTAATGGATGCCAAAGCCACCTGTGGAGTCCTTGTCCCGTATAATATTCCTTGCTAGATAGTTACAATTCCTGCCCGAAGGCCCTCTTGTAGTTTAATCCGTGTAAATCCTCCTCTGCTTTGCATCTTGGAGTCACGTTTATGGGGGCCAGTCACATGTGGCTGATGGCTTCACCTCAGGAATGTGGGGGTGTGGATGAGCAATCCTCAAATCTGAAGTGCCTTGGGACTCTCAAGGATGATGTGTTCACGTAGAGGAGTGAAGCAGCTGCTGGTCAGTGGTGGATGGGAAGCAGGACTTGTGTGGGGTGAAAATACCTTGGAAGCTCTTGAAAGATGAAGGCAGGAAAAGCAGTGCTTCAGTTCTGCCTTTCTTTGAGAGCTAGAATGTAGGTGTCCTCATTTTTTTTAACTTGTGACTTTGTCATCCAGGATATGGCCAAAAAGAGAGACTAAAATGAGCAACTTGTTCTCTTTTTTTTCCCTCCACGTTGATGAACATATCAGCAAGGACTGTGACCTGAGACTAGAAAACATCTGGCTTCTTTCACTTGTTCTGTCCTTGCTTCTCAGTAGGCAGAGGGAGGGTCTGTGGCAGAGTGCTTTTATGATGCTGATGCTCAGGTAAAGCCCCCTGGCAGGGCTGGTGTTCTGTGCTCCCAGCACTCCTGATCCCATGCTCCTGCCTGTTTTGCTGCAGCGCTGTCCTGCTCTGCAGTGGTTTTTATGGTTTGATTAAGAATGTGTCAAGGTGGTTACTTTTGGATTCTCTGTCTTGTCAGAGTTGTTCATGCAAAGTCTCCCTTAGCTTCCCCCAGTGCTGTAGGAGCTGTGGACTCTGTTCTCTTCCCACCTCCATTATTTAGGGCTTGGTACAGCAAAGCTCTTAAGCCCCTAGTTTATTCTGAGCCTGCAGAGGATTTCACTGAGAGCAGAGTTTGGGTCTCTGTTCCAGTTTTTGTTGTGGTTATTTCAATGACAATCAGAAAGCCAAGATAAGACAGGGAGAACGGCAGACATGAGCTTGAGGTTTTTTAATTGCTCTCATCTCTGCAGCAAAGAAACCAGTGGAAAGATCCTGTGAAGTGATGCAAATACAGAGCAGATGCTCCAGCTGGGCTGGACTGGTTCCAGATCTGTGTCTTGATGAGAAATGTGCTCCTTGGATCTCACTGGCGTCTGGGGGGGGTAAGGAAGGTTGGGGGGATGCTGGTGGTTCCACAGAGGGACAGTGTCTCTGCTGGTGACAGGCCCAAAAGTGGCACTTGCCAGTGAGCAGCTCCTTCTGTCAGTGCCCAGCTGGGGCTGAGATGCTCGTGAAGCACCCGGCTTCACCCAAGGCCTGTCTCATTTGATGACTAAGCCATTACAAAGTATGTGGCAGAGAAATGCTGAGGAATTTTCTGCTTTGGAAGGGAATATTGTTGCTTGGTTGATTTGAAAGCCCATTTATGGCATCAGGTCAAAGGCAGTTGCTTCTGCTGCTTCCCAATTAGAAGACTTATTTATTGATGGATGACTGAGGTGAGGAAGTGAAAAATCTTGATTTATTTTTCCTCCTGGAAGAGTTGGCTTGCTATCACAGTGGTCATTTCTCTTCTCCTCTGATCAGGTCCTTGTTTATCTTAGGAATGCGATGGCACTGCTAATCATTGTGGCTGTTTTGATGCTGTGGATGTACCATCTATCAAAACTGGCCTCTGCTCCTTCAGTGACTCATTTTCCTTCTGGGATATTCTGAGGATATGCCGTGGAGCAAGTTCTGTCATTCTGACATTACAGATGAGGAACTGCACTGAACTTCTCTTCTTCCTTTTCCATGTCTCCCCCTTACAGACACTTCCCATTAGGTTAATTGGGTGAATCTTTGCAGCAGAAAATTTTCTGAGCACCCCACATCAGCCCTGTGGTGGGACTGCTGTGGAGGGAAGCATCAGGCTCATTTTTTTGGCACCAGTGTCCAGGAGTATCAAGGGGTTCAGGAGTTCAGGGTTTTTAAGTCCTGGTGAGTCAGCACTGAGGAACACGTGAGCTTTCAAACGTGTGAAAGAAAGACAGGACAAATTGTTCTCTTGGACTGTTGTGGATAGGGCAGGAGGTATTTTGCCTCAAGCTGATAAAAGGGAGGCTGGCTTTGTATCAGGAGATACTTACCCATGACTTGGTAGGGAAAAAGATGTGAAGCAGTGGGACTGAGTGAGGAGGAGACTCTGGACTGAGTGAGGAGGAGACTCTGGAGTACCCAGTGCTGGTGGCTGTGTGAACAGGATGGATCCTACTTTATGGGAAGGCAGAGAGGGAAGGGAATGTCATGGTGCATGTGGTGCCAGCCAGGCCAGGCTCTGCAGGGCCCGTGTTTGATGATGAAGCATTGAGAAGCTCTTGAATGACAGAGGATAGAATGGGCAGTGCTGTCTCCAGGAAAATTTTAATGGATTTGGTACACAGGGTGCTCAGAGGGACCCTGAGGTGCAACATCTGGGCTTAAAGGAATAGTTGTCATCCTAAGAAGGTTCTTGTGGAAAAAACCCCAAAATTAAAAATCCTGAGATGACTTTTGCTGCATTATCAGCCTGTGGCACTGAAACACTGCGAGTCAGACTGCAGGAACCGAGCTTCGTGCTCCCACTTCACCCCACACAGACTGTGGGTGTGTTGTGCTGATTTAATTCCCTCAATCAGCAGAAAACAAACACAGAAAGAGGGGGCGGGGGGAAGGCACCACAAATATTCTTTTTGTTTCTTTCATCTTCCCAAACTTGTAATTTTAAACACTGTGAGAGTTGCAGGGAGTCGAGACTGAGTGACTGGAGGCAAAACCAGGATTGCTGTGGAAGGAGGAGCAGGAGCAGGTAGTGGGGCTTGGAGAGACCTTTCCCAGTAATAGGTACAGTGCAAAATACACCTCTAACTGCAAGTCAAGAGGGTCTCACAAGCACCTTGGAGCAGAATCTCAACCTTCTAGAAAAATGAAAGTTGCAAGGTTTTAATAAGACTGCTAGCAGCAGGAGTGGGGGAGTGGGGAGTGAGGAGAGTGTGGGGAGCAGGATTTACCTTCCTGCCCTTAGGAGAGCCATTAAGTGAGGGTGGGAGGTGTGATTCATCCTGGAGCTGGTCACCGTAAATCCTTTGGAAACAGCAGAGCTGCTGCTCGGGCAGGAGGGAGGAATGTGTCTCTTTGCTGCACTCAGCCTGGGATGGTGCCATCATCATCTCATCTTCTCTACAGCCGCGGTTTGATGGCAAAAAAAAAAAAAAATCCTTGTGTTAAAATCCTAAAGAAGCCCCTTGAGCATCTGGGGGAAGGGGCTGGGGTGCACTGAGCTCTTTGTTGATGAAAATGGTCCAGTAGCTGTTCTGTGCTCACTTTCCCCTTCCTCTATTTCAGGTAAGATCACACTGCCCCGTCTTTGCTGTACATTTTTGGCACTTGTGTGCTTGCACCCTGCCAGGCAGAGGATTTCAGTGGTTGACTAACAAGACAAAGCTGCCAGCCTCAGTGTTCAGCAAATGACCTCAGTTCTTAATCTTCTTTCCTGAAAATACCAGGTTGCTGTAGGAAATGTTACAGAGAAAATGCATCTGAGAAACTACACCATGTTTTCAATAGATCCTGGCTTCAGATGCATGAAAAATGTAAGAATTTCTCCCCTTGCTGTGTTTTAGCATGATTTCTTGGGAGGCAGTTGATACTGTGTTGGTGAGGGTCTGCTTTTTCTTAGTAACTTTTGAACCCCATTGCTCCATTTGAAGCAAGTTATACAGATCTTGGGGCTATTTGAATTTACAAAATATTCTAATTGGAATAACAGTTAATTATTAGTATTAAGATCCTATGAATTCCATGACAACACTGACTAATTTCCATGCCAATAACTAACTAATTCTATTATTTAGTACTGAAATTCAGAGAACTGATACAAGAGGCCAGTGTGGAGTGGGAAATACTGAAGAGCCAGGCTTTGCTGGCTCTGCTGTTCTGGATTTGCTTATTTCCATGTGAGACAGAGCCAAGGCAACTCCAGTATGTCCAACAGTGACTGGAAGTCAAAAGGAAAAAAAAAAAATCAAGTAAGGTTTTCAAGTGGATTTTGCTTTTGTGTCACCTTTTTTTTCCCAGGTGCACCAAATCTTTTCTTCCTCTTACATCCAAATGAGGCCATATCCAGCTATTTCTTAGATTCTACCAAAACTGAAAGAAAAGTAGTTTTTCATGCAATTCCACCTTGCATCTGTGACTTGCTGCATGTCCCACATGAGGTTTCTGAGCAGTTGTTGATGTTGGTTAAACCTCGTCCCTAGTTTGGTTGACAACTAAACAGTGAAGATTTGGCCAAACTTTCCTTTGCGATGGGCCGCCCTGGGGCTACAGACAGAGGCAAATTGCAGACATGACTTTGTGTCTCACATGCCCCGACACCCGTCGGGTGCTGGGGTGGAGGCATCTTTCAGACAGACATGCACAGGCACCCAAACTGGTATCCAGGTGTAGCAGGGAGGTTGAGCAGTAGGGAACAGGGACTTTCACCTTTGAAAAGGCTGTGATTAATTGTGTCGGAGCTGCTGACCAGCTTTGGGCCCTGTGGGGGACTCAGATGGCTGTGGGGCACTGTCCCAGGTGAATGAGTGAGGGTTTTGAATAGTCACAGCTCATCTTCAGGTAGGAAAATCTTGCAAAATCTTGCAAATCTTGCAAAATCTTGGAAAATCTTGCAAATGCACTGCTGCAGCCCAGCTTGTACCGTATCCAGGTAATGAGAACTGATGTTACATCAACTTACAGCCTTAGCTCTGTGTCCACAATGCTTCACTTATCTGCTTCTCCTTCCTGTGATCCTTGCCTAAGAGGGACTTGTGACCGTGGTGATAATTATATCTCTCTATATATGTCTTCATATTCTGCTCCTTGAAGTGTCTGAAAGCTTCCTCTTTGATGTGATTCTGCTCCCCAGAATACATTATACTTTCCCAAAACAAGTACTGTGCTTGTTATAATTATTGCAGAAGTGCTGAGCAGTTTCAAGTGCTTTTCATCATCCCCAAATGTGGAAATAGATGACTTGGCGCTTTCTTTTTACTGCCAGCTGCTAACGAGGCCAGTTCTGGATTAGGAGAACACAGTGAATCCATTGCAGAGGAATGTCTGTGGTGGTTGCACAGCACTGGTTTTGTGTAAGGACTGTGACCGTGTAGGGCTGGAGGCTGGGGTTTATCTCTGCCTTGTATTAGACTGGGATTTTAATCTTTGACTTGGTTTCCAAATGCAATCGGTTTTCAAGGGCAGGGACTGGCACGGGGCCTTAAGTGTCTGGTGGAAGAAATGGTCCTTTGTGCTGTCAGTCATAGAATTATGGAATCACAGAATGGTTTGGGCTGGAAGGGACCTTAAAGGCCATCCAGTCCAACCCCGTGCCGTGGGCAGGGACACCTTCCACCATCCCAGGCTGCTCCAAGCCCCGTCCAGCCTGGCCTTGAACGTTCCAGGGATGGGGCACGCACAGCTTCTCTGGGCAACCTGTGCCAGGCCCTCATTGCCCTCATTGTACAAAAAATTTCTTCCTAATATCTAGTGTGAGTCAACCATTTTTTGGTGTAAAACTTTATTAATTGTTTGGTGGACCAAGCAAACCCCATGGTGAAGTGGGACATGTGTGCTTCGTGCTGTACTAATAAAGGGCAGACTTTGTTTGACAGATGCTCTCATAGTACTCCAAGTCTGTGTTAATATTCCAAGAATAACACTTGTTGTCGTCTTCACTGTGGAGGAATTCCCACATTCTCATAGCAGATACTTGCTTATTAGTAATTTTCATACCAGTAGGAACTAGCGCTAGTAATGATCACAGAATCACTTAGGTTAGAAAATCCCTCCCAGATCATCGAGTCCAACCGTGTCCCCAGCACTGCCAGGGCCACCACTGACCCATGTCCCCAAGTGCCACATCCACATGGCTTTTAAATCCCTCCAGGGATGGGGATTCCACCACTTCCCTGGGCAGCCTGTTCCAGTGCCCTTTCAGTGAAGAAATTTTCCCTAACATCCAGTTTAACCCTCTCCTGATGAAATTTGAGGTCATGTCCTCTTGTCTGGTCCCTTGTTCCCTGGGAGCAGAGCCTGAACCCTCCCCCGGCTGCCCCCTCCTGTCAGGGAGTTGTGCAGAGCCAGAAGGTCCCCCTGAGCCTCCTTTTCTCCAGGCTGTGCCCCTTTCCCAGCTCCCTCAGCTGCTCCTCAAGATCTGTCGTGGAGATTTTAAACTGGAGTAGACATCACCTGCAGTGACTGATGTCACCCAGACCATGCAGCTCTGCCTAGGGGGGCTCACCTACCAAATACTGTAAGCAGACCTTTTTTCTTAATTTTTTTAGAAAGCTGGGTTTTCAGAATTTTACTCAAATCAGCCAGTGACTGTCTACAGATGAATTTCCATCTCCAGAATGTTGCTTCTCTCCTCAATTTCTAACAAAAGCATTGAGAGCTACTTGCAAAAAATCGATATTTCAAATTAAATCCCCAATGAAAATTCTCTGGAGAATTCAGCTCCCCAGACAGTTTAATTCAATATGTTGTCCTTAGAAAGAAAGCATACAACCTATTATTTTAGGGAATGGGGCATAGGCTTCGTTGAGCTGCACAAACATATTATGAACACAATAAAGCCAGATAATTCTTTGCATGCATTTTAAAAAAATAAAATTTCACTAAGCCTTCAATAAACTAATTAATCACTAAGGAAGACTCCTACTCTGAAACAGGGAAACTTCTCCAGCTGAATTTGGTCTTTGCAGTTGAGCCACTTTACCTGAAAACATTTGTGGTTCGCTGGAGAAACTTCTCCTTCTGGATTAATACTACTTTTTAAAATAACCCTGGCCCTTCGTAGCTGGAATTGCTCAAGTGTCAGATTTAATGATGATATATCAATTTGGCTAATGAAAGCCAGTAGCTCTCCCTAACAGCAAGCTTTGCTTGCAGAAGGTTTGCAGCTTCTTACAAAACGGATTTATCTCCAGTGAGGAATGTTGGGGAATGAGTTTGATATTGTTGGCTGCTTTGGGATTCTCCAGGAGACAGAAAATCCTGTTTCACTTGCCAGCTTCAGCTTCTCTCCTGAGAATAATGGATGTTTTTACTACAGGATCAGTGCTGTGGCATCAGTTGTGTCAGTCTCTTTCCCTTCTCTTGTTTCACTGCTGCTGGATAAGAAGGTGGAGGTCAGTTCTGACACATTCCTGCTGGGATTACAGGTGGTGGAATCTCCTTGGTGTTGATGCGTTTTGTTGTTCATTTCTGAAAAGTTCAAAACAAGTTCATTTTGTTGTTAATAAGGACTGGTTTGGCCTTTAACCCTTCCATCTTGTTCTTTACATTGCTGGCTGTTCACTCACAGATTTCAGACACGAGTTCCTGTAATCCTCCTTTTGAACTCATTTTCTCAGGACATGAGGCAACCAGTGAGGGCTGCTGTCACTTTGTGTGTGTGATGTTCATCTCCTCCTCTTCTGAGTTTTGAACCTCTTGGACCATCCAAAAGATTAAAAATGTCCAAACTCTCGCAATCTCATTTAAATTAAAATGCAAAGATACTGTCTTTTTGCTAGTTCTGGGCATGCAGCAAGCAGGGTAAGGAAATAATTCCTCAGAAACTCTGGGAAAGTCTGTAGTATGAGCTCAACCCTTACTAGACATCAGAAGAAGAGGAGGAAGAAGCAAATGGTCCTTATCCACTGCTGACATTATTCAGTCTGAATTTGCATCATATTGGATATCAAAGCTAAGTCACTGCAGGAGACAACACTGAGGAAACCAGAATTTCTAATGGAGTCATCTCTGGTTTTCCCGAATTGTTTGTTTTATTCTGTCACAGTCATTTCCCTGTCAGTCCTGTGCTTAAGCTTGTTGTGGGTTGTATGCATGTGTACTGAGGGAATATAGAAAAGCAGATGGGTCATATCCTGCTTTCTTCCCCCCTCTGTAAACCCATAAAATGCATACGTAGACCGAACATTCTTTTAATTTTTTCTTTACCTCTTCAGCTGTGTTTCATACTTTCAAGGCTGCGTGCGGTCATCTGGATCAAGTAGCTTTGCAAGAGCTGTTTGGGAGCTGGAGAACAGCTCAGCTTGGGGCTGCTGAGGGCTGGACCTCAGGAGCTTTGTATTGCAGAGCCACTGGGATGGCTGAGGGGGAGAGGCACTCAAAACAGGTCTCCTCCCAGCTGGGAAGCAAGAGGTGGAACTTCTTGTCATGACTGGATAGTAGACGGTATCTGTATTGTGTGAACATCGCTCAGCGCCTCAGAAATGGATTCTGGTGACTCAGAGGAAATGGCAGCACCACAGTTCTCAGGTGTTCCCAGCAGGTACTTTGGTTTATATGAAATTTATTTTGTTTTCAGGCAGGGAGCTTGCTGCCCTGTCAGCTGCAGCAGGGAACAGCTCTGTCGTGGGAGTTCCACTCTGGGCTCCCCACACAGGGTCCGGAGGCTCCAAATGCTCCTCTTCTGCATGGAATCCAAACTAGTTTCTTGAGCCTTTGGGTGTGGTTGCTACCTGTGGTTCACAAAACTTGTCACAACCTGAACAAAGTAGGCTTAAAGTGTAGAGACTCTAATTTGGAAGAAAAGTGCAACGTGGGTTTGTGAGGGCGTGGGTGACCATGGCAAATCCAAAGCCCTGGAGCGCTGAGCTTGCTGTCTGTCAGTGCTTCTGAGAAGGTGAGCACACAGGTGTGATGTAAAGGGTGGGTTCAGCACACGTGCTTAGATTTATCTGCATTCAAACAGTGTCTGCTGCCCTGTGCTCTGCTGGCCTGCTGAGGCTGGGGCTGCCGTGGTCTGAAGTGCTTTGCACATCGCTTCAGCCATGCAGGCCCCCTTGCCTTCTTGCTGTGGGAATGAGCTCCAATTTCATGCCCAGTGTATGAGCTGTGGCAGCTCTAAAAGCATAATGCAGCTCCCCTGATGCTAAACATTTGTGAGCTGTACAGAGATACTGGATAAAGTGAAAATAACGTGTATTTAGAGTGGTTTGACCTTATACTGCCTTCCTTCTAGGAAGTCCAGCTGCAAGTGCTCAAATGCTCCCTGCTGGTGCTTGCCAGCCAAGGATTTTTTGAGTGTAGCAGTGAGGAGCTACTTACTCCTGACTCCCCAAATAAAACCAGTAGGGACCAGTAAAAAACACCACTGAAAATTCATATAGGCTTTACTGGAACCCTAGAAATACCCTGGTCATGTGGGCTAAAAGAACATGAGACTACAAGGGCATGGGGTGTAATTGCAGCCCTCCAGCATCTTCCTGCTCCTGGGACATGGTTGTGCTGCTCCGAGCCAGCTCCTACAAGGTGTCTCTACTGATCACAGGCTGTTCAGCAGGGCAGAGCCTCAGCTTAATCAAATAATCTTTGTTATATCTAGTATGATTGTCTGTATCTGACTATTTATAGCCTGACGCCATGTGTGCCAGACACGTGTCCCAGATTGTGTCTGAGAGTGTATTTGATAATAGATTTACAATTGCTGGAAAGAGCGTGGCGATGGGCATGGAATTTTGATGGCTCTCCCTCTGCTGTGCTGTGGTTCAGATCCCTGTTCAGATCCCTGTTCTTTAAGGATGCTGTGGAAATGCAGAGGTGCTGCAGCAGCAGCCACAGCTGTGTCTGGGGGCTCCATGCATTTACTTCCAGGGTGACCCTGGCTGTGTTTGTTGACCCCTTGACTGGAAGTGAGGAATGGGCTAGCAGTCATTTCAAGAGATTTTTGAGGAGGGTTTTTGTAGAGAGACAATGGATGTGGCTGGTAGATAAGGCTGTACAGGGTATGGGGATACCAGGTGGATGTGGATGTTGCAGTCACACAGACATTCCTGCCTGGTTTGTAGTTCTCTGTCACTTGCGATCATGATATCAGGGCTGTGTGTCCTCAGTCTGGCAACACAAAACCAAAGCTGGACTAAAACAGAAGGTCCTGAATGAGATTCTGCTTTTGTGTCAAAGTCCACTCTGCAGAGTTGATTTTCCACTGGGATGGCTTTAAATGCAGAGGATTGTAAACACTGTAAAAAATCTCTGAGGTTTATTTCTGCCCTTCAGCTGTGAGGCTTGGAGTGATGCCTTGTGACCCTCCTGCCTGCAGGCTCTGGGGCTTTTTGCTTAATGCAAACCTGGCAGAAATATTGTCAGATCATAAATTGTCATCTTTACTTGTCATCTCGATCGGGACAGCTCATGTTCACAACAGATGTGGATGTCTGGTGAGACTGCAGGCAAGTGCTCCGTGCTCACTGCATCTGAATTGAGAGAGGGAAGATCTGCGTATGGAGACGGAATAAATGATACACAGATTAATTGTTACCCCACTGCTTTCTGTTAGTCTCAGGTGGAAAACTTCAGCTGCAGCTCGTGTATGACCACTTGAGCTCATTCAGCTTGAAATGACAGGGAAAGAGCTTTACAACGGGAATCATAGAACCACAGAATATCTGGAGTTGGAAGGGACTCATTAATCCTACAGGGATTACCGAGTCCAACTCCTGGCCCTGCACAGACACCCCAACAATCCCACCCTGTGCCAGAGCACGTTGTCCAAATATTCCTTGAGCACTGGCAGCCTTGGGGCCGTGACCATTCCCTGGGGAGCCTGTTCAGTGCCCAACCCTCCAGATCTCTCTTTCCTGGAGAGATGGAACTGTGGCAGAAGTGGAAGCAGTGTTTCTGCACTTGTGTAGAAAAGGGATAAATCTGTAGAAGAACAAGACATCATCTGTTCTCTTGCTCTGAGAACAGCTTGTTTTTACAGAGATCTGTCCCTTCACATGGGAGAGCTTTGTCAACAACCAACATAAAAAAGGGAAGAAAAGTTAAAACTTCCTGCATAACCTACAGTTCCCACTGGTCCCAAATAAAATGAGATGTAAGCACCTCTCTGACTTTAAATAGCACATGGGTAATCAGTCCTTAGAGTCTGGTGATAGCATCAGTAAAACTGACTGGATTCAGGGAATTAAACAAAAGAACCAAATCTGTGCTGCTTTCATCTGCATTGGAGTGGCTGAGGAAGAAATCAATACTTGTTAGCTAAATAGGGACAATATTGTCAGTGCTGGAAGTTATTTTCCATTCTCTGTACTCTATTTAGGGCTTGAGAATGATCTCGAGTCCATCCAGCCGAGCCTTTGCAGAGGATACAAGGGGTGGCTTTGGGGCTAAGACTGAAAATGGGTCCGAGGTTTGGTTCAGTTCTCTGCCATTCCACAAGCTCCTCAAGTGACCTTGGGAGTATTCTTAAGCTTTCTGCAAATGTTAGGCAACATTCCTCCTCCCTCCTTTAGATGGGGAGCAATTGTGGGCTGGCAGCTCTGCTGATGACCATGTTCAGCTAAGTCTGTCTTCTTTGGCTCCCAGTGGGCTTGGATCTTTCTGTTCTGTTTGGAGGATGCTGTCTCATCTTCCAGTGACTGAAGCTGCTCTATGAGCTTGCCACTGTTTATTCCCACTGGTTAAGCTGGGAAAACCCTTTTGTGCCTCTGTCCACTCATGGCCAAGGTGTCCCTGCTTGTCCCTTTCTGTAACTTTTCCATATAAACTCAACTCTGCTGGCAGCCAGGAAAGGTCTCTGCTGTTTCTCTGTGCCAGCTGTAGTCTGTGCCACCTTGACTGGCTGAACACTTTTCAGTGATTTATGATTAATAGAGACACTTGCAAGGGTTTGTGGCTTTTTTTCCCAGGTCCTGCCTGTGCTGACAGTGACCTCATCTACATTTAACTTTGCCTTCTGGATTCTTGAAGACAAGCATAGATTTAAGCAGTCCAAAAAGAAAGATTAAGCCATCGTTTTTAGCTAATCTTCATGCAGAGGAGACTGCCTGCTCTTCCTATCTGGGGTTTGAGAAATTCTATTATGCTGCAGCATATCTCCAAGGAAGGATTTGAGTGATGATGTTAGCAGCCTATCTTACACTAATTTTTACACTTAATAGCACATGATAAGCCTGTTGTCTTGCAGAGTAGCATTTTCTTCTTGAAAAACGACTCCTGTCATTTGTTGTGCTGCAGCATGAAAAAACATTTTGCATTTTTCTCTCTGAGGAGTTTTAACTATCCAGTGTCTACTGCTTGGCGATTGTTTCCACTTTGAACCCAACATACGCCTGAGCCAGAGCTGTTGCTAAGGGGTTTACAGGAACTTTATGGTCACGGAATTCTCTGTGGGCTTCTTGCAGTGCACCTGATAGAGCTGTGAGGTCTCTGATCACCTGTCAGTTTTTTAGGACATTCCTTTGGGTCTTCAATTTGTCCCTTCTTACAAAGCCTCCTGCCAAAATAATTCCCTTCAAAGACACTCGGCCCCTTACTTGAAAGCCTCTTGAGGTCTTAGAGCTCCTAAAAGCCTTCAAACTGTGGCATTTCTGTACCTGCAGAATAATCTCATGCATTTCCCAAAGGACAGTCACAGATAATCTCCTCTGAGGCCTCATTAGAGAGTGCAAAGATTTTCCTCTGTGGATTTATGTCTTGGCCCTCCACCCTGGCAGCAAGGGGGTCCCTGTTCACTGTCATTCATCCTTCTGTCCTGCCCTTCTCTTGGAGTCATTGAATCACAGAATTGTTTAGGTTGGAAAAGACTTCTAAAATTGAGTCCAGCCAATCCCCAGCACTGCCAAGGCCACCACTGTCCGCAAGTACCACATCCACATGGCTTTTGAGCACTTCCAGGGATGGTGGCTCCACCACTTCTGTGGGCAGCCTATTCTAGTGCCTGACCACCCTTCTGGCATTTCTTCTCCTTTCCAACTTCCCTCTTTTATTCTGTATTCTTCTTCCATGCCAACTTGCACTGTTTCGCACCTGCCTTTTAGTGACTTTTGTGGTATCTCTGCTTTTTCCTCCTTTTTACCTCTGGTATCTTCTCCCTTCCTCACCGAGTACTACGAGTTCTTTGCTGGCTTTTGCAATCACTCCCTGACTACATCCACAGTCATTGAGGCAGGCTTTGTAAAGCTGTCTATTCCTTAAAGCCATTCCTGGGCCTGAAGTCTGCCATGTGGTACACCTAAAACTTTTAAAAATCATTGCAAGAAAGCTTAGGACCATCTGCTCTGTTTTTACAGACTGTAGGCAGACTGCTGTGTTGGCCAAAATGATGTGGTCATTAAATCACCGTGATGTTTCTCAGTGTCAGGTTGAAGTTCTACCACTCCAGCCTAAAACCGAAGTCCTTTCAATTCTGCACGTGCAGGCAAACCATCACTTGGCATTAAATGGATTGATTAAATGTTCTGCTGAAGTGGCCTCAGTGAAGCAAAGGCTACCCAAACTGGATCCCCTTCTCTGCTGGAACATCTTTTTCGTGCCTGAGACTTCTGATAAGAAATCAGAGAGCCTATGGAGGAGAGAAGGGTTTGCAGTGACCTAATTGTGGCCTTGCAGTACCTGAAGGGAGCTGACAAGAAAGATGGAGACTTTTTACAAGGGCCTGGAGTGATAGCACAGGGGATAATGGTTTCAAACTGACAGAGAGTAGTTTTAGATTAGATATTAGGATGAAATTCTTCCCTGTGAGGGTGGTGAAGCCCTGGCACAGGTTGCCCAGAGAAGCTGTGGCTGCCCCATCCCTCGAAGTGTCCAAGGCCAGGTTGGATGGAGCTCTGAGCAACCTGGTCTAGTGGAAGGTGTCTTTGCCAGTGACAGGAGGTTGGAACTGGATGATCTTTGAGGTCTCTTTCACCCCAAACCATTCTGTGATTCTGTGATATGATACTTTACCTCAGTCTTGAGCATTCAAAACCGTCTGAATTTTTCCAAATCTGAGCCTTTTCCTGAATGTTCCATTTGCCTTCCAGCATGCACGTATTTAGTAGTGGCTAAACCAAAGTGGCATCAGGTACCTGGTGGAGCCTGTGAAACAAATTTACGCTCTGCCCTTGAAAGTTTGTGATTCCTGCTGACACCAAAGAGCCCTATTTGTAGGTGAGGCAAGAACTGGGCAGCTGTTTCCATGCTGGCCAGACAGCCTGGCAGCCAGAGAGATCGCCTGTGCTTGGGTGTCATGAGGGCTGACAGCTTCCCCAGCAGCTCGAGCTGCTGCAGAGCTCCCGTTTAATTGTTTTTACAGAAATTGCACTCTTGAATTAAACCTCTCTTCAGGAGAAGGTGGCTGCAGGCACAGGCTGCTCCTGGGAACGGGTTCCGCTCTCCTGAGCCAAGGTGGGCACTTACACCAGTGCCGTGGAGAACTCCATTAACCTGGTGATTGAAAACCTGGCCAGAAAAATATGTTTTGTAGTCACAGCTCAAGCCTTCACTTCTTTTAGCCTTGTCTTGAAGCTTTAACTGGTATCTTAACACTCCATCAGAACCGGTTTCTAGGAAGTGTGTTATTGCCTTCCTCATTTTTTGCTGCTTTTGGTAAACAGATGGATTTCAGTGTCTCTGTGGTAAAGCATTTGCTCTAGATTCCCCCTTCCCACAGACACTTTCACAGGTTCTTTTTCTCAGAGGAGGTAGATGAGTGATCAGAAGACCTCAGACAACTGTCAGAGGCCCTGCAAAAGCCCCTTGGCCCTTGCTTCCTTCTCAGAGCAGTGTTCAGGGGTCTCAGAGGTGCACACCTGATGAGGCCGCCCAGCCAGGGCACATATCCGGCTGTTTTTCAGCTGAATGAGCTGAGGATGGGATTTATGAGCTGCTCTTTTAGTGAAGATGGGCACATTCATCTATTGTTTAAAGGCAGATTTTCAAACAGGCTTGATTGACGTGTTGGCATCTGAGTGAAAGGTGTGTGTTTGAAACTGAAGGGCTTTGGAGAAGTTCCTGCTCTGATATTTATGGCTGTATCCAGACATCCAGACAACTTGGGCTGCATTGGTGGGATAGTTTTTCTTATTGTCTGAATAGGTCTTGTGGTCTTTTAGCAATTTAGGTGGAACTTGGCCCATATTTGGCTTTACTTGTGCTGTTCAGTGAAGGGTTAGAAACACCCAGGTGCATCTTTGCTGTGGCAGCTGAGGAGCTTCTGGTCCCAGTGGATTTTCCTGCAATCCTTGTCACAACTGGAACGGAGAAGCTGGTCAGGGAAGGCCTTGCTTTGCCAGGTAAGTTACAGCTCTGGGCATCATCAGCTACCCACAGCTCCCAAGAGTATTCCCTGTAAAGTGCTGGAGCACTGGGAATCACTGGAATCTCCTGTTATTTAGTAATGCTCAGGGAGGTCAGCAGCTTGCCTTCTGCTTCCACAGTTTGCTGGTGCCATGTGTAGGGAATTAGATTCCAGGCTGTGTTTTCAGGTGGATTTGTCCAAGTGTGTTGTACTTCTCTCTTTCCAGATTGAACTATCCTTTCTTTCTGAAAATTGAGTTTTCCACACTATTACAGGCTGTTTGGTTAAAAGCTGGAAGAGATGAGACACTCTGGGCTGCCTGGGTAGGACCTACAGGGACTGGATGTCTCGGTTGGGCTGGTGGGTGCTCTCTGAAGAACCACACCAGGTCACATAAATTAGAGCAGCCATTTAACTGCTGTTAATTGCTCTGGCTTAGGTCAGGCCGAGATCAACTATGATTAGAGAATTGTGGAGCTGAGAACAGCGCTCTGATTTATGTTAAGAAGATTCTTCTGGAAGCAAAATTTGAATTCGTATTTCTAATGGATTTCTGAGATAGAACCGTCTGTGTGGGGCCTCATTTCCTAACAGTTTGTATTAAATCTGTTGTTGATCTTCTGGAGCTTAAATGTGTTTACAGCCTCTATAAGTGGAAAAAAAAAGAATAGTCTCTGGGTACTTTAGACAGCAATAAGCACATCAAACTGTGGGCTACTGGCATCATTGATATGCTGTGTGTGCAGAGGCTTTGTACATCACTAGGCTTTGTGCCTGACANGATATGACAGCAATAAGCACATCAAACTGTGGGCTACTGGCATCATTGATATGCTGTGTGTGCAGAGGCTTTGTACATCACTAGGCTTTGTGCCTGACAACTGCAAGGATGTTAATTATTATGCTATAATTCATCAGCTGAAGGATCTTGCAGCACTGTTATTAAGCCAAATTCCGAGGCCTTTGCTAGGTCATTAAGCAAAAAAACTAAGTAAGGACTAATTTACTCTGTTATTAATCAATGGATTAAATATATTCTGAAGTCCTGTTTTAAAAGGGAAGGAACGGCTTAGGTGAAAAGTGAAGAAATTAGGTAAAAATATTTAAACAGAAAAATAAATTTCTCGTCACAGTTTAAATGATTTTGGAAAACAATTCTTTCTGAGAGTCCTGCGAGCCCAGGTCAGTTCCTGATTTGAGGAGCTACTGGGCTTACAAGAAAAAATCAGAATGGGCTGGAATTTTACCCAGTAAAGTAGGTCCTGTTCACAACATGTGATCTCTCCCCTTCCTCCTGTATTGTGGCTCTGCTGTGGTTTGTGACTGAGGACCCTCTTTACTGCCCCAGTGTAGTCAAGGCACCAATTTTTCAGATTTCCCCATCCTTAGCTTGGGCTCAAAATAGTTCTTGATCTTCTTGGCTTTAATTTCAAGGCCCTCAAGTTCACAACCTACCTTGGGTGAGACCCCGACCCCCAAATGAACTGCGCAAGGAGTGGCCTTGGCCATCTGGACATTTTTTGGACCAGGGTATATGAGAAAGCTTGCTGTCAGCTGTCACTGAGTCACTTCTCAAATCCCTGGATTTGTGTTATCCTAGAGTCCCTCGGCTCTCAGGGTAGTTTTTTCTTCCTTGGCACATGACTGAGCAGGGACAGGCTGCTTTTCAGGAGTGATTTCCCAGACCACTCCTGTGGCAGCAGCATGGTGTGACCCTTCAGCAGGTGCCAGATCCTTCCCACTGGAAGTACTGGTCAGCTCCCAGTGTAGCTCCCCAGAGCTCACACTCAGCTCCTGAACCAAACCCAGCCCTGAATTCTCCTGCTTGGCCCATTCCTGCTGCCAGAGCTGTTTCCAGCTGCCTGGGCCATCTCTAGGCTTGAGTGCCTTTTGGAAGTGCCAGCTCAGTGGCTTCCCACAGGGACAGGAGATCAAATCTGGGAGCCTATCAGCTAAACAGCCTGTGGGGCTTCCAGGTTTGTTTTTTTTACTTGCTTTTGCATCAGAATCTGACAGGCTCAAATCCCGGGTGGTGAAGAATTACGGCAAATATTTACTCTCCTTTCTGTTGTGGTAGCACCTGGGAGGCCACCTCTGAAATGTGAGGTGTGTTGTGCTGGAGCACCGTTCCTGTGCTTGAATTTTAGACACAGCTCCTGCCCCAAGAGCATTCCATTCCAGCGGACAAGGAAGTTGCAGGGAGGTGAATATATTTAGGACAAAGTCGTGAGGGCAGAGGCAGACACTAAACAAAATCCTCACGAGCTTCCTTCGGCTGCAGCCCGTGGTTTGTGCTGTGAGCAGGCTGCCAGCTCCTCAGACTGGGCTGACAGAGGATGTGTTTTGTAGGCAAACCACGTCTGCCACTGCCCCACCAAACGAAGGGAAAGTTGGAGAAGGCTTTTGTTGCTTTCTTATTTTTTTTTCACATTACATAAGTACATAAGCTGCTAGGATCATTAGAACGAACTTCTCCCCATATTTCAAAACCAATCTCTTGTTTTGACATTCGCAATCTGGCTCTTCCCTGGTGTTTTCATGGTGCTCGTGTGGAAACGAGCAGCCTGCATTCCCTCCTTCTCCTTACGTGACTGGAAAAGAGAAGTTCAGGCATCTATTAAATTCCCATTGAGAGACGAGCGCTGAAGTGTGAGCTGGCTAAGATTTCGTGCATCTTTCCTAATAGTTATAGTTCAGCGATTTAAAGCGTTATAATCAAGTTTGTTGGGTGAGAAACACATTCCAGCCCGTTCCTATTGCCATGGGACAGCCAAGGAGGGAAGCACTGGGGGTGCAGAGGAGATGGAGCAGGGGACTGACAGTAGCTGGCTGGTTCCGGAGGCATTTCTTTTCTCCTGAAGTGTCTATTTCTGGCTCATGCATATTATGGCACAGATATTTCCCAGAAGATAATGTGGCTTTTATTTGAAGGCAGCTCTTTCTGCTGACTCCAGGTGGAAAGGCAGGGTATTTGGGTTATGGCCTATATGTGCGCATCACCTTCAGTGTGACAGGGAAAAGGGGCTCAGTCCACGGAGTCACAGAATATCCTGGGCTGGACGGGACCCACAAGGATCATCAAACCCAACTCCTGGCCCTGCACAGACACCCCAGCAATCCCACCCTGTGCCTGAGAGCATTGTCCAAACACTCCTGGAGCTCTGGCAGCCTCGGGGCCGTGCCCATTCTCTGGGGAGCCTGTTCGGTGCCCGACCACCCTCTGGGGGAAGAACCTTTTCCCTGGGCTTTGTGCAAGGCTGAATCCTGTGATCCGGGAATGGTTTTAAACTGTAAGGGGAAAGGCTTAGATTAGATGTTAGGAAGAAATTCCTGGCTGTGAGAGTGGTGAGGCCCTGGCACAGGTTGCTCAGAGAAGCTGTGGTTGCCCCATCCCTGGCAGTGTTCCAGGCCAAGCTGGATGGAGCTCAGAACAACCTGGGGATAGTGTAAGGTGTCCCTACCCATGGCAGCGGGGCTGGAACTGGACGGTCTTTAAAGTCCCTTCCAACCAAGCCATTCCATGATTTTATGATTGTGTGATCTGGAGGTCACCTTGTCTTTTGCTCTCTGAAGAACACAGTCACTGGATTTCAGCTAAATGGAGGTTTGGGGTTTGCTGCCAACAGCTCTGGCCTCCCTCTGTTAATTCACTGCTGTTTAATTGCAGTGGAGCTGTTCTGCCTTGGCTTCACGAAATTGTGTGCAGGCTGGTCGAATGCCATCATCTCTAGGGCTGGATTGTACAAAGCTGGCCCACCAAATGGGTGCTTTTTGCAAAACCCAGAGCTGTCCCAGGGCTGCTAATGATCCTTTTTATCCCTGGGCAGCACAGCAAGGCTGGGACACGCTGCCTGTCTGTGCTGAGGGCGGGGAGGTTTGTGCTGCAGGAGCTGCTGCCAGGCTCTCAGCTGTCGGAGGGTGTTGTGATGTGCTCTCCGGGTACCTCGTCTGCCACTCTGTGGCTGTTGTGTGACAACAGAGATGCACCAAGCAGCCAGAGCCAGGGGCAGAGCCGGCACAGGGGCTCTGCTCAGCAGTGTCAGAGTTGTCACTGTTTTCTCCTCAGAGTCGCAGTCAGAGAGCAGAACAAGCTTTAACCTCTGTACAGGCAAGAGGCACACTGTGTCAGCCCTGAGATTTGTCTTCAGCTGGCTTCAGCTTCAGATTTGTCAGGGAAAAACGTTTGGAAGCTCATCATCGGGTGCCAAATAGGTTAGTATTTTGTCCATCATGAACAAATAGGCTGCAAGAAGCTGGGGGATACACAGGGAGGGGTGTAGGACTGTGGTGCAGAAAGGTCGTGTTCTGCCAATGTGAGCAGCACAGGGGAAGAAAGAAATTGTAGTAGAGAACATGGTTAACCTTGGTCAGCAATGATATGCCTAGAGCTGAAATCCATCACTGTTACAGCTCTGCAAGAGGGGAGAGAGAGACAGAGGGGATGTAACAACTGTATGAGTAAGAAAATCCAGTTGCAGCAGCAAAGTTCAGTGCCCTGGCATGGTGCAGGTGCTGTATTTTTGTGCTTTTCAGCTCCTTTTCTCCCCACTGCCTCAGCGTGCCTGCCTTTGTAAGGGCTCTGCTGACCTCTCCGTGTGACCCCCTGGCTGTCTCTGCTCTTCATCGCCTGCTTAAGACAACTTCTCACAAAGTCCCCTCACAGTGTCACCTCCGCTGCTCTTTGCATGAGGGAGGCATCCTCTGAGCAGCCACATCCTTTCTGCTCATTTCTCAGATCTCTGCTTAAAAACCTCATCTCCTGTTGAGCCTCCAAACCTCTGCAGCAAGTCTTAATACCCAAAGAAAAACTCTTGAGGTTGTTTCTCAGGGCTGAGCTGATGCTCTGCTTTGTGTCTCTGTTCTTACTGTCTGTGGGAACAGAAGTGCTAGGCTGGGTGACTTCCACAGCAAGCAGCTGTGTTTAAAAAAAAAAAAGTGAGTTTTCCTGAATGTTTTCACTCTCTATTTTCACTCTCTTTCATCAGAAGTGACCTGAAACTCCTGCTTTTCATCAGGCACCCCGGGGAAGCCTTGCTATGAAATATTCCTTCTTCTCTGATGCAAAACACTTTGAATCAGAAAGTGTTTCCAGCTGGTTTTTTTTGACCGTGGCTATCACGGTGGGGTGCTGGCTTGTCAGACATGGGATATGTGATCATACAGTCTGTCTAAACCACCCTTGCTTTGGAGTCTGGAGTTCATCTGGAGCAGGACAAAAGTCCTGCCCTGGGATGCTCTTGAACTGTGCTGTACATGAAAGGTGTTGAAGCAGAGACCTGGTGGGTTTGGTCAGTTGTAGTGTTAGATACAGATCCAAATGGAACTCACAGCCATAATGAAAAAAACTCCACACCCATCCCTTCTAAAAAAATTTTTTAAAAAAGGACAGAAAAAGGAAATGCTTCCATAACAGACTAGATGGTCTTTTTCTTTTCTCTTTTTCAAAGTGAAGCTGCATTTTTTTGCCAGGATGCACAAGAACGAGGCCTGTACAGCACGGGGACACCCACGTGGATTTAAGACAGGTCTAGAGCCTTGCTAAATGCAAACTCACACGTCTCTCAGCTGGATCATTGCTGTGTACAAGATACTGAGCAGGCTGGCCCTTGTTTCCTGGATAATCACCCTAAAAGCTTCCTTCTTTTACCCGTTAGAGTGAATGTTGTGGTAGATCCCACAGCAGGGAGAGGAGCACCTGGTGCTGTGATTGTCAGCCTGCTTTCTGTATGCTTGGCTGTGCTTCCACAGAGAAAAGCAGGGAGAAAAATACCGAAAGGACTGGAAATATTTCACATTCGTTGAGCTCAGATACCTCGTTTGAATCTCTGGGACTGGTAAATAGGTGCTGAAGTCAAAGCATTCAGTGTCTGTTGGTATTCTCCTGCTGTGAGGGGCTCTGGCGGGTGCCCTCAGATTGCTGGAAGAACAGGGCTCAGAGCAGTGCAGATTTTGAAAGCATTGGCATCGAATCCTGCCAGGGAAGAAACTTTGTCAAATGAAGCAGAAGGGGAGGGGGAAAAGAGAGGAGGAAGACTGGGAAATGAGCTGTGACTCTGCAGCGTGGCTGTCCTGGGACTCTCCAGCTCCGCTCGTGCCAGTCACCTCTCCCTGACCCGCCTGCTCCATCCTTTCCTTCCCCAAATGCTTCCAGCCGGGTGATCCTCCTCTCCCTACCCCTCCTCCCTCCAAGCATTTGAAACCTTAAATCCTCCTGCATTTCCCTGTCAGTCGTTGTTCATGTCAACTCGAAATATCTGCAAATAGCCAAACATGGAGCTCCTCCCTTCTGGCTCCCATCCACCCTGGCACAAGGAGCCAAAAAATGTGGGGATGGTGTGTGGGGAGGTGCTCTCATCCTCCAGTCAACACAGAAGGTAGTTAAGCACTGAAATTAATGAACAGGAGGGTTTGAATAGGCACCCCCCCCAACTGCAGTGATTTTTCTCGTGGAAGCACTGATCCATAAAGTTTTGAGTCGAGCACTATGTAAGTTGATTTAAAAATGCATCCAGTTCTGGCTGCAGGCATCTGGCCTGGGGCAGAGCAGGGAATAGCTCAGAGGTCTGTGCTGCCTCCCCCTGCCCTGGCTGTGGTGCCCACTGCTGTGAGTCTGTGGAAGGGATGTGTGAGTGGTCCTGAGTGCTCTGCAGTTGGAATGTGGGGCTGGGGCACAGCTGGGTCCTATTTTCCCGTGGCTACAGGAGTGGAACATCCTCGTTATGGTTTTGCAGGGAGCGGAGGACTGGACATGGGCAAGTTTTCAAACTGCCTGGTCATTTTGGGGTGTTGCACTTTAAAGACTGTTTCTTTTTCAGAGTTAAAGTTCCATTATCTTCTATCAGCCCCATTTCAGCTTTCACAACGCACAGCTCCCAAATCAGCTGTTCTCTTTCTTTTTAACAAAGCCTGGCTTAGGAAATGTCCCTTGAGACATCTGTAAAAGATTCTTGCTTGCAAAGCTACCTACTGATGTTCTCCTAATTATTGTAATCACATTATTTCAATGATGCCTCCAGTACAGAGGATTTTATCTTATCTTTTCACGTACAGGGTGTTTGTATTTGGATTTTCTTTGGAATTGGAAGTTGTGATTAGAGTTTCTGGAGTCTTCTAGCAGGGTGTACTCCCTCTTGCTTTAATAAAGGGTATATGGCCAAGGGAGAGGCAGTTTATCTCTCTTTCCTGTCATGGAGAGCAGTGCTGAGGGTCAGGATGGGATTTTGTCAAGCCTTTACAGGGTTCGCTTGGGTGTTTCTGTAATTGTCTTGTTGTTCTGGCAGTTTTAAGTTTCACACTGACCTTTAAACTGTAAGTATCTTTTTGGGGCTGACTAGAATAGTTTTGGGGGTGGTTTTGGTGTGGTTGGTTTGATTTGTTTGTTTTTCCATTTGAGACATCAGGGCAGGAGGAGGAATAGGACAGGCTTGTGATGAAGTCACTGGGCAGCAGCTGAGGCCTCAGTTCAGTTCTGGTTGCCTGCTGTGGTACATTGGCTGGCATTAAACCCAGATATTTGGGGCCAAGTTCTAAATCCAGCAAGGTGAATATTAGACTGCCATTATTTTCGGTGGGGAAATGTCTTACTGATTTTTTTTTCCATAGGAAGAAAACCTAAATAATTAAAAGTATCCCAGACTGTGGTCTTCTTCTGTTAGCTGCTATTTCTGATGCCTGTTTAAAAAACATAGGAAGCATCACAGTTTCCTAACCTGGCACTGTTTCATGCCCTCCTGATGCTTTCCTTGCTTAGAGATCAGTGAAGCAAATGAATCCAGAAGCTGAAAGGCTTTTGAGCCAGGCCCCTGGAGCAGAGCAGGTCAGGACTGCCCGAGATGGTGGCTTTTAGAGGGCTTGTAAGCACCAGAGCTGCTTACGCTGGAGAACTGGAAGGAAAACAATAAACCTTGGTTTCCCAAATGCCAGAAAAGTCAGCAAGAAACTGTTCACTCTGACTTTAGATTGCTTAGAGCAGTGATAAATAGAGGGTCAGTGTGCACATTAGTGGATTGGTGTAGGTGGTTAACATCGTTCAGGAGCTGTATTTTCAGAAAACAGCATCCCTATGATGCTTTATAACTTCACTGGTACCTTGATCTCCGTGAGTCTGCTGATGTTCAGTTCCTTCCCGAGGGGCTGAGCTGTGATGGTGTTGGGCTGGTTTTGGCTTTGTCCACTGGTGGATCGCAGAGCAGTTCTCAGGAAGCAGTTGACTTTTTTTTAGGCTCCTGTGAAGCTGATAAATGCCGTATGTCCCTCTGCCAGCTGAACTGTCCCAGTAATGTGGCTGTCAGAGGGTCTGTGCGTAAGACAAGGAGTGGTTTGAACCATGTCCTACCCAGGGATCTGGTTTCCTGTGAGGACAGAGGAGAGTCTTTCCATGATGAGATATCCCTGTCAGTGCTGCAGCACCACAAGGTTCCTTCAAACCTTAATGATGAAAGGCAGAGTGAAGCACCAGCCTCTGGTAACAAGCAGAGCGCAGCACTTTGATGTTTTCCTTGAAGAAATCAAACGGGAAGTCGCGTTGACTCCTGGGATTTATTTGCTAAGCACACACGTATCGTCATGGGTGTGGGGAGAGGGGGAGGTTTAGGTTGGGTATTAGGAGAAGGTTCTTCCCCCAGAGGATGGTGGGGCGCTGCCCAGGCTCCCCAGGGAATGGGCACAGCCCCAAGGCTGCCAGAGCTGAGGAAGCATTTGGACAATGTTCTCAGGGATGCACAGGGTGGGATTGCTGGGGTGTCTGTGCAGGGCCTGGATTTGGATTTGATGATCCTTGTGGGTCCCTTCCAGCCCAGGACATTCTGTGATTCTCTGTTGGGGACTATCAAGATAATCTAATGGCTTTGTGGAAATCACAGTGGCCAGCAAATACGGTGTCTCTGAGAGCTGGCTGTGCATGGAAGGGGAGGCTCTGTGCTGTCAATCAGGCACACAGAAATGAGTGAGGGCAGGATTCCCTTCCAGACCTGATCCCAAAGGGGCTGTCAGAGAAACCCATCTCCCTCCATGGCCCACAGACTGAGGGTACCTCAGCAGGACAGTGTGAGCTGTCCTGTGTAACCCTTTCCACAGGCATTCTCTGTGGGACTGTCTGGAGAAGTTTGGATGGGCATTTGGATGGCAAGGAGAGTCACTGGGAAGAGAGTCTCTGCCAGAACAGACTAAGCACTGCTTGCAGGGACGTCTTACGTGCAGGAAAATCCATCTTCAAGGTGTGTAAATATTGCTCAGTGTGTGTCCCTCCCTCATCAATTAATTTATATGGAAACACCTTTTGGGATCAGCTGAGCTACATTTGTCAAACTCTACCAGCCTATTTGCTTATGTAAGGGTGGCAGTTTCCCACCTGGATTTTGCCCCCGATCCCCACAGTGTGACCATTGCACACATCCCATTTTCTTGGCAGCACAGCTGGAAATCCCTGCCTTGCTGCTGTTGGGAGCACCTATATCCTGCCTGTGGCCACGTGTGAGAGAATTAGCTCTAATCTCATGCACACCTGGAGTGTAGCTTGGAGCACAGAGGGATGCTGGAGCAGTCAGTAAAGCCTGGAAATCCTGCTTGTTGGCAGACTTTGGGGGTCAGTTTGCACTGGTTGTGGTGGCCCCTGGGAGCGGGACAGGAAGCAAAAGGCTCAAACTTGCAGTCAGGCAGAGTTAGGTTATCTCTGCAGGGCAGTGAATCTCTCAAGCAGATTGTGAAGTCGCTTCAGGAGGCTTTAAATAACAGGTCAAGCTCACGTCATCCTCTTGCAAGGCTGAGTGGATCCTCTGCTGCGCCAGAGAAATGGATCGAGTGACCTCTGGAGGTGTCTTGTTAGCCCTGTTTCATCATTCAAAGCTGTAGCTTTGAAGAATAACTTTTTTTGGGGGGGTCCAGTTACATGAAATGATATTGCAGGCGTTGCCCTCAAGACCCTTTAAAGGCTTAGTCTGGTTCTGGGCTGCAGCAGGGGTGGATTAGAGGAGAGAATTACGAAGGTGGTTCAGTGGCTGAGCCTTTTAGCTCCTACCCTCAGCACTGGTGGCCACCACCAGGGATTGTCTTAGAGAGCTGGCAGGCAGAAAAGGCAAGGTGAAATGTGTTTCACCTCACTTTTCTGGTGATTTATAGGGTTTGAGATTGCCTCTTGAAGCGTGATGTGTGTCAAACTGATATTGTCACCACTGAAAAATTTCATATCAGTAAAATGCTCATTTACTTTGGGGTTTTGGTCACACATCCGCACCCAGAGGTCTGAATTTAACTGCCACATAGGTTTTCTCAAATCATCCCACTAAACATTTCCCTAGGGCTGGCTCTCAGCCTTCAGCAAGGCTGGTCTAGGTGAGCTGTAGTCTTGGTGTTCCACCCTTTAGGTGCAAATCCAATCTTTCTTTCATGCTCCAGCTCACACAATTTGTGTCTGTGATCAGCCTCAGAGGCAGGAAACTTCCATGCTGTATTTTCAGTGGGTAAGTGACCAGTGAAAAACCCTAAATCTGGAAATAATTAAACTTCTACTTTAATTTTCAATGTCAGCTGAATACTCGAGGGAATTTTAACATGATGTATGAATAATTAACACTAGCAGTTTAAAGCAGCTTTCTTGCTAAGACTAAGCACTATGCAGAGGAAGTAAAATAAAAACACCCTTTAAAATTTCCTAACGGGAAAAGTAAATAATTACTTAACCTCCTGAGACTCTGGTAAAATCAGAAACTTCCCTTAAAATTACTGTCTCAATAATTTAATATTTTAATTGCCACAAAATCATGGAATTCAGTTACAATTCCCAGAGCAAATTGTAGCTGTGTCCCCTTGGTTGTGCTCGTGTCCTTTCATGATTACAAATTCTAAAGGCAGTGGCCCAACATGTTGCATGTGTACCTAAAAAATTCTGCTTTAAAAGTAAAATTACCAGCTTTCCTGGAGGGGGAATGTTGTCCCATTCTAGTATTTTTCTGAGAATGCATCACTTGCTTCTGTTGTGCCATAGGGATGAAACAGATACACTGGAAGGGAGAGAGTTGGAGCTGGTGCTGCAGCTTTCCATCTTTGTCTCTCGATTTTTGTACGATTCAGGGTCTTGATTTTGCTCTCACCAGAACTCCTACTTGTCTTCTGTGCTCGAGTTCCTTTTAAAGCAAAACGAAAAGCACAGTTCTGCATTAAATATGTCACCAGGAGATTGTACTGCTATGCATGCTGATGATCATAAAGAAAATAGTGAACAGATTTGCTTTAACTCTCTAAAGAAATTCACCTCCAGGCTGAATGCCAGCGTGAGAAATATTGGCTTAAAAAGGAGCAGTTTTGGAAGGTGATGAAGCCCTGGAAATAGGATGAAATTTCCAAATGCTCCAGAGCTATAACAAACAGCTTGTGGTAATAAAGATTTGGCAAGGATAATCCCTGTTTGAGAAGAGCTTCTAGAGGATGGAGCAAAATAAAGTCACTTAATATCAGTTTAAAGTCTGGCTTTGTTAGTGAAGTTGATTTTTTCACGGAATCATAGAACAGTTTGTGTTCAAAGGGATCTTAAAGACCGTCCCATTCCAACCCCCTGCCATGGGCAGGGGCACCTTCCACTAGACCAGGGTGCTCCAAAGGAGTTCCTGCTGCAGGGTTCCTTACCTGTGTGGCCAGGTGATTCAGAGAGCTTCATTTGATGGTGACTCCTGTCTGGTTAATATCCATCAGAGTCAATCTGCTGAGTGGAGGACAGCTCAGCCTATAAATCTCTTCTCTTTCTGTTGCTGCCTTTCAACGACAACGTAATTCCATTTAATACACTCTGGTAGCACTTGGTTGGTGCTCAAAACTGAGAGGAGATGCGCAAAAATGGATACAAATGCATCTTGGCTATGACTCAGCTGGTTCTTCACATCCTCTGGATCTGAAGAGGAATTGGAAAGGGACAGTTTGTGTGTGTGTGAAAGCCTCATTGAGGGAGTGCCAGTGAAAATACACTGTTGTTGTGTAGCTGTGGTCAGGCAGTCTGACAGCTCTGTGCTGCAAAAAGCAGGATAATTAGCACTTCTTCCTTCATATAAGGGTGTTTTGGGCACCTTTGATTTCTCTCTCTCTCTGAATTTGTTCCTAGCTCTTAAAATACTGTTTTTAATTGCTCTTTTCTTTGGAATAATGAATAATTTAGGCTCATAACATGTAAGAAACGCTATTCTCTCAGATTGGTTTCAAATGTACTCTGCAAACCCAAACCCAACCGCTTCATCAGGTGCTGAATTACAGCATTATGTCACTGCAGACTCTTCCTGTCTTCCTGCAAGTATATCCAGATACAAATATATCCAGTGTCTGCCCCAGAAGCTGTGGGAAGCTGACTTCATTCCGGCTCCGTTTGGCACTGCCTGGAGATGCTGATCCATGACCTTGCAGCCTGGAAAGCGCCTTGTGCGAGCAGGAGGCAAGAAAAAGAGGAGACTGCAGCTTGAGATGGAGATACTGCAGGTTTCCAGGGAATCTGTGGTGCAGGAGGGGTGTTTGTGCTCGGAGGTCAGGTGTCCAGGTGTCCAGGTGCTGAGGGTGGCCGGAGAGCACACAGGTACCAGTGCCAGCCTTAGTGACACAAGAGGGAGCTATGGACTCTCCTGAGATGCTGGGTTCACCCAGGCAAGGAAACACGTGTGAACGGGCAGGAGAAGGAGCCTCGGGAGCACGGGAGCCTCTGGAAAGGCGGACCAGGCATCTGCTGTGCTTGCACTTCTAGGGTTGCTTTGCTCCTGGTTAACCCTAAGTGATCAGGAGAGGAAGTTGGAAGGGAAAACATCTTCCCCAGGGAATACAGATTAAAAATAATAGATGGTTAACACCTGGACTTGGATGATTTAGAAGTCTTTTCCAGACTAGATTGTGGTTGTTCCTGAATCCGATGCCATTGTGGAGATAGGAGTTAGATGTGTGGAATTACACCCGCTGTTCGAGTGCTGAGCTTCACTGCTTATTCCTTCCTGTTTGTTTTAAATTACACCTGGCTGTAATTCCACGTCATAAATAGGCAATCCTTTAAATTTTGCTCTGCTGATGGAGCTGATGCTTACAGAGCTTCCTGGAGGCTCTTCAGATCAGCTGCTGGGCGAGTCCAGGGCTATCACCAGTGCTTGGTGCTCTGCAGATACTCGGTTTCCATATTCCCTGGCTCAACCTCATTTTCTGGATAATAGCATTGCTCAAATTATCAGGTGGTCTGGAGCTCTGCATCCCTTGACCATTGGTCCCTTCCCTGCTCAGTGTGTTTGACTGTGCTTCTTCTCAAATATCCAGTGTATTTTCGCTTGAACGAAATTGCTGCTTTCCCTCCCCCTCTCTTCTTTAAAGCTCTTTAAACATCTCTTGCATTTTTGTCCTCATTCTTGCCTTTCACCCCAGTTCCTGGGTGGATACTACGTGCTATACTTGATACAGTCTGAGCTATAAATAAGAAGCAGTTTGTTGGAAAGTAAAATTAGCAGGCCAGATTTTCTACCACGCTTCTAAATCTGTGCCCAGGCACCTCAGTGTGTGCCTGTCCTCGTTTCCCGAGGTGCTGAATCCTGTTGTTATCCTTGATTTCAATGGGGATTGGTGGTGCTCAGGACTCCTGGAAATCAGGTCACTTTTATATTTGGGTCCTGGGCATGGATGGAAGAGCCTGATATCCACTGCTGTGTTATCAGTGGAGAGATTAAGTCATGGACAGGTTGGAACCTTGTTCCAGGTCAGTCCCTTACCAAGCAGCAGAGTGAAGTGGGGGGTTTGGGGAGGGAGGTTCCTGTATTTAAAGGGTAATATGAGATTCTCAGTGGGTGACTGTGGACTCACTTACATCCCTGTGGTGACAAACTGCAAGTTCTTGAATTCACGTCCATCATTTCACTTCAAAATGTGGTCACAGGCTGGAATTGTTACCCTGACCTGAACGTTGCTGAAAGGGAATCGTCTGCAGATCCACTGCAGGAATGTTCCTGGTGAGTTATGGCTGGAGGTAACCACAGAACTTTGTCTGCCTGTAATTATCCTAAAGTGGTGCCAGCTCCATTCTCTTGCAGTCACTGAAAGGGTTGTTGTCCATGGGAGTACAACAAGGATTCAGTCAGAAGCCCAAGTGCGAATTTTTTTAATAAGAATCTGGAATTTAGGCAAATGGAAAAATACAGCTGTGGGTATCTCATGGCAGCTCCATGTCTTCAGCTCAAATCAGATTGTCCAGCTGAGTGTGTAGCACTGAGTTACCACACGAATGAGCACAACTGGAAATGCCCACAGAGAGAATTCCTGGTCTTTGATTTTTGACGAGCAATGAACTGATGAAAATCAGAACAGGGACAGCTTGGTTGTGCTCCTGAAAATGCACTCAGCTGGGGGGTGCTGCTGTTTGTGTTTTAAGAGTGTGCAGCACATGGGCATTACCCCAGTGATTAAGCTAATTGAAATCACGATTTCCAGCCAGCACTCCACCAATGCAAAGGGAAATACTTTAGAGGTGCAGACTTTTATACGGATTGCTTCCTGTAGCAGGGAGCTGCTCCCCTGCTGCAAAACAACCACAATACAGCTGTTCGTGCTGAGGGAAACAGCAGCTCTGTATTTTTCCTTCCCAGGGTGGAGGAATTCACTAATGCCACCTAAACCACTGCTGCTGGCCTGGCTGGGGACACAGGGAGCATGTGCCGTGCTCTGGCTCCCCTGTGGCCAGTGGCACATGTTAAAGCTCAGAGAGACTGGTCTGGGAACCCTGCCCCGTGCTTTTCAGGCTGGTTTTGAGCCCTCAGCACACACTGCTGAGCACCAAAGGATGGATTGCTTAGCAGCTCTGCAGCCCGCCCTCACCTTCACGCTTCCAAGGCTGCCGAGCCAGGCAGGTGCTGGGAAATGAGCCAGGAAACAATTCATCTTCTCTAGTTTGGGAATTTCTAGAAACAGTGTAGGAAGATCATCAAAGAGTGGCCCCTGTGGCTGCTTTACCCATGCCGTGGCAGCTCATCCAACAGAGCATCATCAAGGGAGGTGATGGATTTGTTCTGCTGGAGTCTCCTTATGGGTTCATCTTGCTCCGGGATAAGTTGGGAAAACGGGCTCTGCAAGTGGAAGAAATAATCTCACCAGAGCACTGACACCACTTTTGTCTTTCAATTTGTTTTTTGCTTTAGAAAAAAAAACCCACGTGTGGATTGCCTGGGAGCAGAATAAGAGGGAGCTGCAGCTGGAGCTGGAAGGGAAGGGATGACAGAAGAGGGGCCAGTTTGACAGATCCTTGTTGACGCTGCAAAGAGAAATACTTGCTTTACCTGCCACCACGAAAAATAGTTCTGGGCTTTTGACTGTGTTTTTGGCAGCTGTGCTTTTATAATTAAATTGTGCCCCTGGTTAGGAAGGCACAGGTAGAGGATGATTAAAGGCCTCAGAGGATGTGGCTGCTGCATTTCTCCATTTACAGCTGTGTAACCCTGGGCTCTGCTCTGCAAAACCTGAACATACACAGAGTATCAAGCAGAAAGAGGTCTGCATGCAGAGCATCCAAAACAAGTTTTCTTTGTTAGCTCAAGAGCCTCCAAGTTCTCCCTCCAAGCCTCCTGTGTGCTCATATGCCAAGACAAGTACTTGGCATCCTGTTCCACTGCTCCGAGCTCTGCTGGAGGAAGAGCAGCTGCTCCAGTCTACATTTCCCAAGCCCTCTCCCAACACAGCTTTTCCCTCTTTGGGAAGAGTGTTTACATAGCTGCTTTAAGCAAGCAGGGATTACAGAAAGAGGAGGTTAAACCTGAATTTGGCTTATGGGATTTCTGAAAGCTTCCTCTGTTGCCAGCCCTCTCCTGCCGGTCCTTCTGGGATCTTTCAGGGTGGATCTGGTCTGGTGGAGACCAGAGTTCCTGAGCCTGGAACTCAGGAGCTTGTGCTCCTCTGGAAGGAATGAGGGCTGAGTTTCATGGTCAGTTTCCAAAGTTAGTCTGTGATGCCAAAGGGCTGGGCTGTGCATGCTCAGCCATTTGTTCTCATCCTGTTTTTCAGCTCCCCTCTTACCCCAACAAAACCATCACAAGGTCATTTGGGGATCAATTTCAAGACAACTTTCCTTTTGCCCGTGTCAGAGCCCAGCTCAGCACCACTCCTCAGTTAACAAGACCAAGTCCAAGATGCTGCACCTGGGTCAAAGCAATCCCCAGATTCTTTTATACTTTTTTATATTGCTTTTGACATCCAGGAGGGTCATGTTAAACACCCCGAATCCCACAACGGAAAGGGCAGGGGACAGGGGAATACATGTAAAAGAAAGGGTTGGTGAAAGAACAAGTGGAATGAAACCCTCTGCAACATCCTTTTGCAGTAATTAGGTAAGTTAGTGCTGAGTTGCTCCAAACCCCAGGAGAGGAGAGCTGAAGAAGCTCTCCTGGAATGGATTCCTGGGAGCAGGGGAAACCATCCTGGGTAGCAGATTACAGCATAAAACCAGTTCGAAATACCATTGGTGGGACAATCCCTGAGGGAAAAGCTGCTGTTCGGATGAGAACGTGGTGTGAGGGAGGTCAGCCAGCTCCACTTGTAACGGAGCTCGAGCAGAACAGGGTGACCTGGAGGTCCTCAGAGTAAGTTCACTGGGTACTCTGGATCATTAGAGCAGTTTTTGTGCCCACTAAATACAGACCTGAGTTTCTGGGCGAGCTGCAGCAGCACAAGCCTGCAAGCTGAGGAGGCTCCAGTGAGCATGACACATGGAGATCTGGTTTTCCCTTTTTCCCTTTTTTTTTTCTCCTTCATGCTCTTGAAATTTTGGTGGAGAGATTGAGCCTGCCAGGAGTCTGCATTTGTACCAGGTTCTTGCAGAGAGAGGCCTACAGGCATTTTACGTGCACGAAAAACTAATGCAAGGTTTTCTCTCTGTTAAGACACATCTGTAGGAAGCAGAAGGGTCTGTGTGCTCTTCCAGGGCCTCTGCACCATATTGCTGCATTCCCATTATCCCTGGAGTGCTGCTTCCTGATGGAAGGGTGTAGCCAGGTGGGAGTTGGTTCCTTCTCCCACCTAACGAGTGACAGGACCAGAGGAAATGGCCTCAAGTTATCCCAAGGGATGTTTAGATTGGGTATTAGGAAAAAATTCTTCACTGAAGGGGTGGTCAGCATTTGGAGCAGGCTGCCCAGGGCGGGGGTGGAATTACCATCCCTGAAAATACTGAAAAAACATGTGGATGTGGCACCTGGGGGCAGGGTTTAGTGGTGAACGTGATGATTCTGGTCCTGATGATCTTTGAGGTCTTTCCCAACCTTAATGACTTTATGATTCTGTTATTCTATGATTAATCATGGTCCCTCTGTCCCCCAAACAGCACTTACTTGGAGGAGCCCTTTTGTGCAGCTTTTGGTGCAGACAGCAGGATGTGGTGCCTATTCAGGAACACTGGAAATCAGCTGTTGTGCTCCGATTTATTGCATGGCTGGGGCAAAACATTGCCAGGCAGTCATCAGGGGGAAAAAAATAAAAAAAAGATATTTAAAACCCCTGTACTTTCATTGACGTGGATTCCAGGCGCTGACAGATTTTGGAAAAAAAGGGGCAACCCCTCCTGAGGTATTTAGAAATAAGAGCTGAGTGAGCAACTCAGTCCCACAGGCTGTGGAAAGCTGTGTTCTCCCCGCTGAGTCTCTCAGGGAATGTGTATTTGACCTGCTCTGGCCACACCTGCCCGTTCCTGCCCACTGATAATCTGTGACACTCAGGTGCTGTGAGCAGAGGGTCGTTCTGGGCTTGAAGGTGCCCACAGTTAGCAGGGCATGTAAGGGAACGTTTGGGTGCCAGATTAATTGTTGGAGACTGAGTCCTGATAGCACAGCTCGTTCCCTGACGAGGAGATGGGCTTTTCAGGAACTTCACAGAATCCTGCCACGGACTCTGATTTACCTCTGGCAAGCTAAACCAGGGCCAGATCAATACTGTGCTCTGTGGCAGTAAATAGGCTTGATTTTAAGTATTGAGTAAGAATTTATTTCAGATGAAGGGTGGATTTTTTTAAAGGGTAGAGCACTCTGGTTTTTCAAGGCTGTGGATGGCTGCTGGATCTTGCTGGTGCAGATCTCAGCTCTTGCAAAGCCTTGCTTGGGGAGCCAGTGAAAGCAGGGGTACATCACTCACTCCCCTGGGAACTGGGAGGCAGCAAGGATCTCAGGGGTACCCTTGATGAGAGCAATTTCACTTAGAACCACCTTGTTTGGAACCGCCACTCAGTTCTGTAAGTGGCCTGAGGAGCTGAGGAGGCTTTTCATAAAAATACTTCCCATTTCCACCAGGTAAAGCTGGTCTGACTGGGCCTCCGCTGTTGCTGTGGAGGTGTCCCTGCTTCCCCAGCCCGGGCTGGGGATGTCTGTGGGGAGGGTGAGCTGTCCAAGTACCCCTGGAAGAGGTTTGTTGTGCGTGGGGCTGCCAATTCCTCTCTGGGAAAGAGACATTTCAGGTACCCATAAAACCACATTACTAAGAGGTATCATCCTCCTCGAGAAATGCGGGATCTCTCCAGGAAAAGCCTGTTTCACTTTTACTACCCATTTTCTGATATATATCACAGAATGGTTTGGGTTGGAATGAACTTTTTAAGACCATCCCATTCCAACCCCGCTGCCATGGGCAGGGACACCTTCCACTATCCCAGGTTGCTCCAAACCCCGTCCAACCTGGCCTTGGACACTGCCAGGGATGGGGCAGCCACAGCTTCTGTGGGCACCCTGTGCCAGGGCCTCCCCACCCTCACAGAGCAGAATTTCTTCTTAAAATCCAATCTAAATCTCCCCTCCTCACTCAGCTTTTCATGTGTGTTCAGAACAGAGTCCGTGTCCCTCTCTCACACTGGAAAACCCTCACCAGTCATGAGGCCATGTCTGAGTCCTGTCTGCTCTCATTACAGCGAGCACAGTCCAGCAGGACAATCTGGAGACTTGAGTAATTGACCCAGGGAGAATATGAGGAACCAGACTAATTATGGTGAATACTCAGCTTCGACATTCTCTTTGTGTCACGACTGTTTAATCCTCCCTTAATCCCCTAATGCTGCTCAGTGACTTTTCTTGTGTTATCTTCATTGTCTTGCTAATAAGATGTTGCACGTAGCAGAGATTTACACTGGAAGGTATTAAGGAGAATTATGTGAAGATTAGACAAGAAACACTCACAATAGGTTGGAGATTTCTGAGCACCCAAATTTTTAATTTCTGTAGTGCAAGGATTTTACTGGTTTTTTTCAAAGAATTCGTAGAGAATTTTGCCTAGAAAATTAAAAAAGCCGCTACTGTTCAAAAGAATTCTCTTGAGCTGCAGCACTGGTTATGTTCAGGCTGCTACTAGCTGTATTTGTCATCTGGTTTTATTCAGGTTTTTTTTTCAAAAAGTGGACCCAAATTATGAGGGAAAAAAAGAGGGGGAATTAAACTCACATGAGATCTCTCTCTGCTGGCCCAGGTACACATGAGCATCCTCCATGGTACCCCTGCTGATGAGTGCAGATGGACTTTGACACTCAGATCACAGATTTCAGAGGGCTCTGTGGGTGCTGGAAATTGTTTTGTGCTGAGCCTTTATAACTGCAATTATTTAACCTCTAACTCTAAGGTCTGGCTGTGGTGGAGAAGGGCTGATGTCTTGCAGCCGAGATTTTGGGCTGTTATTTCACCATCAGTAAATTAACGTAGCTGGAATTTTGCAGGAGCAAAGGCACCCTTGCATTAGATCAGCGCTTAAAATGGAAAATTAAAATACTTTAGAATAAAACAGCAGAAACCAAGGCGTGGTAGATTTTATGGTTAACTCTCAGAGCTACTGGAAATTAATCTTACTGTAGGGCCGTAAACAGAACCAGCCACTGAACTGGGATGTGGTCACTCTGTTTTGCTTCAAAAGCTACAACTCTGTGTGTTCAGTGTCAAGCTGGGACACAGTGCTTGTGTCCTATCCTGTGAATCCCTGACACTCTGCCGTAAGAGCCTTTCCCAAGACTTCACATTTGCCTCGGGAATCTTCTGTAATCGAGTGTCTGGTGCTGGTGGGTGTGAGGCTGTTTTGACTTTTAGGTATCCATTCCTTCCGAAGAAGACATAGAAATAAGCAATCATAAATGGTACTCGCTGACAGCTTTTCTAACATTTCCTGCCTGTCCTTGGCAGTGGTCTTGCATTCCCTGTTCTATGGAGATCGGAAAACACCACCTGCAGTGATTTGAGTGCAGTGGTGGGATGCTTATCTGGGAATTCTACAGAGCATTCTACTTCTGACACCCATTCTGAGCTCTCAGCAGGCTCCCTTCACCCTAGTTTTTCTTGTCAGCTCAGCTAATAATAGCTGGTGTTTATTATTAGCACCTCTTTGTTATTAGCTCCGTGAATACAGGTTGAGTGAGTCACAGAGTCACAGAGTGATTTAGGTTGGAAAATACCTCCAAGATCCTCCAGTCCAACCGTTCCCCCAGCACTGCCAACCCACCACTAAGCCATGTCCCCAGGTGCCACATCCACATGGCTTTTCAGTCCCTCCAGGGATGGTGATTCCACCAGTTCCCTGGGAAGCCTGTTGCCATGTTTCCCTTTGGAAAATGGACCTGCTCTGTCCCTGTGCTCCGAGGTGTTCACTGTGCTTCATCCATCCCGGGCAGCCTGGTCTGAAAATCTTCCAGCAATGGGAATTTCCTGCCTGACATCATCTCATTTAGTGGTTCACTGTGCTCCTTGTGGAACAGCTGACCTGCTGTCCCACTGAACTTCCCATAAATGCAATTAAAGCCTCTTGGTCCTGGCCTTGTCTACACAGACATGCCTAATGAATCCTTTCTTTTGGGCAGGAAAATGATGTGAAGATGACTGGAACTAGATGATCTTTAAGGTCCCTTTCATCCCAGACGGTTCTGTGATTTTGTGTCTCCTCTCTGTCTTCTTGAGGTTGTTTGACCCCACTCACAGGTGTGGTGGTTTTTTTTTTAAGACTTCTGGTCACTCTGGTCCATTTTCACATCTTTGCTGAAGCTTCAGATCCTGCTTCAAAAGCTCTGGGAGTTCTGCACCCAGCCCTTAAAATCAGAAGGGCTGGAAAATGTAGTGCAGCACCGCTAACATGGCAACAAACTTCATCTTATGTTGTAATTTTTCCTAACAATTATTTGTATTTCTTCATCCAAGGAACTTTCTGATGCCATCTGGAGTGGTAGGGGTTGCAGTGCTGGATGATGCAAGTTCTTACCCCTACCACAGAACCTGCCTAGACAGGAACATGCTGGTGGCTAAATTTTGGGACTGGCCAGCCCTGGATTCCTAGTCTGCTACGCAATTCTGATTTATGGTATTGAAAGAAGCCCTAAGCCATCTAATTAACTGCTGGCTACCCAAAAGATAGCAAATATGAGGAGTGATTTACTGTCACACTGACATGCTCTACAGTCACGATGACAAGCACGAAATGGAAGTTTTCTCAACTCAAATGCTCTCTTGTGGTAAAGAAGAGGCACTTCATAATTGCAGAACCAGAAAATGGAGACAGCTTATTTCACTCCTGGCAGCTTTGTTAATAAAACATTGGGAAGGCAAATAATTATCTGACATGCAATTACATCTAAGCTGTTTTCCTTGGGGAAAAAAAACCCACAATAGAAGTGTTGGGCGTCTGATTTTATTATCCTGTCTGGAAAGGCTGTATTGGATATTTGGAATGGATACTCGATTTATGCTTTGTTATTGAGCAAGACTGAGCGCTGGTTGTCTGCTTGGGTTGTGTTTTACTGCCAGGGAGTTTCAGAGAGTGGCCAGGGTGAAGTAGGAACCTTTCTCCTAAACTCTTAAACTTGGAAAGAGTTTGAAATGCAGGTTGGGGAATGCCCAGGCTCTGGCAGTTTCTCAGAAGCTCGTGGCCTTGCTGTTTTGCCAGCACTTCTCAAATGATCAGATCACAGAACCAGAGAATGGTTTAGATTGGAAGGGACCTTAAAGGTCACCTAAATCCTTCCACCTCGAGCAGGTGGGGTGTGTTGTACAGAGTCTGGTGAGCTCTGCTTTCCCAAATGAGGTCTGTGCATGCTCCAGGTGAGATTTCTGTGTGTTCCCCATGAGGTTCTTGCTCTTCACCACAGCCATATCCAGTGGCTGTGGATAAAACCACTAAGCCGAAATTTATGGTTGAATACTAAACATATTTTGTCTTCAGGATGAGGACAGCAGGATCCAGCCAGCCTGGCAGAGGCTCTCAGGCCAGTAACACTGTGTGCCTGAAATAAAGTTCCTCTTGAAGGAAAAATTTCCTTTTCTGATTTTTCATTGAACAATTTTCTTTTCCTTCTGATTCTTCTGTAAATGTGAATGAGTTTCTAATGCTGGAGGTAACTTTTAGTATTTTTGTCAACCTGAAATTACAGAATCCCAGAACAGTTTGGGTTGGAAGGGACCTTAAAGCTCATCTCATTCCAACCTCTGCCATGGGCAGGGATGCCTTCCACTAGATCAGGTTGCTTGGGGTCCATCCATATTTTTTTCTTAAAACATCAAAATATTGAAGATGCATCAAAGTTGATACATTTGCTGTTTCCTTGAAACGCTGGATGACTTTTATTAAAAGATAAGAATTGCTCTCCATGCCCTGCCCACAATTAATATTTTTTCCTTCCATCTTTAATTGCATTAAAAGTTTAATATTTCTTGCTGAATAAAAAGCCTAAGAAACTGCTTTGCCAGCTCTGGAGACATCAGCTTGTACCTCCTCATCCTTGCGGGCGGGTGGTTTATGTTTCAAAATTCTCATGATTAAGGAAAAGCTGAGGTTTCTTTTAACTGAGAATTTAATCCTTGTGCTTCCCAGGGACGCACTGGTTGTCAGGTCTGTAAAATCACACAGTAAACAAAAACCTTTCCAAAAGCACTGTAGCAGAAGATGTTGCTGCCTTCAAGGCCGTTGAGTGCTTGTGGAGGGAGGGGGTGGGGGAATCATCAGGTATTTTGGGGTTGCTTTCAGGTGCATGTTCTTAGGCCCAGAGGCAGAGGGGAAGGAGGTGGAACAAAGCAGGGTCAAGGCACGACTTCCACTGGGCTGAGGCACCAGCACGTGGTGTAGTTGATGCAGTTGAAGGATGTCTCTTCTCATTGCAGCGGGTTGGACTAGATGAGACTTAAAGGTCCCTCCCAACCCAAACCATTCTGTGACACCGGACCTGGCCACTGGTAGCCGAGAGACCACTGGCTGTGAGTGGTCTGAGTGTTTTGGACTGGTTTCAGTGGTGTGGGAGCTGCTGTCCTGCAGCACTGCTGCACATCTTCACATTGTCATCTTGGACTGGATGTTTAGCTGGTGCTGTTTATCTTATTTCCAGGACTTGCCTGGTAGGGAAGGCTAAAAATAAATCACGTTGTGTTTTTCTGTTACAAAATCAGGGTGAGTATTAAAGAGTGAATTCTTGGGCTGGTTTACTGAAAATAGCAACCCATGTTAACATGAACCAGAGATCAGTGTATAAACATACAACCCCCAAGGGTATTAAAATTTCTTCAGGTTTAGTAGGTATTTCTTGCAGCCATTAGGTGAGATTTTAGAGAGTTACTCTACTTCTTGGCATTTGCAAAATACAGGAAATTCTGGATAAAGTTCAGTTGGTGCCCGAGTGAACGAAACATAGGAGACTGTAGTGTGCCTTCAGTGTGAACATTCTCAGTTAAATCACAGCTGCTTATGGGGGGTCAGTTTTGGATCTGGTTTAGCATCTTTGGTGACATGGACAGTGGGGTTGAGGGCAGCACTGAGGGAGCAGGTGTCAGGAGTCCTGCCCACCCCGTGTGATTGTGGCACACACTGGTGGGGCTGGAGGACCCTCCCCTGCCTGGCAGATGGCAATGGAATGCTTTGCTGGTATTCTTAGTTGCTAAGCAGGGATATCCAACAGTTTTCAAGCCAGTGAGAGTTCAGACAGAGTAAGTAATTCAGAATTTGATTCTTTAAAATCCATATAACGTGACGGGGCACAGCACTGAGGTGAAGGGTTCTTTTCTCTGCAAGCCTTGGAAGTTGTTTTGGAGTGAATTGTTTGAATCAAGTAGCATTTGCTGCATGCTTCTGATTTTGCTAGAAGCAAGTAAAAGTTCAAACTGAAGTCTTGACTTCGCTATACATAAAAATTCCTTTGTAGGATATATCTGTTTTGATCTCAGTTTGACTGTTTGTCTCTTCTGCATCTTGCATCTAATTTGTATTCCAACGGGGTAAAATGAACTTGATAATGGCCTTTTAGCTTGTCATCTTAAAACACATGCTCAGCCTGGAAGAGACAATAAAAGTCATGTTTATGAGAGTCTTACAGTCTAGTGATTGGGAATGGACTGACCTGCCGGCTGCAGGGACATATGCAAAGTGGATTTTAGATGGATCTCGTAGTTAGTGGTGTTCAGAACTAGCAAACAGCACAGTTTTGGATCTGAGCACTGTTCTAAAAGCAGTTAAAGTCAGAGAAACACTTTTGTGTCTTTATCAGGCATTCACACACTGTGCTTCCCATTGGGAGCATCTGCCCTACCCAGGGTGTCGAAAAGCCACGTGACCATGTGGGAGAAAGTCACATTACTGCCATCCCAGCCAGGGGGAAGAAGTGGGTGCCTTCGGAGTTACTAATATCAGGTTACAATACACCTGTAAGAGAGGAGGCTGTGAGTTGTCTTCTAACGTTACCGGTTTCTCACTACTCACCACATAAAGATGTTGGTATGGCTGGTTCAAACTTCGGCATCCAAAGTTCAGTGAGACAGATCTCGTTACCGACGTGGAAATTCAGTGTTGCATGTACTTGTGCAGCGGTTTTCCTTTAGCAGTGATGATTTGCCCTCCCTGGGTGTGTGATACCACACCTGTCATCTTCTGTGGATCAGAGAAACCTGTGGTTCCCTGGAGTTCGACTCCAGCTGTGACGTAGGTCGCGGCTTCAGTGAGAAGAGTAAACAGCCTTTCCTTGTGCAGTAGGTCCCTAAAATATGTATGCCTGACTAGTGCCAGCAGAGCTGGGGTAAGCCAAGGAGCAGAGCACGTTTTGACGGACGGCATCAGCCCCTCTGTGCTGGGAGCATGGAAGGCTCGTTAGTGGATGTGATTCAGCACTCCCCAGTCCTGACTCCGCTGCCAGTGCTGGTTTGCTGTCTGGTTAGTGAGTCAGCAAACTTGCAGCTTCACCCTGCCCTTGTCTGGATGGATATTTACGGAGCCAGGGGACAGAGGCTGCTGCAGGCAGCGCCTGCGCAGGGAGGGCAGTGAGAAGCGAGCGGGGATGTGGCTCAGAGGCCTCCAGCCACGGCGACTGCTGGCTGGGATGAGGAATCTGTCCTGAGACACACCTTATTCAGTGATCTCCTTTTACAATAAAGCTGGTGCAAGGGAGTGGATATGTCTGTCTCCAGAGCTTTGGTGAGTGTCCCAACAGTTTTTGCCTTAATTGGGAGCAGGTGTGGAGGGTGTAAGCCTGCAGCCTGGGTTATCTTTTACGCAGTGTAGTTACACTGCTGTGATTCACACTGCAGGCTTCCTTGACAAATAGGGACTCCTGAGTGAAAATAATCGGATATTTAGATTGATTCTAGAATCATTTAGGTTGGAAAACACCTCTAAGATCGAGTCCAACCATTCCCCCAGTAGTGCCAAGTTCATCACTAACCCATGTCCCCACATATCACATCCATACATCTTTTAAATCCCTCCAGGGATGGTGACTCAATCATTGTCCTGGGTAGCCTGGTCCAGGACTTGACAAGTCTTTCCATGAAGAAATCTTCCCTAATATCCAGTCTAAACTTCCCCTGCCTTCACTTGAGGCCATCTCCTCTTGTCCTGTCCCTTGCTCCCTGGGAGCAGAGCCCAACTCCCACCTGGCTGCACCCTCCTGTCGGGGAGTTGTGGAGAGCCAGAAGGTCCCACCTAAGCCTCCTTTTCTTCAGGCTGAGCTCCCTCATTTCCCTCAGCTGCTTCTCATCAGACTTGTGCTCCAGAGCCTGTTATTTATTATTTATTATCAAGACCATCACACAGCTTCTACTCCCTGAGAATAAGAAAACTTTGGCACGTTCCAGGCTAAAAGCACGGAACTTGAAGCAAGCAACAACATGTGAAGAACTTTTTTAAAGGTACCTGGAAACTTAGTTTAGTCTTGAATTTTGGCGGGAAACCCCCATATTTCCCCACTGTGGTGCCTTGCATGAACATGAGGGGAGTAAGGTGGCACAGACATGCAGATTTTATGATGACTTGTAGTCTTGCAGTAGTTACTTGGAGTAACTATTACACCATCCTGGTAAGTCAGTCATCACATTGCACTTGTGGATGGATTGGAGAGAGCTTCCTTCTCTCTCTTGCACTCCGTATTATTTTACTCTTTTCTTCAGCACACCTAGAGCAGAGATAGAGAGCACAGAGGAAGGATCAGAAATGCAGGAGCAGAAACAGATGGCCAAAGCTCTTGCTTGTGTAGGCAGAGAAGCTGATGCTTTTCAAACTGCGAACTTTGATGGAAGTTCTATGTACCAATTCCACATAGTTTCAAGCGGTTTTGTATCTTCTTCATTTCTTGTGTAACTGCTGTAGGAAGCAGAGATGGCTGAGGGAGAGATTTGAACGATTGCTTTGAGGAGTTGAATTTGGCTTCTGACTTAACAGTGTTGAAACAATGGCCGATTCTCCTTTGAATAAAAAAAGGCAGCAGCTCTTAGATTCAGTCACGTTCTGTTGCTAGCGCTGAAATTGTCTGAAAGAATCGTCTGGAATTGCCTGACATTGTCTCATGCGTTTCATCCTCACCATTGTTAAGGTTCATTAATGATTCCATTATAAACCCCTATTTGCAGAAATGGTTTTCTAAAAGCAATCTCTGTGTTATATTATTATGTTGTTTATATTATATAAATGCTCAAGGACTAGACATGTATTAATAGGGAGCCTTGTGATTGTGGAGCCAGCAATTACTTGACTGGTGATTACTCTATCACAAACTCTGCTGACTCTCAGCACTTTGGACAGGAGAATAAAATTCCTTCTGCAAATTGGGAAGATAATTTCCTTTGGAATAGTGGTTGTTACACAGTGCTGGAAATCCTCTGAATGCAGATAAGCAGTAAAAGCCAGTTAGCTCTAGGCAATGCAGTTGATGCTTTGGAATAGACTGTCGTGGTGGAGAGCCTTATGAGTCACCAGGGATATATTGAAGAATGTAAAGGAGATCTCCAAGCCTTTCAGGAGAGGATGTGCTGGGTGAAAAACCAGGCAGCTGTACCCATTTTTTTTCCCCGTACTCCTTCCACAGTGTGTCCCACTGGGTGGGATGGCTGTGGGAGTGGGATGAGGTACTTTCTCCCTACTTTCCATAGGGTTAATCACTGTCTCTTCTTCCCTACTGTGTCACTGCACCCCAGTAGAAAAGTGACACCCCTCAGTCCCCAAAAAGGGGCAAGAGAGCAGCATTAGAGGAGTGGGCAAGATCAAGTGATTATGTCCTGCTTGGTTGCTCCAAGGACCCAAGAATCCCTTCCCACCCCTCGGTACAGTGCAGTCACAGGCTGCTTTCTCCATGAGGATGCCACAGGACAGTTCTCCCCACGTGCTGACCTCTTCTATGGGTGCATCCAAAGGATGATCCAGCTGGGACTCTGCTTCCTCCCCTCTCCTCCGGAAGGGTTAGGGAAGGGACCAGTCCTTGCACACATACCCCAGCCACAACACGTTACTGTGTAAAACGTGAGATTCCAGCACCGTGCTCGAGGAAGCCCAAGATGGAAAATTCTAGCCCGGAGATTCTTCATTGTTTTCAAACCACTTTGGCCTTCCTTATGGCCAGTGGCTTCTCCCTCGTTGGTGGGATAGTGGGGAAAGAAGGACCAAGCCCTGGGCTGAGAATCTCCAGGCTCAGCTGCTACCAAAAGCACGAGGACTGTAGATAGAAGGTCTATACTAGTGCCCTTAAAAATTCAGCAGCTTTGCCAGAAGATTCTGGTAGAGCTAAGCTGCCTTTCTGGTCTTTCGCTTTTTATTTCCCATTGTTCCTATAACAAATACCTTGAATATAAATGGTAAAGGTTTCTCCCTACAAATTCTTGGATAAGACTTGATAGTTGATCTCTTGGTGAAGAGCTCTGGAGCCAGGGCTCTTTAGAGGTGTCAGTAACCACTTCCTGGCAAAGGAAGCTCCCAGCACAGTGCTGGTTACACAAGGGGTTGGGATCTTCTAAGAGTTCCAGAAGTTGTGCGGGTTGACAGCGGTTTGCTCAGTGAAACTTTTCCGTTGCTCCAAGTGAACAACTTCCAAAAATATGTATAGTAATAATAAGGAAGCAGAAGAGAGAGAAGGTGTCAGGGAAAGAGGGACAAAACATGTCCTGGCTGTCTCAAGGGAAGTGAGGAAGAAATGTAGACCAGCCATAGCCTATATATATATATATATATATATATATATATATATTTCTATATCTATTTTCATTGTGACAGTTTTTGTAGGGTGTTAGAAGAGCCTCCTGCAATACCACTGCTTTATTATCAGACACAGACCTAGATGTCACCTGTTCTTTTGCCCAAGGCATTCCTGATTTAGCAGCTCTATAGGAGTCCCATTATTCAAAGTTTACTTAAAATAATTACTGTAATCATCCGTATATTGTCACAGTGTAAGGAACCAGAAAATTGCATTGCATAATTCCCTCGCAGTTGTCTGAGAAATCTCCCGTCTGCGTTGCCAGCACAGCGCAGAGATTTGATGTGAAATCCCAATTTCCTGCAAAGGGGCTGCCACGGTTTCAAGTTCGCCAGGCGCCGCCACTGATATATTTATATTTTATCTGCCACGCTCAACAATTGAATGAAAGAGAAGTGTTGGCAGAGGTCAAGCATTGTTTGAACGTGTTGCAAATGGTTTCCCAGGGAGACAGCAAATCAGTACTCGTAGGCTCCTGCAGCATCTCCAGAACAACATCCAGCCACCAGCCATAGCCCTGTGCTTGCTGTAGTACTCAGGACCAAGGGCGATGCAGACTAAAGCCAGAGTGAGCGCCTGAGCAGGAGAGCAGTTCCAGAGGATGAAGAAACATTCGGCAAGAGTGGCACCGCTACCATCTTACAATGTTTCCGAATTAAATTCGCCTGTGCCTGACGGTAAATGCTTTTATTTCCCCTGTATATCTCATCCTAAGCAGGAGTGCACTCCGCATGCTCCTCCTGCTCCGTTCCATGCAGAGTAACAGGAATATTGTCTGTGTGTGTGTGTGTGTCTCTGTGTGTGTGTGTTTTTAAAGTAATGCTCAGATAGCATTTTTAGCACTTTAATATCATCTGGGATAAGTGGCAGTTAAATTTCTGTTGCCCATGTTCAACTGCTGTGTGAGTGATTCCTGGTGAAGAAAATGATGTTGAAACGTGAACAGTGGATAAAGTTGTTGTACTTCAATTCTGGGTTTTAAAATGAAGTGAAATTAGGTCCATGTAATGTTACTGGCTTTTCTGGAGTATTTTACTGTTGGGGTCTAGATTTATTGTTTTTGCTGTAAAGACAGAAGCACCAACTTTTTTTGTGCTTGCTGTCCCTCAGTTCTGCGTAGCAGTTGTCCCCTTAAACTGCTTTTTTCCCTCTCATTTTCAGAAATGTTAGCTCCGAAACAATTTTTTAATACAAAAACCACAAGATAGAAATTAGGAGTTCTTTTGTATGGTCTTGATAGGACACGAGAGCCTCATTTCTTTAAGAGTGCCCACCAACTTCCCATCACGCTTCAGAGTCACTGGGAATGTGGTGATGTTGTCCAGCAGGAGATTTGACTGCCCGGGTAGTGAAACAAATAAAAGTCAGTGTGCTGAAAATTTACAGCAGGTATATGTGCTGTATAAATCAGAGGTCAGAAAAGAAAGCTTTCTTTAAAATAGTCCTGATGTTCAGGTTTGAGTTTTTGACTGAAATGTTTGAGTTTATAATCCTCAGTGTCAGATTTTTAAAGAGCTGCATGGTACTTCCTGAAGTTGCTTGTTGTGCCAGAAATGAGCTGTTTTACCACCAGGTGTGTCTGGTGGGGACACTGGAGCTGTAAAACTGCAAGGTGTGTGTGCTGTCTCTGGTTTGAGCCAACCAGCAGTGAAAATGTAATTCCTTTTTGTGAGTTGAATTCAGCACTGCATCCTGGAGCAAAACAAAGCGAGAGCCGTGGTCCAGCGCTGGTCAGCAGAGCGTGACTTCCAGTTCTTCAATCTACGTGGCTCAGGCTGCCTTCACTTACAAACAGGGCTGGGGTTTGATAAACCAGGCAGTAGTTTGTGTTGTTTTTCTCGGAGTTTTGCGTGTGATATTAAGAATTCTGCAGGCTCGGCAGTTACTTGGTGTTTCTTCCTTGAGGGAAAACGCCTTAAGGAAAGTTGGAGGAGCTGACTGCTTGCTGCTGGTGCACAGCACCAGGCTTTAGGATGTGTGATATTGTAATTCATACCCTCACCTGCTTTTTTAGGAGCAGTGTTACAGCCGGGTGAGCTGGCTCTGGTGGTAAAATGGGGTGATTTGCTGCTCTTTATTTCCTGAGGGCTCAGGCCAGGCTTGTGTCACTCTGGGTGGTGAATGCAGAGGATTAAAGATTGTCCCTGCCTCACAGGGGTCCAAGACAAGCTGTGGTTCACCAGTCCAGCTGCTGTCAAGTGCCTCTGTTAGACCTGTCTTAACCTTCTGCCCACGCTGGGCTGCAGCAGCAGTGTTGAAACTGCACTGCCTGTTTCCTCAGGGAGGGAAAATCCAGTCTTTGTGGGAAGAAAGGGCAATAGACTGGAAGTGACTACATGACAGCCCTTGTCATACGCAACGGGCTGCAAATGGAAGGGTTCTTGCTCGGAATGGACCTGGCCAAGCTGAATTAATACTGGACCCATACATTAAATGTGTGTGCAGGGGGTTTTTACAGATCAGCAGAGATTTTAGCATGAATTCACGAAGAATCCTAATGGGATAGGGCAGCCAGCTTCCCAAGAGCATCTGTCCCCCCTTTCTTTCCCAAGCGTGGGAGGGCACATGGAAGAGATTTAAGAGCAACTTGGGCTGTTGGCCAGCGTGCTCGGAGGAGAGCAGGGGAGCAGTGTGCTCTGTGTGGGCAGTGTTCACATAGTTGAGGTTTGTGGCTTCCTAGATACCTCCTGATAAAACCACAGGAACGGCTGACTCCTGGAGAGTGGAGTGAAATCCAGGCAAGCAGGCTCCTTCGGTAGTGAAGAGACACCCAGAGCTTGGAGAAAAGTGGTCAGAAAGTGCTGCTCATGTGGGAAGAAACAGAGCAGAGACAGCTGCCCGGATGGGTTGGCACGTCGGTGAGTGGTTGTGGAGGATGTGAGGTGTGTGCCAAGCTGGCACCACAGCCACCAAATCCTTTGGAGAACATGTCTTCTCCTCAGCCTGGCCAGCCCCTACTCCCCAGCATCAGCCAGGTGTGCGGCATGGACACTGCATGGAGGAGACCTGTCCCAAAAATGCCGCCATGGAAAGGCAGGGATGAGGCCTGTCAGAGCTATTACCTCAAGGGTGGGTGAGAAAACAGATGGAAGTATCAAGTATCTCCTGGGATTGCAAAATGCAGCAATACAGTGATAAATCCCTGGTGTTGCCCCAGCTGCTTACCTGGAAAATGTTCCTTTAACCCACCCTTCCTCAAATGTGCCTTACTGGGCTCTAAGTCAGGCAAGGAAATGGAAGCATGTGCTCAGTGTACTGCAGTGCTGCCACGGCCTGAGTCTCAGGCAGTCAGGCTTGGACTCATCCACATCCATCTAAATACAGACCTTGGTGAGTACCAAAAAAGTCGTCGGAGCCTCCCGGAGTCAGCAGGAGAGCGGGGCACCGCCGGGAGGTGATTCACCTCCCGAGATTGGTATCTGGAATGAATCACTCCCTGGAGGCACCTGGGTTTGTGTAGTGTAGGAAATAAATACAAATACAAATCCCAAGTGTTACTGAGCTGTCTGTCAGTGTGATGGCTGCTTTTGTGGATCTTGGGAGATCCATGAACCAGCCTGGATTGATTGCAGTGTTTCTTGAAAGCAGAAGCTATATTGTAATTATTTATTAATGAGGTACATATGGGTGATATCTGGATGGTCCTGGGTGTAAATTCCTTTCACAGCAGCTTCATGTCAAAGCGGCCTCATGGCTTTCATTGAAGCTACTCCTGAGTTACGGCAGTGAAAGTAAAAGTGAGAGTTTAACTGGGAATGCCTGTTTCTTTTTGGAAATGTCACCAAATTCTAGCAATGACAAGATTAATTTTCAGAGGATTTTTTTTTTATAGATTGTTAACCTTTTGTTTTGGAGTAGAGTGTATAAATTGTGAAATGATTGGGAGCACATCTGAATTATATCAGATTTATCAGACAAAATTTATAGCAGAGGGCTTTTTTAATGGGATGGTGTGCAGCTTTGAATCAAGTGATTTGTGTTTATCTTGCTCAGTCAGTGGTGGAGTGGTGGGAAGGTGGTCTGATCCCAGGCCAGTGAATCCTGAGGCTGGCTTGAATTGGGGTCAGATCAGGTATATCTGGGGCGGGGGGGAAACTCCTGTAGTCTGATGCAGCAAAGGATATCCCTTTGAACGTGTGGGTCCCAAAGGTCTCACTCAGGAGCTGTCACTGAGGTGGTCTCAGAGGAGTGTTTATGTAAGCAAAAGCTTAAAATAAAGCCCTGGTTCTGCAATAAGGAGACAAAAGGTTTTAAGTTCCGGTGTTGTTCCCTCAGACAGGACGTGTTGCCTCCACCTGAATAAAAACATCTGTCAGTCCAGCTGCCTCCTCCTCCTCACAGAGTACTCTGGTGTGGGACCATCCCTGTTGTCCTTCCCAGGGGCCGAGCCAAAGCTCACCAAAATCAGTTGCTCTTCCCAGGAGCTGCGTCAGAGATTGGATCCATCCGCGTGATCTGGAGTCGTTCATTGGCGTGGGCTTTGCTTGGCTGGACAGTGGGGTGCAGACACACTTCTGGGTGCCCTTGTACTGCCTCCTCTTCCTCTGCAGCTAGGCCTGGCTTCCCCCAAGAGCTCTTAGCCAGGAATTTGCTCTCTGTGACATTTATGGTGTGGGAAGGAGAGTATTTGTGTGCCTGCTCCTGCCCTTCCCAGGCTGTGTTCTGGATACCATGTCCAGGGGTTAAGGAAGGAGCAATAAGCAGAGGCTCTTTGCTTGGGAAAAGTTCTGAAGGAGGAGATGTCCATACCCTTGCCACAAGAAGTCAGTGTGTTCAGACTCCACAGTTGTCATGGTTAATTACGAGATCTCAAGGCAGTGTTTGTTTTTCAGTGGAGATGCCAGCAACATTTTCTGACAGCAGAATTCAGTCCAAAACATTCCGCTCCAAATGGGTGTTCTAAATTTTTTTTGGTTTTGTAGGTCATTTTGTGTTGTAGAAGTTTTGATTTCAACATATAAAAATCATTCTTCATTTGCAGCACTTCCTTCTACATTCCTTCAAACTCTAAGTATGCTGTCATGCCCAGTAACTTTAAAATATGAGTAACCACTGTGTTTCAAAATGCATATTCCAGGTGCCAGTTCCACCACAGATGTTCTCAAATAAGCCTGTTTCCCAGGATCTGTTTTGACACTCCCACACTGGTGCTGCTGTGTTATTTTCGGTGTCAAATCAATGAAATTCCTTGTCCATGCTTAAAAAGAGGCAGTGATACATTTGTTCAAGTTACGCTGAAATGATAAAAAAATATTTCCATGTTTTTAACTACACTTTCAATAAAATGTAGATAAAACAGAAGTTTGAACAAGGATTTGGGTTTTTCTAATAATTTTTTTTTGTATGGTTTGAGGAAAGGCCTCAACCCAGAGCAATACAAACAGGAGCCACTTACTTCAGAAAAAAAGAGTTTAAGAAGTCCTCTAGAGTGGCCTTTACACTCAGGGCCCTGGAAAAGGTAGTCCACAGCTTGCCTACACCCAATAGCACCTTCACATGCTTCCTGCTAATGTCTTTTTTTGTTTGTTTTTATTGTTATTTTTTAATAGCTGCAGCTATTGAACATCAGGGGTGTTGCAGCCTGCATCCGCTTTGTGCTGCTGTCCTTGCTCAGAGGCTTTAGGACGCAGCACTGGATGCAGACCATGCAGAGCACGTTCGCTGGTTGGCACAAGAGCTTCCGTCTCAGAGCAGGTTCTTCAGCAGAAGAACGTGTAGCTGATGTGCAGAAAGATGCATTTACAGGCTTGCATTTATCCGGGTTGCATGTGGAGGCATCAAACTTGGAGCAATTAATTGGGGAAGCCCCATCTCAGAGACCAGCTGTGGGGATCCGGGGGTGTGTGAGGAGATGCCTTTGTGCAACTTATGTAGCGACTATTTCCCACTTAATAAAAAGAGGGAGGGTGACTTTTTACCTGGCAGATAATGACAGGACAAAGGGGAATGGGTTTAAACTGAAAAAGATTTAGATTAGATGTTAGGAAAAAATTCTTCCCTGTGAGGGAGGTGAGGCCCTGGCACAGGGTGCCCAGAGAAGCTGTGGCTGCCCCATCCCTGGGAGTGTTCCAGGCCAGGTTGGATGGGGCTTGGAGCAACCTGGGCTAGTGGAAGGTGTCCCTGCCCATGGCAGGGAGTGGAATGAGATGATATTTAAGATCTCTTCCAACCCAAACCATTCTGTGATTCTGTTATCACTACCACTAATTCTGACATTAACCTGGTGCATTTGCACGTACCATGCACTCAGATCTCACTGTCTTTCCATCCCAAGCACAGCCAGTGTGTAAGATCTCTTCCAACCCACTTGCTGGGGCCTCTCCCAGACCTTGAAGGTTGTATAAACAGACGTCACTGGTGCTCTGACTGCAGGTTTCATCTATCAGATCATACCAGGCACTGAGACAGCAGCATGGTGGAGCTTCCACATTGGCAGTGTAGTCCAGAATCAACCAAAGCAGCTGGGAGCAGACACGCTGCAGGTGCCAGTGGAATCTCAGGTTGTTCACACAACTGACGTGGACCATACACACACATGGTCCTGCCCATTCCTGGCCGTTTAAATTTAATTCTGAATTCCTTAAGTTGCCAGATCTCATAGTGTTAGATGCAGCTGCACTCAACTCCTTCTCATTAGTTCTTTTATTTCTTTTGCTCAAAACTGACTTGTGGTTTTGCAGTTGGCAGAGTTGGGCACATCTTTTTGATTTAATGTCTTACCCTCAGTCTATCCAGCTATTGCCAGGTTTTCTTGCTGTTTATATACTGATTTAGATTGTTGTGTTTCTTTTCCAGATCGTAGCTATAAGGGAAATCAAGGTTCTTATTTTTTCAGCAGTCTGGGCCCTAAATCACAAGTTAGCCCTCTGGTACCTGGTCCTAACACTGTTCCCATCACAAAGCCGAGGAGATGCAGGTCTGGGGGGATTTTTTTTGACTGTCTAACTTGGATTCTCTCCCCTGACCAATAATCTGGAACTGCTCATCTGGAAGGGTCATTAGGTGCAAGGATGCTGAGTGGCACATCCCTTGATCAGGCACTAAGTGAATTACAGGATGTGAAATTTAAGTTATTTACTCCCCTTCCTTCTCTTCATTAATTTTATTGCAAGGATGGGAGGGCACGTGGAAGTTGTTGAGATTCCTAGTTGTAAGCGAAGTTGCTGTCTGCTGATCTGGAGTGAGGGCTGTGTACAGACACTGAAGGGATAATTGGCAAAAATTGCTGATGGATGTCACTAGTAAATCACAACAAAAATACCTACTTTTTCTGCTTTCTGCTTTCTGCTCTTGACAATAGTTAATCATAGTAAAAGAGAAATGCTGTACGCCATCACTGAGTCATTTGTTTTTCATTATAATCTGAAAATCTTTTCCCCTAGGACAAAAAAAAATAATTATTGTAACCTTCTCATCCCCTTCATACATAAAAACTTTCAGAACAAGCAAATAATAAATGAACAAGGCCTCACTCTGAACAGACATCTGTGCATTACTAATACACAGAGACCATTGCAGTGTTTAAATGGAGAACATTATCTCCAAATGCTTGAGACATGCTGAAAGGAATTTTCTTCACTGAGCAAGAGATGGTTATTCCTCAAACCTGTGTAGCACGCTGCCAGCAAAGCGTGTTTGCTTGTTTGCTCGGCTTTGGTAAACGTAATCATGACTTCATTCCCCTGGTCGAATTGCTGGCTCTGAACACATTTAAAGTTGGAGAGAGTTTGCCCTTCAGTTTTAACTTCCCAGCTGTTGTCTTCAGGTTTGTCAGTGTGTGTGCCCAGACCGCTGAGCTGGTTGTACTGGCTTGCTGTAAGTTTACAGCAGTGCAGGGAAGGGCAGAATTTGATCTTACAGGCAGTGGCTGGGACAAGATAAGCTATGGATCTAAGTCACTGTGGGTTGATGGTGTTGCATACCCTGCTCCCAGCTGTGTGCCAACAGTAGCAAACAATCCAATTAAAGCCATGGCTAATCCATCCTAATGAGGTTTTGTTGTAAAATGGACAGAAGCAGCTCTCTTCACCTCTCCCAACAGCAGCACCACTCAACCCCCTTTCCATGCGCTTCGATATTTCCCTGGCTGCAAAACTCACATCATCTCCTTGCTATGCATCAATAAGGGCAGAATTTCACCGTGAAAGCCTCCAGCCCTCCCGATGGTGAGGTGGCTGCTCAAGGGGAGCTCGTGCACAGGCTGTGGGGACACTGGGCTTGTGGAGTGTGAGCGAGTCCGTCACTGTGGCGGCTGTTCGCTCCTGCAGGTGAAGGAACTTTGGCAATTCTATCTCCAGGGCCCAATTTAGCAGGAACATTCAACTGACGTATTTTCCACACCGCACCAGACCCGCTCCTACCGCCATCCGTCTGTCAAAGCCCAGCAGTTGTTTCCGTGGCAGTGCGATGGAGACGTCCTTTTGTCAGTGCAGAAACAATGATAGATCAGGAGCTGAGATACTGAGGACACAGCAAAATAAGTCTGTTTTAATACTGCGTGAGTAAAAGGCAGATTGTAGGTGCCTTGAGTGGCCTTTCGGCAAAGCTGCTCTCTCTCCTGAGTACGGTGGTAGCCAGAGGTGGTGACCAGTGCTCTGCAGGGCTTTGGGAATATAACACGTTGAAATTGTTCAGCTCATTTCCATCACCTATTTAACCATCGATTTAATTCTGTAATCAAATAAAGAGAATATATTTTGGTGCATCCCATCAAGCCAGATGTTGCTGTCTCTAAATGAGCCAGCACTTCGTGTCAATAATGTAGTATCATGAATGCACAGATGGCTTTTGGAAGGGAATTCAGTTACCTGTTTGAGAGGTTCTAAATTTCCATCAGGGCAGTTGGAAAGAAAGAAAAGAAAAAAAAGCAATCAGTTCTGTGATGATCTGGCCTGAGATTTTAGTTCCAGGACTGCACTTTTGTGTTGCATTGATTATTTAACTGGCAATCCATTTGATCCGGGACCAGAGGGAACAGCATGAAGCTATGTCAGGGGAGGTTCAGGTGGATATTAAGAAAAGGTTCTTCATGCAGAGAGTGGTTGGGAGGTAGTCACAGCACCAAGCCTGACAGAGCTCAAGGAGCACTGGGACAGTGCTCACAGGCACATGGTGGGATTCTTGGGGCTGTCCTGTGCAAGGCCAGGAGTTGGACTCCAGGATCTTTGCGGGTCCTTCCAACTCAGGATATTCTAGGATCCACTTTTAGTAGCAACTGTGAGACCAGAAACATTGTCCAAATGAAATGCCATGACTTGTTGTCNTGGATATAACCCAAGGTTTGGAACACCACAGGCAGCCCTTACCTACTGGATTCCCAGAGGACAAGAGCTACATAACCACCCCTGGACCTTCAGAGGAAGACCAGACCCTTCTACAGGATCACCGCTTCGACAGAGCCACATCTGTCACTTCAAAGAGGACTGCAGCCACCCCTGAATCGGGCTGCTACCACCACCCTGCCCAGCAGGGCGGCAGGCCGTATCCTGACTCTGGCAGTTTAAGCCAGTGCTTCTGTATTATTGCCTTGTTATATATACTAGTAAAGAACTGATATTCCTATTCCTCATATCTTTGCCCGAAAGCCCCTTAATTTCAAAATTACAATAATTCGGAGGGAAGTAGGTTATATTTTTCCATTCCAAGGGAGGCTCCTGCCTTCCTTAGCAGACACCTGTCTTTCAAACCAAGACAGTTGTGGTTTTTTTATTCCAAGCACTGCTGTCACGTGCAAAAGATGTCATATAGTTGAAGATGATCTGAAGAGGGTTGAGTTTGAACCTCAGAGTGTAATCCTTCTCTCCAAGCCACCTGGGAAATAGTGAAGGGATTTTTCTAGCCAAGGCGAGGACACATGTTCTCACTGTGTGAGCTGCATCTGGAAACCCATACATGAGCGGAAAGCCACAAGTCATGTGTTGCATCTTTTAGAGGGACGAGGGAGCTGTGTATTGTTTACAGGTGGTTGGTGAAAATGCTTGTGAGGGACCAGCATGTGCTTCTTCTTCCAGGCTTGAGTGGACACGATGGCAGCAGCAGATGGAGGTCACCTCCTCCCCGAGCTGGGACTCAGAATGGTGTTAAAGAACATGGAAAGGCTGGACTTGAGTGATATTAATCACATGGTTTAGGTTAGTCACAAGCATAATTACCTTGCTAAATCAAAGTACACTGGAATATGTGTATAATAATTAATGCAAGATGGGGACAGACTTTGCTGGAGTCATGTGTTTCCCTTGCGGGTTTCCGTTTGGTCTCCACATGCAGAGAAATGGCCTTACTTCTTAAGCTATAAACCATCCACATTTGCAGGGCAAGGAAATAGATTTGCTGAAACAGATTAATAAACTAAAAGTAATCGAAAAAAATGGGAAGGAGCATGGATTTGTTTTCATCCAATAATGAAAAGTAATCCAGGTGGATTTGGTGCATTAAGATGTGCTGGGTACAATTATGTGTGGTACTTTCCAGTTCTCCCTTTCCTCTTTGGTCAATCCCATTGGCAGAGTCTTACTTTATCAGACACGTGGTTACAACATCCAAGGAAGACTTCTAGCAGCAAGATCTGACAGTCTGGCAAGGTTTTTCCTATTTGTTTTTTCCCAATCTCTTCCAGTAGCATTCTGTTAAGATAGCAAAGGATGCCCAAAATGTAGATTCGTTCTCAGCCTGTGGTTCATCCCTGCTAAAGCCACAAACTGTGTAAAAAGTCCCACCCCATGCTGACATCTCTGCTCGGGGTGGTTGTTCAGGGCTGGGTTGGATGAGGCTTTGAGCACCCTGGTCCAGTGAAAGATGTTCCTGTCCATGGTGGGGGGTTGGAACTCAATGATCTTAAGTTCCTTTCCAACCCAAACCATTCTATGATTCTGTTATTCTGCGTGTGGAAGTTCAGTGGAAAATGCTGCTCCTGATCCGTCCAAATTTGGAGGGTCTTGGTGGACCCCTCCTTGAGAGCTGAGACTTGTGGAGTGAGACAAAGAAGCAGAGTTCCATGAACTCTGCTTTCCCTTCCTCTCCAGTGGGGTAACATTGCGCACTTGGGAGGTTTCATTGCTCAGCTGTGTAAATGGTGATTTGTTGTCCCTGCTGCTGGTTCCAGGTTTGGAAAGAGAGCCCAGCATTATCTTTTCACAACCCGCCGTCCCCCATCAACAGATATCCTTAAAATATGTTCAGATTGAGCAGCATTAGGTGTCTCAGGCTTTCTAGCTGTAACAATGAAATATTGACAAATGGCTCTGCTGTCTGATTGCTTCAGGTATAAGGGAAGAAGAGTTCAGTAAATCAAGCAGTGACTTTCGATTTAATGCAATCTCTTGAATTACAGTTTTGGTCTCACCTGCTGGGTTTGGCAATGCACAGGAGAAGATTAATGCTGCTCTGTTTTAACAGATACAAATAACTCAGAGCTCTTTTTGCACGTGAGGAAAAAGAGGCTTCCATTAAATTTTGGTTGCAGGTTACCTTCTAGACTTCTGCTGAGTATAATGTGAATCTTGTTCTGAAATTAATTTGAACTGAGACATAACATGTGTCTTTCAACATAAAGGAATCTTTTTAAATGATGGACATCAAATGAGGAGTGCTTTGGAGCCAGTCACCTCAGTGGCTTCTTCTCCAAGGACAGGCAGTCAGTAAACACTTCCTAAAAATAAAACCTGTTTAAGTTGTGGACCTGACAAATCAGAAATGCCTTTTTGAATATTTTACCCCGAAAGTAGTGATTGGCTTAACCTCGTGGAGGCTGGGACTAATTTTCAGATGACAAATGAAGGTGTAATTTGCAAGAGTAACTCGTGAGATGTTTACTAAGTCTTATGAAGTAGGTGATGTTATTCTTGTTTGACCACTGGGAGGGGTAGCTCTTGGAGTTTTGAAATAAGTGGAACAAAGTCATGCAAGGAGTTGTGTGGCGGCTAGATCATTATTTTCTCCATTAAAAAGTAAATACGTGAAGGTGAACGGCTTTTTAAAGGTCTGAAAACATCTGGTAGGCTCTAGAAAGCTCTTTACAAAGTAATGCTCATCAAAAATTGAGGAGAGGCAACACAGTGCTTAGCTTGCTTCTCATCATGTAGGTCTTAATTTTTCAAAGTGGGTTTGTGGGTCTGCTGTCATAGAGTGTGGGTTGTTTACTACATTGATTGGATTTGTAGGACTTCATGATCAGTTGGAATCTAAACTTGGGTGTCCCCCTTGAGTCAGAGTTCCCTCATACTGGATAGAGCAGAAAGGGAAGAGCATCTTGAAAAAGATCATCTGGAGAGGGTCAGCTGCTGATTCAATCACTTGTCTACTTGGTGGGTAAAAATTAGCCTTGCAGGCTCTAAACAGGCTGAGAGATAATTTTTTTCTGTGTAGTTCCGTATTTTATACATCGATCTTTGTTAGACTTGGTGAACCCAACACACCTTTAAGTCCATGGAAGATTGTATGAACTCTCTGGCAAGAGTCCTATCTTAGTTCTTGAGTCTTGGATACAGCCCTTGCTTTGGAATATACTTTCAAGTAGTAGTCGGGTTTGATGTTTTTTGCTCAAAGCGTACTGGAATGGCTCATGTTGCAACAGACAATGTCCCCCTCTGGGATTTCTGCCACAGTTGTTGCACATGTGACACCTTACACATGGGGTTTGTGTCTATTTTTGTATTCTTTTCAACATGAAATAGTTGGGATTATCATATTAAATCCTTCCAAGTCATGGCAAGGTCAGTGGCTGCTCTGGGTATGAGTACATTCCACAAGTTTAGGTGAGATGGTCACCAGTTGAAGTAGCAGCTGCAAAACAAGCGGTGGGTGATCTCAGCTGGCCATGAACACACATTTATACTGGCCAAAATGGCCTGTCATCCTGAATTTCTGCTGGAGAAGAAGACCCTCTTGTCCTGCTCATGTGTTGACCTCTTACAGAGACACCTTCGGTAAATTTGGGAGTCCATGCACGATTGATCGCCAGTCACACTGATGGATTCCAGCACTGCACTTCTTGCTGTTGTTTCCTGATTCTTAATCCAGTCCTTCAAGCTCTTACTCATTAAATATGGTGTCCTACTCACTGGAAAATTTTTCATCTGGTACCACTGGTATTTCTGGGACCCGGGTCTTCTCTGCTGCCTCGTGCCTCTGTCCAGCCTCCGTGTGAAATGTCTCATCTTGGAGCTATTTGCATGTAGCAGAGGAAGAGAAAGCAACTTCTCTGAAGATGTGGAGATTCTGATTTGGTGTCTACAGAGGCTTAAAATCGGCATCTTCAATCCTGTAGCAGAAATCTTCATCCAAAAGACCTGTGAGTGACTGTGGCTTCATTCCATACAAGAGTCTCCAGGATCATTCTGGAGCGTGGAAGGAGGAAGCTCTCCTCTAGCGAGGCTCCCAGGGCTGAAGGAGGCAGTGGTTCCTCAGCCCTCCTTCCCACCCTAAGGGGGAATGGTGACCTCTCCTTTGGCCTGATTCAGTGTCAGTGCTCAGGAAGGGGCCCACGTGAGTACAAATTCCTTTGACTGTGCAGACCCTATGGACGGAGCCGTGGGGCTGAGACTACACTGCAGCATGGGGCTCTCATTTCTTCAGGGGGAAGACTGGTTTCCATGCAGCACCTTTTTATCTGTAAGGGGGGAGAGAGTTAAGTATTTATTTACTCACTTATTTGCTTTATCCTGAGCAGAGCTGAAACCTGCATTTTTTGCTGTGCGCTTCCTTTTGTATGCATTTCACTGCCAGCCTGTTTGAAAGCCCCGCGTTCCTCCAGGGACTTTCCAGCCAAAACTGATGCAAACTCTTTCTTCTCAGGTGCCTCACGATCATCTGTCATCCAATGCAAGCCAGGAGGCAACTGCCCCAGCAGACACAGAGGCATGACTAGGCAGCTCTCCCCTCTATCTGTTGCTGAAGATTCTGCTGCTCCCATTCTTGAGCTGCAGAATCGAAGTCCCTCGGGAATCTGTCGGCACAGCAGAGTCGAGAGGCAGAGCAGATCAGGTAGGAACCACAGCCGCACTCCCGGCGCCACCGCGTGCCTGCCAGAGGCCTCTTCCCTCTGTCTCCGGAGAGATGGGGCAGGGCCCGAGCATGCTGACGTTTGGTTTGCGGTGCTGCGAGCAGCAGAGCCTCGTGCAGGTCCTTCCCGAGCCCGGGGGTGAGGCGGGAAGGCGGCACGGACGGGAGGAGAAGCCTGGGATTCGCAGGTACATGACGTGCGTTAGGTACCCGGCACAGCGTGAGGCACGGAAGATCCTCAGAGCTGGTTAGCCCTAGCACACGGTTAGATTTCACAGAGTGGTTGTGTCTCCTCAGCTTCAGCCTGGCCACAGACCAGGACCCTTAAGAGTTCCTTCTCAAAGACAGTGGCAACCTCAGCTCGCGCCACGGATGGTCTGATGAAGAGGAAGAGAAGGAGCAGCAGGTGGAAGGATTTCTAGGGAAGACCATCACCATCGGTCAGCCGCACGTCAGGGCTTCCATCACCCACTTCACTGCAGAACTTTAGCTCAAATGAACCTGTAGGTGTGGTGAACACTGACTTCTTCACCATGGTGTCCATCCAGCAGCTGCAGGGATGGGATGGGAGCAGTAACAATGTGCAGCCACAGGCCTGTGAGTCTGCTAAACCACACTGTTGAGGAGGAGAGACTTTAAATGAGTGGAGTAATTTAACTGTCCAAGTGTTTTGGAAGGGAATTATTTAATTGCCCAAGTTCTTTGGAAGACTGCCTGTGTAGATACTGTGAGCAAAAAGGGGAGGAAGAACAGGTTGGATCTCCCTTGCACACTGGATTTGGGGGAGCCGAGCCTTCCTCTTGTCACTTCACCACCGATGGCAGCAAGAGTCCTTCTCGTGTTGGAAAACAGAGGGATCTCGTACTCCAGGAGTACTCTCTTGACGGAAGGCCTCAGAAGAGTATTGGAGGTGATCATTGCTGCAAGGAGTGGATGCAGCATCTTGCAGTTAAGATCATAGCTAAGATACCAGAAAACCAATCTATTCTCATTTTTCCATATTTCAGGCTGAAATAACTGTGCGTGGTGGCACTAAAATATATCCAAAACCAGAATCCACCTTCTCCAAGAAAGGGCTGTAGGCCACTTGAGTAGTGCCTGGACATCATACTCTTCTGAACATTTACTTCTTTGCATTTATTAATTTCCCTTTTTATCCTGATCTTCCCTTCCTCATCGGAGAAGTCTTGCTAGGACTGACCCAATAGGTAAACAAATAAAAGAATATCATTTTCTAGGGTGTAGTTGCCAAATAGTCAAAAGAGTTCCAATGAAAAGCTGTAGGATTTGATTTTCCTCATCTCACTCTTCTGAAAACTGAAAGGAAAAGGCTTTTCTGTGACCATCTTGTCAGTAAGAATTGTGCTGTACACCAAAGGACCATGCAGGGGTGTTTCTGCTCACTGCTTTCCACACAGTTTTCCATTGGCCACTGCCATCTCCTCGTGTCACCTACAGTGTGATCTGCATTCCTACCTGTCCTTTATCCTCGCTGAGTCCTCGGCTTGTTTCTGTGCTCTTCCCAGGATAAGTCTCTTGGTTTGTTCCAGTGCCATCTAAAAGCAGACCCCAAGGATTTCTGCTGCCTTGGCAATTGTAAAATGCTGTTTCCCAACCATTTTGGCTGATCAGTTTGTTTTCTCCTCCTTATCATTTGGTGTCTAAACACAAGTGGTTGCTCCAGCCCTAGCTTCATGACTTGGAAATCCCTAAACCTCTCTAATAGGAACTGTGTGCCTGCTCACCCTGTGCCTTCGAGTTCAAGCCCTGTCATTATTTTGAAAGATATTTCTTGTCTTGTCCTTTTGATTCTTTGGCCAGGAATTAGGAGTGCACATCCCATGGATTTTGAAAGCAGCTGTCAAGCTACTCTGTCACTGGGATCAATCACAATTTCACTTAAGTTAATTGCAAATGTCTGATCTAGAGTTAAGTGCCTCCAGTGAGCTTAGATGTAGATAGATGTAGATATATGAGGATGCCTCACCATGCCTTTCCATTATCATTAAATATAAAGGGGCCCCAGACAACATGTTTATCCTGAATACACTTATTTGCTAACTACGTCACATGGGATGAATCCCACTGATTAAACACTTAGAGCAGCTCCCCACTGTACATTTATTTATAAAAACTTACATAGGATGTTAAATCCAAGGTAGGTCTTGCAATGAGTGTGTGTTTCTGTGCCTTTCCCTGACGTTCAGACCTGGGACTGTAACATCCAAGTCAAATGCTGATGGTAGTGTCATGCATAGTGACACCAATTGCATCATTATTTTGCAATTGAAAAATAGAAAGCGTGGCTAAAAGTGCTTTATTCTTCTATCGTTGTGTGAGTATTTTAAGTGGTAGCTGAAAAAGGACTAATTGCATGGTAGTTTTACTTAGCAGGAAGACCTGCAAGTCGATGCTGCTATAATATATTCTTTTTAAGCCATTCTAACTTGCAAATAAACTGTAATTTACCTTTCAATAGATGTCAGTCATTATTAGTACCATAAAAATACCTATTTTCTCTCAGCAGCCAAGGAGAATGCTAAAAGGATGCTTGCCTTTTCAGACCCGTGGCTGATTATCCTCTGCATGTTTTTAATAAACCTGTAATTTTATTTAAATTCTTGATTCACCACTAAACAATGGAGCCACCGAATACAGATTATTTTTAGGAAAAAACCACGTCACACAATTACGAAAAGCTCCATGTCCTAGTTAGGAGAATTCTTGATTGCAAATGCACTCCCTGCTATGATAAATCTTTTTTTATGTGTAATGTTGCTTTACAGTAATAGCTTGCAACCCCAGTTTCTTTATGGCTGTAGCAAAAGCATTAAAATAAAAGGAAACTAAACCTGAGTGTGAAAGGATACCCCTGTCACAAAGAAGTTGAATATAGGACAGTGTATGCTCTCACTCAGTGCATCTATAACTTCTCTAGAAATCATATTGTTTGTTCTGTATATCACATCATGTATTTATGTGACTGATAATTGATAGGAGTAGTTAAGAATAGCTTCAGGCCATGATTTTTACAAGATTTTTTTCCTGTTTCTTCTAGCAAACCGGTGTGATGTGGTCAAAGAGGGTGAATGGTTGGAGCTCAGTGCTGCCCTGGGAGTTCCCAGGACAGCAGTGTTAGTGCTCCTTGTTTTCAGCTGGGATCTAGGAAATCAAAATAGGGATCGTGGGTTGCATCTCTGGGAGATGTGTTTGGAGACCAAGTGAGATTAAATTCTCCCCACTTGTGTTAGGAAATCTGCACTTGGGTCTGAAAACCACTGTGCTAAAATGGGAAATGCCAACTCTCCGGTTGCTCCTTGTTTATGTGCAGAGGTTTATTTCTGGGCATGCCAAGCTTCACTTTTGTCCAGCTTCCTTTGTTAACTTCAGAAATGTAAGTACACCAACCTGACTGCAAAAAGCCTTTCTCTGCTTGGGTACATAAAACCACCAAACTGTTTCTTTTTTTCCCCATCCCAGCTTGCAAATAAAAAAGTGATTCTGGAGTTAAAGTCTTGAGGAATAAGAACTTGTTCCTGTCTCCAGACGTACAGGCTCAGCGAGCTCTTCTGTTGCACAGTAATTGGCTCTATAATGTCGTTGGTTCCAAGGGATGCATTTTTATTCTGGAGGTTTGCTGGCAGAGGGAATGAAGGGCTGATAAAGCAAATAATGACAACAGCTTATTTGTAATACTGTTACCTCAGCCCTCGGTGTTGTGTTTGTGTTTGGTTCTGCCTCCTTGAAGTGACAGAGATGGTATTATTAAAATATTTTTGCGCAGGTTTTCAGTATTTATGGGACATAGAGGAGTTACAGGGAGAAGGCAAGGGATGATTTGTGGCTTGGACCAGAAGGAGAGGTTTTGCCAAGCGTTGTTTTGAATGCATTCATTACATGTACAACTCTCTATTCTTCCTCCTCCTTTTTTTCAGGAGAAGAAGGAACACAAACGCACACAGAGAGCAGCAGCCAAGAAGCCGAAGGACAGACACGATGCCAGTCTTGCACATCCACATTTCTCAAGCTAATCTGGAGATTCCTGATCATTTTGTCCGTCTCTTCCTCCTGGGTTGGGACCACGCAGTTTGTCAAAATCACGTTTGAGACCTTTGACTGTCCCTTTTTCATGACTTGGTTCTCAACAAACTGGAACATTATGATTTTTCCCATTTATTATTCCGGGCACCTTGCAACTGCGCAGGAAAAGCAGTCTCCGATCAAAAAATTCAGGTAGGCTCTATGGTGGCAGTATCCCTTTAAACAACCTAATTCCTGAGGGCTGAGATCTCTGCTGGGCTCAGTTCCACCCGTGGTGTCAGGAGGCAGAATAAAGGTCGTGCTGCAGAAAACCTCATTCATAAATAGCTCACAGGAGGCTGACAGATGAGTGATGTGTGCTGAGCAAACGGATACTTGATTGTTAAAGCGTTTCTTTAATGAGTTGAAAAGGTCAATAATCTGTGTATAATCTTGCTGTTATGTTGTCTAATATCTCTGTATTTTGTGTTCTTGCCTGGATCAGGCCATTGATTAATCTTTCCCGGTGCATTTGTGATGGAATAGCAGTGTTGGGTACAGCCAAACCAACTCCTAGCTGAGAAGAAAGGTGCTCAGAGCTGAGGAGGTGGTTTCCATGTGGAAGACCATGGCTTGCTCTCTATGCTGAGCAAGTATAGCGGGATGCAAACTGCCCTTTGCTCCTGCTGGAGATTTATAAATCCCTTCTCAGTAGCCCCTAAGAAATCAGAGAAATACAAGGTTAAGGGAGAACTCGAAGAAATCATCCGGTCCAACCACCAGGACCAGGCTGGCTTAGCTTCACCTTAGCCAGTTCTGAAGAAAACCACGTCTAATCTGTCTCTGGGGCTTGGAAGTACCTCACATTCTGGGACAATTAATTTCACAGTTCTCTTCCACTTTTATTATTCCACTGATCTGACAGTGATGTGGGAGCTGCTTTAAAGGACGGGACAAAACTCAGCTCACGAAGAGATACCACAGCTTGCCCTGGGAGGGAAGGGATTCACAGGGTCATTTTGAGCTAGGACCCAATTCTGTTGTTCCAGTGCAGGCTTGCTGTGAAAACAACCTGACTGACTCCAGCAGGATTGTCTGTTCCACCAGGAATTACCCAGCGTGGGGCCCGTGTTGGCTCCTGCTGTCACTGAGCGCACAGGGAATCCCATTTGTGACTGTCAGGCTGGAGCGTAGCAGGGCCAAACTCTTCCCTCAGCTGCTTTTTGCCAGGATCTGGGATGTAATTTGGCCCTAAATTATCATTTCTGTCAAATCAGTGTGACTGAAATTGAACAGTTGCACTTAATTAAGTGCTTCTCTGCAAACCCTGGTGCTTTGTCTGTTAATGATGCTTCATTCAGATTTCTGCTGGAGTGTTTGTGAGAACATTAACAGTGTCAGCTTGGCTTCTGCATGTGGGGTGAAGAACTAACAATTGCACAGCAGATAAGGAAGAAGGTGAGAAGAAATACCCCTGCAGATAAATCCCCTGCAGCTGGTTCATTGATTATATTTCTATCAGAGGAGAATTTTGGGGCAAAACATTTGGGGCAAGGCATAAAAAACCCCTGTGCCTCAATAATTGATACATTTCTCCAGCTAAGACTGGACTTCAGGACTTAGACTTCTGACTTTAGGAAGTCAGATTTTAAAGTGGAGGACACAGTTTTAAATGCCCACAGGAATTTCTGCAGTGGGTCTGTGAATGTGAGGAGTCAGGACAGCAGTGTTAGAGCTGATGGGAATCTTCCCAGAGTATTTCTTATTCCAGATATGTCAGAAACTCATGTCCCAAGGAGGAAGTAACTGCTGGTAAATAATGATTTTATCAGGGGGAGCAACTGCTTGGTCTGTGCTGTGTTACACCTTGACTGTCCAAACGCTTTCAGTTTGGATATGGGATGGGCATCTCGTCAGGATGAGCTCTGGATTTTTTGGTGGCTTAAAGAATTAAAAAGCACCATTTGTAGTTTTAAATTATAGACAGACTTAATTTGGAAAGGATCTTTGGAGGTCATTTCGCCCAGCCTCCTCCCCAGAACAGGGCATTTTCAAACCTGCATTGATTGTTTGTGTATTTTCTTGATTTGCATTCTTGATATTGTTCCTATTACAAGGCTTTTTATTACATTTTGTAAGATTTCTGGCTGCTTCATTTGCCTGTTTTATTCCTGTGCAGTAGCTAATTCCTGTCAATAAATCCATTTGTAGCAGTTCCAGGCTCTCCTCAGAGACCAGAAGTGATTTGTCTTTGTGTTTCTGGAGGATGTAGTTACTCTCTAGGAGCTTTAAAGACATAAGATATTTTGTCCAGCAGATATTCCCAGCGGATCTGAACAAACAGTGTCTGTGACATCTTGGCAGAGATCAGTGATCCTGTGAGTGACTTGCGGAGTGCTGCCCCAGGCTGGCGAAGTTGTAGAGAGCCACTGCTCCTTTAATAAATCCCACTTGGAAGGACAGGAGTCTCAATCCTCAACTTTAGATTGGCTTTCTGGAAAGTTTAGGCTGCTCAGTACCTAAAGGAGCTGCAAGAGAGATGGATTTTTGACAAGGGCATGGAAGGGGAATGGCTTCAGACTGAGAGAGGGCGAGTTTAGATTAAATATTGAAAAGAAATTCTTGACTTGTGAGGGTGATCAGACCCTGGCACAGATTGCCCAGAGAAGCTGTGGCTGCCCCATCCCTGGAAGTGTCCACGGCCAGGTTGGACAGGGCTTGGAGCAACCTGGGATAGTGGAAGGGTCCCTGCCCTTGGCAGGGGGGTGGAACTGGATGGTCTTTAAGGTCTCTTCCAACCCAAACCACTCTAGCATTCTATTATTATAATATTTGAGATTATAAATTGTGTATTTCTTACCTTTCACCCTTTACCTTAGAGATTCAGTCTTGTGGTCTGAGAAAGTAACTCATGGTTATGAACTCCCTGCTGCCTTTAGGTGAAGGGTCTTGGTTGTCTCCAGGCAGAGGACACAGCTCTTGGTACCCTCTCAGTATTGCAAATAAAAGCTATGTCCCACAGGAAGAGCTTGAAACTCCTTCCATTAGTGCTGGATAAGATGATCTGAAGCTCAGGAAGCTCAGCAGTAGGAAATCTAACCCTGCCAGCGTTTACCACAGCAGAAGACACTGCACAGACTCGATTTAGGACCCTCATGCCGTGGTGGTGTGGAATAGGTGGGTGACATTTTCCATGTCAGTACCTTTTGCCTCCCCATCTGGCATCTTGGCTTCTCAAGGACAAACACTGTGACACTGAGCAGCTTCCTGCCAGGATGTACCCACAGTGTAAGAGCTGAGATGGGTGCTGCAGGCTCTTCCTGGCCTCAGGGCACTGGCCTGGGAAAGCCTTGGTAGGTGCAGGTTTCATGTGAACAAAACACACTGGGAAGAGTTGGATTTCTTGGATAACAGGAAGTGAGCGTCACCTGAAGTGCAAGCAGCCATAAGTAGCTGGTATTGGCAGTCACTGCAGGTTTCTCACCCACAAATCTCTCCCTCTGTGTTGCAGCAGTAGCTCAGTCCAGCTCCCTCAGCCACTTGTGGAATAAACTGCAAATCCAGACTTCGACTGCAAAGGGCTTTTCAGAGGAGACTTGAACACCATCAGCACAAAGCTGGGCTTCCCATGGACCATTCCTGTGGGACACAGCATTCCTCGGTGCTGCCCCCCGAGCCAGGCACTGCTTATGTGAGAGTTTCATGCAGAATTCCCTTTCCTCTTGCTCCAGCTCTCCAGCAGACAAATGGAGCTGGTCAGGCTCTTTCTGACAGTTCAGATTCGGTCAGTCCTGGGAACACAACTCACCAGTGTGCTTAACCACACTCAGTTTGGTGCCTGTCCCCTTGTCTTGGGGTGTCACCCCAAGACACCCCTGCAGTGGAGCTGGGAGGTATTTTATGGCTGCAGATGCCGTCATTTAGGCAGAAGCACTGAATGACTTGTGCTCACAGAAGGTGCTGCTGTGCTGTTTGCTGCCCTAATGTCACTGTGGCCTTGCCAAGTTCTAATCCAGGTGATGTCACTGCATTCTCTGTGTTCCTGTGCCCCAGGTCTCTGCCTGTTTGCTGTTTTTTTCTGTGAGTTGTTTATAACCGGCTGCTGGATTTCACTCCAGAGGCTGCTGTGTGTCAGGAGGGAACAAACCCATTCCTGTGCAGGGTGTGGCACAGAATAACTGAGAGGGCACACGAGCTATTTAGTGGGTGCCAGAGGCAAAGCTACACGACTGCCTGAGGTGCTGTAATTCCTGAGAGCATGGCACACTGCCCAGAGCTGATGGCTGAGGGCTACCTGCAAGTAAAAGGAGTTATTTGTGTTAGAGGGCAGGTTTTAAATAGACTTCTTGTGCATTTGGAAATGCTTTGTGTCATAGTTTCAGGGTCAGCTGCCCTTAGATATGTCCGTGCCTGTAAGTCAGCAGCCTGCAACATTATTTGTGTGGGGAGGCTTCCAGGCAGCCCTCTTTCCTGAGCCCAGGGTTTTAATCACTGTCATGTCTGATGACTCCTGCAAGTTTAATTTTAGTTGCATGTCAAAGAGGCTGAGTTAACCATCGAGCCACCAGCCCTCACAAAGCCTCAGGCAATCTGCTGTAGCCGTGAGTGGGAAAATAAAGTATTCTCCCCATCTCCTCATTGACTGAGCATTATTCATGGAGCTCTCCTAGGCACAGGGGTGAATTCATCAAGTCTCTGCCTCACTCAGCACGACCCTGTCAGAGTTTTTGCTGTGTTTCCTTCCCTGAGAGTTGAGGAACCACCAGCTCTTGTTGCTGCTCTGTGTGATGGAGGCCCTTCCACCTGCTTGAACAGCCCATTGCCTGGGGCTTGTGAAGCTCTTCCAGATTCTTCTCCTAGCTGTGTGTCTCTGCTTGTGCCTCCCACTGCCTCTGGGAACTCAGAGATAGGTGACATTGCTGGGGCAGCCACAACTGCCTCTCCCAAATCACTGACCAGCCCAGAGCCCGACCCAGAATAATGTAATAACCACTGAGCCTTCCTCCTTCGAGGATTCACCCTGTCAGGGCACTCTGGTCCATCCTCCTGGCTCTGCTCTGGGTTTGTCTGCGTGCAGACATCCCAGAGATCTGCAGGACAGCAAAGCCTGGCCCGTTCTGGCATCTGGGTCCAACTGTGCCCTGCATTTCTGGAGGCAGCCAGGGCACCTTTCTGCCTTGTTTTAACGCAGCACAGGCTCCTCTAAGATCCTGACAGCTCCTGAGGCAGGCTGGGTTTATAATGATCCAGTCATGCCCCAGAAGCGATGGCAGAATTCCCACCACACTGGTCTGGAGTTCCCAGCGCAGATCTGCTCTTGCCAGGACGTGGGGCACCCTGGCCCTGGTGTCATGGAATGGTGACACAGCCACGGTGCACCCACCTGCCTTGAGGTGAGACGTAGTCTGAGCCCAGAATCACCCTCTGCATCCACCTGAGTCTCAAGGGGAAGCATCTTTTAAAGGTAAACTGCTATATCTGCGTGCCAGGGAACACTGAGGTGCCACCGGTGAGACCCTTCTCGCACAGGGAAACTTGTCACCTCTAACTGCTGTTGAAGTCAGAGTTACAAAAGCCTGCAATCGAAGCTGGGCATTAATTTATTTGCTTCACCGAGTGCTTGCTTTGCGTCTCAGATAAATGATGTGCACCAGCAGCTGTTCTTTTTTATATTTTAAACACTTTTATCCTGATCTTTGGTGCACAGGACTCCTGAGAGCGTTGAGGTCAACTAGAGTGAAGGAGGTAATTAGCAGATCCACCAGCCTGAGGGTTAACTCACTGGACACCCTGGAACAGGGTTTGAGAATGGAATTTATTATTACCAGAAATGACTGCTTTGTACTCCAGGCTGTCCTGGTGGCAGCAGGGAATGAGTGGTTATTAAATAGAATCATAGAATGATTTAGGTTAAGATGTAGCTGATCTCAGTTATTACATAGATTTTATTATTCCACTTTCCTCAAAATGAGAGCGATGCTTTCCAATCTTAATAGTAAAAAACTGTGATGTTTTTAACAGCAGAATTCCCAAGAATTACTAAAAATGGTTAAGGGGCCCTGAAAACGATTTTGTCTTCCAAATCAAGATATTTATCACACCACCCACACCACCCTCAAGTAACAAATATTTTTGATTTCACGTTGCAGCGCAATCTTTGAAGCTGCTAATTAGTTCTACATAATGGGTGTTTTAGCAATCTTCCAAACGCAGCCGTGTTTGGCTGTGAGCACTTTGGAGCCCGAGGGCCTCATGGCATTTGGGTTATTCCCTTCCTGTCCCTTTCCTTGGGATGATGTGCTGCAGGTTGACGGTGCCTTGGTTCACTCCACTGTTTTTTGGGACCTCCCATGTTTTAAACAGTGTCAGGGAGCCTGCCATGCCAAGAAGTGGAGAATACTGGGATTATCTTCAGGAATACCTTCAAGCAAGAGTGCAGACAGTGGAGTTGCTAAAAAACATCCTTCCTAGTTTGGGAAAGGCAGAGATTCCTGAAATCCTAAGAAGCAAACAGCTCACTTGAGCTGTGTGTGACACAGTGTTTGGGAAGCTGGAAGTTTTGTTTGCAGTTTAATCCTCAAGGAAATGTCTCCTAGAAAGAACAGACTTTCACTGTGTAATAAAAGGAAGCTGTTAAATACCTTTCCCTCCCTTTCCCTTCCTTCTCTCACGCTCCTGTTTGCCTGGCTCACTCCCACTGCCCGGTGGCTCCCTTCCCCACCACGCTGATGTGTCTGGCAGTCCTTTTGAGGATCTTTAGGCAATTCTTAAAGCTTCCTTGGCCATACATAAAAATACATTTCGATAGGAATGGAAACAGGGCTTGGAGCAATTCAGAAAAAAGAAAATTGGCAAGCTGCAGAGAAAAAATGGTGATTCTAATCCCTGTGCTCATGGCCTTGAAGGCAGAGTCTGGGAGCTGTCGGAACATTATAGATAACCTTCATTTCTGTGTGTGAGTCCCTGGGATTATTGTTGCACAGAGTGTGATTATTCCAGGTAAGTTACTTCTTTTCTTCTTGCGAAATTGCTGTTTTAAGAAGATTGTGGGTTGTTTTCCCTATGTGAATTAAATAATGGATTCTCTTGGGCGTGTGGAGTCGTTAGGAAAAGCACAGGAACGCGATAAAAGCCTAATGAATGTTTGTTGTGCTGGAGTGAATGCTAAGGAAAACCCTGGCTGAGACTGAAACTCTTTTCTTTTCGTAGGGAATGCAGTCGGATTTTTGGTGAAGATGGTCTGACGCTGAAACTCTTTCTTAAAAGGACTGCTCCCTTTTCTATTCTGTGGACTTTGACTAACTACCTGTATTTACTGGCTTTAAAGAAGCTCACAGCCACAGACGTCTCTGCCCTGTTCTGTTGTAACAAAGCTTTTGTCTTCTTGCTTTCGTGGATTGTGCTCAAAGACAGGTTCATGGGAGCAAGGGTAATGAACGTGCCTCGTTTTCCTCTCTCTCGTGTTTTCATAATTGCACCTTAAACCCATCAGCCACGGTGCTGCCGTAGCACTGCTGCACTGGGGTACAGATACACCATGAAAACGTTTCTCATTTAGTTTTATAACGCAAGCCTAAACCTCAGGATCAGTTAGAGACCTCAGAACTTCAGAGGGAATTCAGTGTGGGAATTTCAAGGAGTTATTACAGCCAAGTGTAACTTGATGGATTACAATAGAAAGACTTCCAGTTTCATACAAACCTCTTCTGTCTTGGTTTACTGTGCTGAAGTTTAGTTAATTTGATTTTAAACTTAGTGATGAATGCTTAGGTTCTAACCAAAGCAGTTTTATTCCTTGTTTGGGTAGACAGATGTTTTCAGTGTGTGATGTATTTTTCATGTGCTGCTCTATCACTTTTCACACACTCATTTACATGTGCATGTGCCAAAATTGCTTTAAAAGGAACACAGCTCTCTTGTGTGGAGGTGTCTTTGCTCTAAAGTGTTCCAGGACTCACTGGCAGTAAAATGGACCCTGCAAAAATGTAAAAAATAACTCAAACAAAATGCTGTGCCCTTGGATCTGGGGAAAGCAAACTTGTTCCCTGTAATTTTCCATACACAAATCTCCTCACATGCAGCAGTTTAAACTGTTGGCTTTACACCTTGGATGCGGAGCAGTGAGAATTTCTGCCGGTTCTCTGATGCAGATTCCCCCCTGAAATGGCTCAAGGTCTTGTTGGGCACAATCCTGAGTGGATTATTGAGAGCCTTGAACTTCATTAGGGGCTGATTGGGACCAGGTGTGATGGGTGTGACCAGAAGGGACCACCAGCAGCTGGATTTAAGTTCCATGGAAAGCGTGGAAGTGAACCAGTGCCTGAAGGTAAAGCCAGGCACCTGTGTATCTATTTCATACACAGCTGAAAATATAGAAACGTCAGGTCAATGTGACCCACCCTCAGCCCACTGACTCACTCAAAGAATAAACAGGGTGTAAAATCCTCAGTTCTTCTCTACAGAAGTAACAGGAACAACAACTACCCCCCTCTGCCCCTTGATCGTCTCAGGTTCCAGCTGCAAAAATTGAAAATTTTGTACCCTTTAAGCTAATTTTTGTCTCAAAGCAACATCTTTCTGGAAGAGCAAGCATAGCTCTTGTGTTCTCATAGCCTGCTCTGTTGAAGAAACCTAGAAATGAAAGCTATTTTCAGTTATTATTTATTTTTCACTGACTAAAAAAAGGTTGCCATAAATATGCATTAGTATTAATGCTGTGAACACCTTGGGGTTCACACAGGAAAAACCTGGCAGGAAAAGCGAGCAGCAAATCCTGCACATAAACTGGATTTCGCTGCTCACTGGCAGAGCCTGGATGCCCATTGCTGGAGAGGTAATTCACAGCGTTTTCCAGCAGCTCTCCTGACAGAATAACACTTAATGATGTTAATAACCACGCAGGAGAGAGTTTGAGAGCTAAAATACGACAGAGCAGCACAGACCCAGCGTTTTGTGCTCTGAATGCCTCTGCTGCTCTCGCCCGCAGCACCTCGGAGAGCAGCAGGAGTTGGGTTATTTGGACAGCGAGGACATGAAAAGAAACACAGGTTTAATCCTATACCCTGAGCCATGTTTTTGCAGAAGCACTCTGCACCCAGGAGCTCAGCCAGCTTCTCCAAGGAGCTCAGCTCCCAGCAGCTCTTCCAGAGCTCTGGAGCCATCAGGTGCACCTATGGCACATCGAGGTGGGGATGCTCCAGTGCCTGGGACAGCAGTGGCTCTGCAGCACATTCCCAGCTCCCTGTCTGCCCAGTGTAGCTGCAGCAGCCCCCAAACTGGCCATGGATGCCCACGGGCATGTGGGAGCTGCCTGACATCCCTCCGGTCCCCTGGCACCACTCCTGCACACCTGAAAGCAGCTGCCGGCCGGGCTGCAGGGCTGGATTTTTAGGTGCCATGTCTAAAGACAAACCTGTCTTGCTGGCCACCCTGTGGAACGGTACAATCCCACCTGTGGGAGCACTGAAAACTGCAGAAGGGTTGCACACAAAGTTTCAGGTGCTTGTGGCTGCGTTTGTGGTACCCAGAGTGTGTGCTCTGCAGGGAGAGCCACGTGCCCTCAGTGGTGAAGCTGTAGCACCCAACTCGTGAGAGAAAAACACCAGGGGGTGTTAGGTTGGTTATTAGGAAAGATTTCTTTACAGAAAGGGTGGTCAGGCACTGGAACAGGCTGCCCGGGGAGGTGGTGGAGCCACCATCCCTGGAAGTGTGCAGAAAATGTGTAGATGTGGTGCTTGGGGACATGGTTTAGTGGTGGATCTGGCAGTGTTAGGTGAAGGGTTGGACTCAGTGAGGTCTTTTCCGACCTTAACGATTCTCTGGTTCTGTTCACCTATAAAAGTAGTGCAGGTGGAGCTTAGGTACCTCCTGCCCTGGGCAAGGACACACAGCACAATCCCTGCCTGCACCCTGACCTTTGCTTGCACACTTCTGAACATCTCTCTCTCAAATTAATAATGTGTCTGTGTTACACTTGGGGAAGTCCTGGCAGCTTTGGCACACAGCAAGCACAAATATTTAAAAAGACTTTATGTATTTGAGTAGTTCTGCTGGCTTGAGCTGCTTAGATTTAGACACATGCTTATAGGTTTGCATATTTAAGTTCTTTGTTGGGCTTCATCTGTGGGGTTGAATCAGTGTTTTTTAGGTAGGTATGGAGTAGTTTGGGGACGTTTTTCTCCCCTGAAAATGTTGAATTTAGCCTGGAGAGAGGTTTCTTCTCCATCCTTGAAGGTGTTCAGGGCCAAGCAGGATGGGGCTTGGAGCAACCTGGGATAGTGGAAGGTGTCCCTGCCATGGCAGGGGGTTGGAAATGGATGACCTTTAAATTCCCTTCCAACCCAAGCCATTCTGGGATTCTGTGATTCTTTACTACAGCACCTTGTTTTCTGCTGTGCTCCACATGAGAGGAAATATTTCTGATAAACCATTGGTTGGCCTTGTTCTCTTTCAGGGAAAGAAAAAAAAGAGGCAAGCTAATTTCATTCCATACCTAGGAGGCTCCAAAAGAAAGTTACTACACTTTTCCATTAATTAAGAGCCTTGTTTAATGAGCTGACAGCCACCTTTGCTTCCCTGTGACCTCGCTGCTGCTTGTCAGCACAGAGCAGTGCCCAGATGTGAGCTCAGGTTTCTAAAGCCAACACCTGAGGCAGGCACAGGTCAGCTGTGCTGATGCCCTGGTATGTAACGTGCAGGAGGAGCCTTGAACATGAAATTTAAATAATGTTTTTGCTGTTTGCAGTCTCAGGTCTTACTTACATCTCAGGAGGTGTTGATGCTCCACGTGTGTCCATCATTTTAGTTGTTTCAGGGACAAAAAAGTGCTTGGCTTTATAAATATTTGATTTAATGAGGAATCTGGCTCTCTAAATTTGGTGTAGACAGACTGGGAATGAGTTTTTCACGATAGGAAGAAAGGGGATGATGAATCTACTTATTTTCACTGACACAAGGAAAGGACTGAGCAGTGAGTGCACCGAGAGTTAAACCTCCATCCTTGCCCTTGGAAGAAGGGGATTACTACATTGGACTCTTCTGTTTTGCGTTCTGAGACAGACACACTGCTGGAAATACTCCAGCTGACAGCTGAAATCCTGAATTTCCATGCAGGGCAGGATGTGTGGTGCAGCCCGAGGTGAATCCAGCCAGGCAGTCTGGCAGGGCAGGGAGGGTTTCTGGGCACTGAGAGGAGAGGCCGTGGATGTCTGAGGGGTCCTGGCTGTCATTTGGTGTTGCTCGAAGGCTGGGACTTCTGTGGTGTCTCCCAGGATGGCCCAGCTGCTGGGATGTGTTATCCTGGGAAGGAGAAGGAGGAAACCACCTGATCCTCTTTAGCTAAAGCCCTCCCAGATCCCATCACACCACCGAGAGGTGCCTCCAGGCCACGGCATTGAGGGATCTGGATTTCAGCTGCCATTTCATGGTGAATTTGGAGCTATCAGTGATAACCTTCAGGTTTGGGTGGCAGCTTTGTTGACCTGTATCTTGGAGCTGGGGTGTTTTACATGTAAGTAATGTGGGATACAGACTTGCAGTGGGGTTTGTGACTCTGCCTTCGGCACAGCCACTGCCGTGTGAGGGGGCACCTGTGTGCCTCAAGGACTGGTGAAATAGGGCTGATGGCGAGGGGGAAGGACTTAAAGCTGCACCCAGGAAATGAGTTTTCCTGGGAGGATGTTGGCCTGGATACCTATGGGATTTAGGAGCACTGACATTTTTACCTGGAGTCTCAGAGATTGGCCCTATCCTGGGAGTTAATTCTGGGTTCCCCATTGTCCCCTGTGTGGGAACACCTTCACCTGAGTCAGTCATGTGTCCCTGTCCTGTGTGTCCCTTGAAGCACAGTTTTACACTACTGACTGGCTCTGCTGAAGTTATTTTGTGGGATTTTTTGTGCTTATCGCCTCAGTCTGGCTCACATCTGCTTGGGATTAGTATCAGTGGTTTTTCTGGGACTCTTGGTAAAACTGTGAGCTCTGAGAGTCAGGCTGCTCTGCAGGAGGGCACGTGTTTGGGTCAAGATGCCTTTGAGGTCTGTGGGCTGAAGCTTAGGTTTATCTAGGACTAAATACTTCTTAAATGAATTTCAGTGATGTTTTCAAGAAGCAAAGTGCCCATATCAGGTTGGTGTTGGCTCAGGAGTTGTGCACTGGCTCAGGAAACACCTTTTCCTCTGCACTCCATGGAAGTGGGGTATTCAGTGTCTTTGAAATTCACGCTCCACATTTACCTGCTGAGGGCAATTAGGTGGAGAGGGGGAGTTTTTTAAAGAATAAAACACTTTGGGCTCCCTACCACTTCCTTAAGGTTCTTGGAGTCAAGACCCAGGATTTCAGATGCTGTGTAGTTAATGATTCCTGTTCTTTTTCTTTGAAGCTCCTTAGATGCTTTCTCTGGGATTTTCAAATGAGGCCAAAAACCTAAGCACAAAGGTAAAGGCTTCATGAAGAAATTTGGTCATGTCTGTCCAAAAAACCTGTCAGGGCACAGCCAAAACAGCTGGAAGAGCTCCCTGTGGTACCCTGGTATTCCAAAATACAGGGCTCATTCCCCTGGACTAAATTTCTAGGATGTTTGGCCATCTGATGTTTGCGTTTCAAGTCAAATTGGCGGCATTGCTGAATATTTCTCTTGTTGTGCAGCAGAGTCTGTCTTTAAAATTTCTTGATCTTGCAGTTGACTCTCCAAGGTGGATGTTTAGCTGACAAAATACATAAAGATGGATGTTCTGTCAGCAGGCCCCAGCAGAATTTGCAGTGCTGTAGGTCCATATCCCTATCAGCACACACCCTTCCATTACGCCTTACATCTCTCCCACGATCTTTCCTACTTAAGGGAAAACAAGAAAGCTCCAAGTCGGAGCCAGTGGGTAGTGACGCTCGTGAGGAGCCCCTCCCGGTGACGATCTCAGCTTTACATTGCTTTGCTCTGTCTGTGCAGATAGTGGCAGCAATAATGGCAATCACAGGAATCGTCATGATGGCGTATGCAGATGGTTTCCAGGGTGATTCAATCATCGGGGTGGCCTACGCCGTGGGATCAGCCTCCACGTCTGCACTGTATAAGGTAGGCCGCAACTGTTTGTTGGCACTCCTAAATTCGTTACCGCTGGCTGTTTAAAGGACATCAATACAAAGAGGATCGCTGTAAAATCAGTGTTTTATTCTGTTCGTCACTCCTGCATCACTCGTGTTGTGACCAGGCGACGTCACAATGTCAGGAAATCTACCATGAGGGTAATTAGTTGTCGCCTGCCAGTTACCCAGAATGGCTTTTCTTGATGAGTCTTTAATGAAATCTCCACTGCCATGCCATGAGGAGTTTAAGATCATTTTTTAATCATGCCAATGAAGTTTATCAACACTTTTCAAAGCGGGTTTCAGAGGGGCTTTCCATGTGCAGCAGGGAGGAGAGCGAGGGAATGCTTCTTTCCCTGGACAGGGATGGCCAACTCATCCCAGGTCTGCACTGCGGCTCCCTGGCACATGCTGGGCTCAGAGCCCTGGTGTGAGCGTGGCACAGGCAATTCATTAGAGACACCTCTGCTTGGAAGAAGTGGCTGCTCCGGAAGGTGAGGGATGGAAAAGGCAGGGATGTGTCTCAGGAACAGGCTGGGCTGACCGTGGCTGTGCTTATTTCCAGCTGCGTGTGTAAGGTTTGGAGTGAGTTGTGGCAGGATCGGAAGCTGCCCTCGTGGCTTTAGACTGTGCTCATCTCACTCATAAATTTGTTGTGGCCATTCACAAGTCACTTAAAGTTCATGAATTTAGGCTCATAGAGGACAAGTTCTCACAGAGTGAGCCCCTCCAGGCTGGTTTTCCTCTCACAGCAGGGTCATGCTGTGGAAGTCACTGGAGTCCCCTCCCAAATCCCAACAGTGCCACACTCAGCCCAAATCCTCTGCCTTTGTTGCATGAATGGTGTGTCCTTGGCTTACTCTTGATTTTTCCTGGGTTCTTCTACACTTGCTTCTCGTGGCACTTTGGGTTAAGCTTTGTTACGCAGACTCAGCCGTCCCCGTGGTAAAGACACATGGAAAAAACACAGGAAAGGGCAGAAATCCGACCAAAGACACCCTTGCAAAACTCCTGTGTAGGAAAAGGGCCGGGCTGTGGCACACTGTCCTTTGCTCCACTCTCCCCAAGGGAATGGAGTGCTTCCGTGATGGGTGTGAAGTCTAAACCTCTCCTCTCTCCTCTTCTCTCCAGGTTTTGTTCAAGATGTTTCTTGGGAGTGCGAACTTCGGGGAAGCGGCTCATTTCGTGTCTACCCTGGGCTTCTTCAACTTCATCTTCATCTCCATCACCCCCATCATCCTGTACTTCACAAAAGTGGAGTACTGGTACCCCTTCTCTGCTGTGCCGTGGGGTTACCTGTGTGGAGTAGCTGGCCTCTGGTTAGGTATGTGGTAAAAAAATTTATTTATTCTTCTACAAAATTAGCCTCGGGCACAAACAATTTCCCCCTGTCCCCTTAAGCAGCAAAGCTCTCTCACAGATTAATTCTGGTCCCAGTGCAAACTGGTGCTCCTTAGAAATGATTCATATTTTTCATTACACTTTATGAAATATTACTATTAATTGATATATAATTAATAATTGATATGTAAGCATAGTTATAATTAATACTAGTTAATAATTAACCGTAATAGCAGGGAGTAAACACGAAGCAGCCATACTAATTGCCCGTTTTTTCATCCCTACCATAGTTCCACACCAGTGCCCCCTGGCACAGCTTGACTGCTGCAAATCCCATTTCAGAGGGCTGCCTGTTCCCAGCCAGCTCCTGGGGGATGTTTGTGCACTGACAGGGGGACCCCCAGTGCTGGGGCACCTTTCTGGGGGTGCTGCAGGCTCTGGGCAGGGCTCGCATAAGGCTCCCTCTTTCTGAGCCACGGTTGCCAGCAAAATATCTGTTGGATTCAGCCCAGGGGCGTTTTCATTTCCACATGTTAACAACATCCTTTCCTTTAGTGAAGTCTCTGTTATTCCATAATTGAAGAGGTTTTTGTCTCGCTGCACGTTTGTTAAATGGCAGCAAAGAGAATGTCATTGCTCGTCCTGTCCTGAGATGTGGCCAGGCTGTGAGCACCTTGAACTGCTCTAACCACAACTGCAGCTGCCCTGTGAGCTCGCAGGAGACCAAAATTAGGGATTATTTATCACCCAGGCGTATAAACCCAACCATGAGGGAACAACCTTGTGGAGCAACCTCGTGTTCCTTTTATGCAGGGGACTCAGCAGCAGGACTGGGCGGTGGGTGATCAAACTTAAGTTTGCTTTTAATCTTTCAAGGAAGGGTTAAAGAAACTTAAACAAACTTTAAGTTTGTTTTTAATCTTTCAAGGAAATTGAAGCTCTCTGGGAATGCTGTCATGTAAAAAAAAAAACAAAAACAAACCTAAAACCAAAAAACCAAACCAGGCTGTTTGTACCTGATTAAAGCCTGTGCAAAGCCATGGAATACGAGTGTGATAACCTCAGTATTATAGTTTGTGAAAGGCCATCCAGCTCTCCCCTTTCCCCTGTGAAGAATTTCCCCTAATTTCACGCTCATTTAGAAAAAAACAAAAATCAATCACTTTGTGACAACTCCCTCGTTGTGGTGGGGATACTTAATCTCACATATTGTACCTGTAGGGTCAAGGTGGAGGAGAAATGTCTCACTCTGGCGTTTTCCCCCATAATCATGTATTATTTCCTCTGTTTTTCCCTAGCTTTCAATATCCTGGTAAACGTTGGGGTGGTGCTGACCTACCCCATCCTGATCTCCATCGGCACTGTGCTCAGCGTCCCTGGAAATGCAGGTACCAGTGCCACGACTGCTGCTGGGAAAACGAGCCCACGGGCACTCAGAAAGCACTTTATTGCCTAAATAGTCAGAATCTGCTGGGTGGGAATTCACTCGAGTCCTGTCTTGAACAGCCTCTGTCTCTGCTCTTCCAGTCTCCTCAGCCTCATCACTCTGGGGGGTTTGAGCACAAAAACGCGTCTGGTTTTTGGGGGATGTAGGCCAGAGCTGTGAAACAATGCCTGTAGGAGGCTGCCTGAGGGCTCAGGTGTGCTGTGGGTGCTGGTGGTGGAGCTGAGGCTGGGCCTAGAAGCACCTGGAGCTCTCTGGCCCACGTGCTGCTCTCTCCCCATCCCTGGTCCCTGCAGCCTGAGGAAACACTGTGCTGATGCAGCCTGTTGTAGACAGTTACCATAAAGGGCCTTCCCTCTCAGAGCAGGAATCACAGAATCACAGATTAATTAGGGTTGGAAAAGACCTCCAAGATCATCAAGTCCAATCTTCAACCATGGCCATGCCCACGAAACCATAAAGTGAAGTGCCACGTCCACTCATTTTTTGGACACTTTCAGGGTGATGACTCCACCACTGCCCTGGGCAGCCTGTTCCAGTGCTCGACCACTCTTTCAGTGAAGAATTTTTTTCTAATATCCAATTTGGCCCAACCTGAGGTCTTTCCCCCTTGTCCCTTGTTCCCTGGGAGCAGAGCCCGATCCCCACCTGGCTGCACCCTCCTGTCAGGGACTTGCAGAGAGCAAGAAGGTTCCCCCTGAGCCTCTTCTTCTCCAGGCTGAGCCCCCTCAGCTCCCTCACAGACCCTTCACCATGGAAATCTTGAGGCTTAATCCAACCCCTCAGGGCTTCCTCAGATCCTGTTCCTCACAAGGCTGTGAGGGACAGGGGAGATGTGGCACCTCCAGTGCTGCACTGTCACATCAGAGCTGTACCCTGAGCTCAGGGAGCTGCTCTCTCTGGAGATTCTAGAGCCACACGGCCAGTGTCACACCCAGAGTGCAGCACAAGGTTTGATTAGCAGCCAGGGATGTGCCAGGCCTCTCTTGGTGCCGCCATCCATCCTGCTGCTGGTTTGATGCCGTTGTTGTTTTCCTCTTCCCAGCCGTGGACCTGTTGAAGCACAAAATGATCTTCAGCGTCGTGCGGCTGGGGGCCACCATCATCATCTGCATCGGGTTCCTGCTCATGCTGCTCCCCGAGGAGTGGGACGAGATCACCCTGAGGTTCATCAACAGCCTGAAGGAGAAGAAGAGTGAGGATCACGCCGAGGACATCACGGAATCCAGCGTCCACACGAGGAGCAGGAGCAGAGCCAACGGGACAGTGTCCATCCCGCTGGCGTAGGGCTGGAGGACTCTCCCTGCACGCAGATGTATATTCTGTGAATATAGCTTAACTTTCCTCACCACCTGTATGCTTAAAAAAATGTCATCCAACCTGAGTGGGGGATGAACTGTAAGATAAGAGAAATACATCTATAATAAATGTTTACATTTATACACTTAACAAGGAGCGGGTGTAAATAACTACAATAAAATCTTTTGTAATAAACAAACATTTAAGCTTTTGTCTTTCTGAACTGGTGGGTTGAAAATGTGGATCAAGTTTACATCGTTTATCTCCCTTTGCTGGCAGAAGTAGAGCCATTTTGGAGAATACGAATCTTGGATATTTCCAGCTAGATCTCAAAATTTAACGTCTTGACTTTCAATAAAGTGCCCTTTCAGCGAGGTAAAAGTTTTGGAAAAGCATTTCAAATATCTTCTGGCATTTTGGAGAGTTCATTTCCAAAAGGCACTGATGTTCACATTGATACTGCCGATTATTATCAGAATAAATATTTCATGATGTGCAAAACATGAGGCCTCACCTCTCAGACGACACTGAGCTGTGCCTCTTTCCAGCACCGCCTCTCTGGAAGTGGTGCTGGAGTTTGGGTGCCTTTAGTAAAGCAAAAAACAGCTTTATTTACCTCATTTTCTCTCGGAAAAGCTGCACTCGCTGCTGAGCTACAACAGTCTCAGGAGAGGTGGAACACCCTGGATTGCCGGTGTCCCTGGGAAATGCCATTTCCTATTTTCTAGAGCTTTGGGACAAACAAATATTTTTCTTAACCTCCACTGCAGAAAAGTCTTTCAAAAGCCAACTCCAATCCCTTCCCTAAGCCTGCTGCTGTGTGATTTAGGCTGGTTTGCAGCGTTCCTGGGATTGACCACTCAAGACTGACTTTATTTGAGAGCACTTGATAGGCAGACAAACATTTTTTCCCTTTTTTTTTTTTTTTTTTTCTTAAAGGAAGAATAAAACCAACTGGAAAGTATCACAGATTGCTGAGCTCTGCTGGCTTTCCTGCCCACTGTTTTTTGAGTTTGATTAGCAGCCAGTAGGGGTGTTTTTTGATGGTATTTCTGCCCGGGAAAAAAAAAATCACATAAATAATAAGTTATTGGATTCTTTTTATTTGACTCTTCTATTGGATGTTTTTTTAATCTTTTAATGTCCATGTCTAAACTGTTCCCAGCAGACAAAATACTTGTGTATATTAAAAAACCCCACAAACTTGGGCTCTTTCATCACACAGCTGCAGAATTAGGGCTGCAGAAACCAACCCAACCAGCTGTCCCCTGTGCCCTCAACCCAGAGGTGTAAGGTTTGGATACACACACAAGCCTCTTACAGCTCCTGGTCTGCTGCTTTTGGGAGGAGATAGACATTAAAAATACTCCAAAGAAGTTAATTATGGAGGTACTGATGGGCTGAGAGCACCCAGCACAGGGCAGCTTGGCCTCTCCCAACAGTTTTGGAGCTGATACATCCATTTAAATTGCTAGATCGTTTTTGGGGATGTTTTTTACTGAAATTTTAGCTCCTGCCAAACTGAACACATGGGGAAAACAAAACTTTCAGTATGCGTTGATGAGTACTTTTTGGCAGGCAGCCTCATGGCAGCGTCTTCAGGCCCGGGACTGGATCCTTTAAGGAACCTCATTGGGAGTTCAGCAGAGAAAATCATGTGAAATCCTCATGTTTGAGTCAGCTTTCTCCTGCTTGACACATTCCATGGCCAGGGGCACAGGGTGTTAGAAGACTCTAGTCCCAGCAAGGAAGGCTTGAGCAGAGCAGCCCTGCTTCGGCTGGATGTTCACAGAACGGTTTGGGTTGGAAAGGACCTCAAAGCCCATCTCATTCCAGCCCCTGCCATGGGCAGGGACACCTTTCACTATCCCAGGTTGATCCAAGCCCCGTCCAACCTGGCCTTGAACACTCCCAGGGATGGGAAAGCCACAGCTTCCCAGGGCAATCTGCTCCCAGATGCTTTCCAGGGGTGCTCAGCATCCTCACCAATACCCTGAGCCTGCTCATTCAGCCTCTGCCCAGCTTCCAGTTTAAATTCCTCATTAGGCGTGGAAATAATGGTTTTCCCTGGAGTGCAGCTCAACCTTTCAGCCGGAGAAAATCCCATCAAACCCAAGAAATTAGACAACAAATGGAGGCTCTTTGGCCTGATGCTGTGGGTGATCCATCAGAGGAATGGCAAACCAATAATGACCCCATCAAGTGACCGATCGGACGTCGCCGCTTCCACTGCTCTGGGTGTCTCTGGCAGCCCCTTCTACCCTCCCCAGCAACGTGGGGTTTCATTTCTCTGACAGCCCCTTCTGCCCTCCCCACCAACGTGAGATTCCATTTCTGTGGCACCGTCTCCCGAGGAAAATGCCACTTTTGATCCAGCAGCCGTGTTACCAGATTCTCCTTATCGCTGGAAGGAAAACAAAACGTGCTGTGAATAACCCTCCCCGAGCATCCCCACCACTGCCTGCCCTCTCTGGAGGGCTCAGCGAGCAGCAGCACGGACGGTGTTATCAGCACCACCCGTGCCCCCAGCCTGGGCTGAGATAAGATGAATGTCCCCTGTCAATACCAGCGACAAGGAGCGGAGGGAGGAACAAGCCATGTTCCTTGACCTTACAGATGTGTAATAACCAGCTCTATCAGCCACAGCAGTTTGCATCCCAGCCAGGGCAGCCGTGCTGGGTTATTTTCCTCTCTTTGCTGATCCATTTGTTCACGCTGTGGCTGCCTGAACGTGCTGCAAGCAGGATGAACAGCAGCCTGTTCTCGTCACCGGGGTTGTTTCTGCTTCCCTCGCTGAGGATTTGCATAAAAACCCAAGCGTTATTTTGGCTAAAATCCATTCCACCCACTCTCCATCTCCTCCTTTGCTCACGTTTTTTTGTGATTTAGAATTCATTTTTGAGGAGAAGCTTTAAGGCAGAGGTGATCCACTGCTGCAGCTGGGTGTTAGAGTGGTGCCCCTTGGTTCAGCTCCCCTGGGTTCACCTTTGCCCTGTGTGAAGGTGAGTTAACAAACTCTGCCCCTCTGTGTGAAAATGCCCTGCCCCAAGTCATGGCACTGCCCTACCCTTGAGCTTTTCCCAGTATCTTGCTTAAAGCTGGAGCATCAGAGCACTTAGGAGTCAGTGGTTTCATTTTGACTGCAAGAAATTTGCTGAAAAATCCAGTTCTGGCGGGATCATCGTCACTCGCAGGTTCCATCTGAATTTGGTAGAGAGTTTAAAGCAGTAAATGAAATGGGAGAAAGGGATAAAATTCTTCCAGCTCTGCTGGGAAGGGCTGTGAGCTGTCCCTGTTGGCACTGTACGGGACCAAAGCTCCTCCAGCCCCGTGTTTCTACAGCACAGTACTCAGGAATTTCACTGAACTTTAAATACAGATAAAATAAAATAACATGATTTCATTAAATAATCCCCAGTTAAAGAGAAGGATGAGCATCCCTGACCAGGATCTCAGCTTGCCCCACTGACCTGCAGGAAGAGCATCCTCCTGCTGCCTCCCCCCACCCCAAACCCTCAGCTGCTGCTCTTGGCCCTCTTTGCTTTACAGAGAAAAGCCCTGTGGGAAGGAAACACGGACAAGAGAAGGGATTGGGGAGTGTGGGGAGCGGGGGAATCGTGTCAGGATTTCGGCAGCACCTGGGTAAAACACCAGATAAAGCACCGTGGGCACTGGCTTCAACACCCACATGGATTTCCACTGCTCCCACACATCCATCATTGCATTTAATTCATGATTTTCCCAAGCTGCCTGGCAGGAATGACCTGTTCTCAGCAGGGGAAGGATAATTAAAATAAAAAGGGAAAATAGATAGTAAGCATTGGGAAACTCGGGAGGGGAGCAGGGTGTTGATTTTACACTTTCATTTGAAAAGAAGTAGGTAAAAAAAATACACAAGCCAGGCTGCTCTGCTCCCTCGTGCCATGTGTGACCTGGGAAAAGCAAAGTCACGAGAGATGTCGGTGCTGTGTGGCTGGAAACATGAACTGGTTAGGTTGCTCCAGGGATGAGTATTTTCTTCTGGGAGCAACCTGGTCTAGTGGAAAGTGTCCCTGCCCATGACAGGGGGGTGGAACTAGAAGATCTTTAAGGTCCTTTCCAACCCAAACCCTTCTATGATCCTATGATTTTATGAACTATCAAATACGGCTGGCTTTGACCAATATCCCCATTAGCTTTGTCCTGAAGCTGCATTTCTTCCAGCCAGCAGGAGCAAAGGTAGAGGATGCTCCTGGGCCAGGCCTTATTCCCAGGCTGCTTCTCCCATGCAGGATGGGAGACACTTCAACCCTTCTGGTGCTCCAAGGATTGAATTTCCTTCCAAAACCTGAAGATTTAGCAGAAGAGCTCCTTGAAGAAATACCTCCAGGCCAGCTGAGGTGGTGGGCCTGGTTGAAAATCACTTGTAGGTAAAAACAAATCTCCAGGGCTTGGCACTGGCTCCCGAGCTGCTTTCCCCTTCTCTGTCAGCAGCAGCCCCCTCTCATCCCTGCGGGGGAATGGCTGGGGCCGGGTCAATGTTTAACCAAGCTGGGAAGGACATCCGTGGGAGCTGGCAGGGAGCTGCCTGGGCTCCGAGTCGCTCACAGAGATCCCTCTGCGTGTTCAGGGAGGATGGTGCATGAGGGGATTTCCTTCTCCTCTCAGAGCCCTGGCTCCACAGGATGGGCCTGAGCTCCTCCAAGGCGCACCCCAAGGTGACCAAGGTGGCCCCGGTGCCTGCCCGGGGGGATGTGCCCGCTCTGGCTGCCCTGCACCAGCTCCCCGGCGTGCCAGGACAGCCCAGCCCGCACATCCCCCCGGGTGGGGCACCGTGGGGAAAGCCCATCTTCCACCTGGAGCTTCCACCTCTCCGGGAGACCTGGTACGGGAGAGCCTCTGCAGGTGAGAGGGTCACTGCTGGAGTGTCGCGGACCAGGGGGGGGTCACCGGGCTGCGTGTGGGGTGGGTGTAGGGGTGTGCTGTTCTGCATCCTCAGCTTTTTGCCATTTTTGCCGTTTCCAGGAGCTTTTAGCTTTGGGAAAACTCGTTTTTGCCCCTCTGATGTTTTGGAAAGTGTCTCACTCACCAGAGCCCAGATGCCAGCTCTTTGCTCTCATCAGTCCCCCCCTGGAAACAGCCCAATTCCCCAGCATCACCCTGGCACCTACCTGTGTCCAGACAAGCCCTTGTCCAGCCACCCTGTGACCCCCATCACACCCCTGTCCCGCTCACCTGCCCCTGCCAGGCACGTCGTTATCACTGCCCTTATCAGAATTAGATTCTGGGCAGGTAAAACTGGAATCAATGACAAATTTCCCAAGCCAGGATCAGAGGAAGGCAGACAGACCTGGCTGTGTGTGTTTGCCTACAAGCAGCCTCTCCCCTCAGCCTTTAAGCTCCATCCAGACCCAAACCCTCCCCAGAGGTGAGGAAGGAGGTGTGCATCCATCTGGGAGTGGATGTGCAGCTCTCCACATCGAGCTGGATGGTGACAAACGCTTCCCACAGCCGTGTTAGGGGAGTGGAGGGGGAAACATCCATGAAAACCAACGGGGTGTGAGGAAGGGCGAGGCAGAGGGAGGAGGACCTGCAGCCCCAGCATCCTCCTCCCTGCTTTTCCATTCCCAAAAATCGATTTCTGACCCACGCCAAGCGGTGTTAAGCACCGGTGCTTCAGCAGAGGCTGGGTATTTCCCCCAGGATCATTCATCAGGGGGCATCAGGAAGCAGTGAAAGCAAATAAACCTCTGGCCTGAAAGCAGTGACATTCCCGGAACGGAGGTTTTGGGGAGAATACAGATCAGGTCTTGCTGTAGAAGAGCAGGGTTTAAGTACTCCATGAGAACAAGAACAACCAAATGTTCCTGTTCTGGAAAATTATCACTGGGCATTTAAAAAATGCTTGTTAAAAAATGTGTGTTTTATAAAAAATTTAATAAATGTGATTTCCCATTACTTTCCATTTTCAGAAACAAGAAGAGTATGCTCTGGAGGACTTGAGCGATGTACTCGCTAGAGCTGCTGTCTAAATAAGCAAAGCCTCCAAGAGAATAGGTTTTATTTGGTTTATGAGGGTTCAGCTTGGCTTGTTTTAAATCCAGATTCCCCCAGAGGGGAGGATCTGCTGCTGCCAAAGTGCAAGGGTGAAAAACAGGAGTCACAAGGACACCTTGAGCTGCTCCCTGCTCTGGGTGGAGCAGATTTAGGGGGAGCAGGTTTGGGGACAGCCAAACCCTCAGCTCTCAGTTCTGCGTCCGCAGAGGATAAGGGCAAATCTCCTGCGCTCCACATGCATGGATGGGATGGGAGGGAAAGGTTAAAAACAACCCCAAACATGCACAGCACAAACCATCCAACCTCATACGGGAGAAATAACTGCCTCAAAGCTGTACCCTTCTCCAGGACAAGCTTCTCCCAAGTCACAGCCACTTCCCTGTGCCGTGCCCCTGTTCCCAGCTCCGGGAGCCACCTCCTTACCTTTCCCTTCCTCCTCAGGAATTCCCCATGCACTCACTTGCCCTGCAGACAGAGGCAAAACTCCATAACCCCCTTCTGCTCTGACAAGCTGCTATTTCCCCACGTGCTCCCTGCAGATGAGGTTTGTCTCCAGAGGAGCCTCTTTGCTGGAAATTTTCCCTTCAGGCTCCCATTCCTGCATGTGTGGAGCGGCCACGGCTTCATTCAGTGGTTAAACATTGCCAGGGCTCTGCAGAGCCCAGCAAACATTTCCCTGATGGAGTCACCCTCTCCATATCCCAGCACCCTCACAGGAGGAAGGAATTCTTCCCTGTGAGGGTGGGGAGGCCCTGGCACAGGGTGCCCAGAGAAGCTGTGGCTGCCTCATCCCTGGAAGTGTTCCAGGCCAGGTTGGACGGGGCTTGGAGCAACCTGGGATAGTGGAAGGTGTCCCTGCCCATGGCAGCGGGTGGGAAAAAATGATCTTTAGGGTCCCTTCCAACCCAAACCGTTCCATGATTCTGTGATTCTGTTCTCTCTCTTCTCCAAGAGCCCAGCCTGGTGACGTTCCATGAGGTTCAAGGAAGTCCCGCATAAGCTGACCTCCAAAATATTACTTTTCTTGTTAAATATGACTATTAAATTTGGCATCAACTGTAATGTTCTTCCTGCACTTCATCCCCAACTCTCCTCCCCTGTGACCACCTCAGGGCTCCCACCACGTGGGAGCAGGAGCTGCTCAGCCCCACCTCACTTAACTCCATGTGTAAAATGTCATTTGAATGCACCAGGGCAGTTTTTTGGGGTGAATAGGTGAGATAAACAGGTAAATTGTTGTTTGAAATACTTCCTGCACATGCAAGTATTTATTTGTGCAAGAAAAGAACAAAAGGGGCAGTGGCGTCCACCTGAGAGCACCAGCACAGAACAGACCCGAGCCCAGATCGCGTCCAGGCCTCAGAGAAAGCTCTGCTTTAATACCTAACAGGGATCACCGGTGTGTGACACATCCTCTTGGGCTGATTTCCAGGATCTGAGAGTGCACCACTTGCCTGAGCACAGCCCTCTCACTCCTGCTGCTGCAGCCCAGCTCTGCCACAGTCAGTAAATCAGCAGAGGTATTGCTCAGTCCCGCCAAAAAATAGCAATAATCAAGTCTCGGGGGCTGAGCAGCAGGAAAAAAGCCAAACTGCTGCCTGTGCCTGACGTTAACGGGGCAGGCAGTGGGAAGGCAGCAGAGATCAGGGATTTCTTGGCCAGCTGATGGTCACAGGACATGGGAGGAGAAGAGTCCCTTGGCCACCCAAGTCCCAGGGGCTGGGAGAGGCCACAGGAGACACAAGGATGGTGGTGGTCATGTTTAGGAGCATGAGTGGTCGTGGAGGGAAGCTGGAGAGGTACGTGGTGGGTGTTTGGCAGAAAGCACAGGCACAGTTACACCCACTTTGCCTCTGCAGCCCATAGAATATTCCGTGTGTTACTGGAATACACAGGCAGGCACTTCAGCGGGACGTGCCAACCAAAAACCAGGGCTCAAAGCTATTGCTGAGTGCCCCTCAGCAGCTGGTGGTCACCCAAAAGTGACTCCATCCGTTTCTTTACCCTTTCAGGGCCCCTCTCTTTGAACACCGTGCCGGGGAAGGATGGAACCAGCATCATCAAACAGCACCCGCCTCGAAGGCCTCAAGTAAGGCGAGTGTGGAAGCTCCCTGGGAGCTGCTCTGATTGATCCCTTCACTTTCTGGGGACAGGGGGCCTTCTGGGGACACGGGCACGTCTCACAGCACCACGGTGGGGGAAGCAAATACCCTACAGCAACACAAGGGGGAAGTCCTACTTTTGGGTGATCACGAGATTTACGTGCTCTGGAGACACCCAGCCAGGGCACGTGGCCCAGTGTGGGGCACGGGGCCACCTCTGCTGTGACGCCCCGCTGTCCTTTGGGGTGTCTGCAGCCAAATCCTGGTGCTCCCATGGGGCCAGCGTGGCCAAGGCAGAGCCCTTTGCAGAAAGGATCCAGCTTGCACCACGCGAGGCTGGTTTTGGCTCTTCAGGCCAAACACCCCATAAGGGTCAGCCCCCGGCTTAGGAGCAGGGATGGTAAAGCAGACAGACATGCTGTGCAAAAGGAGATAGTGGAAGACAGAGCAATCATTTGGGGTTTCAGGAACTGCTGTTCGTGCTCTGTACCTGCCCAACTCCCCTCAGTTTCCCCGTCCTGCACTTCCCAGATCCTTACTCCCCAAGAACCAAACCCCATGACTCTACCTGACCTAACAGTCAAGATTTTCCTCCACACAAAGGCTACCATTGCATAACTAAAGCTCAGAAATATCTTTAAATCTTTATTTCTGCCCCTGTTTTTGGCACTGGTGAGGCCACAGCTCGACTCTAGTGTTCATTCATGGGCATTTCTTCCTAATATCCAGCCTGAATCTGCTTGAAGCAACCTGGTCCAGTGAAAGGTTCCCCCTGCTCATGACAGGGGGATTGGTCCTTAAGGTCCCTCCCAACCCAAACCATTTCAGGGTTCCATGATTCTGTGAGCAGCAAACCCACTGGAGCAAGGATGCTTTGCTTGAGACTTCCTTGCCGTGATTACAACCTTTTTAATAGAATAAAGAACAGAAGAGCCACCAAACGGGGTCACTTAAACCCCCTCTCCTCAGGGCTGGGGCTCTGGGTGACACTGGTGGCTTCAGGGAGCAGACGTGGAATCACGTGTCCCTGGGTTTGGTGGGATGATGCAACAGTAGCATCTGAACTGAGCCCACCTGCACCCTGAAAACCGTCAGGTGGCATCACAGTTTCCTTTAGAAACTTCTGGCCAGCACGGAATTTTTAGTTATTGATTTTATTTCCATCACAGCTGTACTCGTGTGTTATCGAGACATGGTTAACACTCGTTTCAGGACAAAGCCTCTGTTAATCCTACCCCGTTCTGCTGCTGGTGCTCTTAGGGGGTGTACACAGCTCCAGCAAAAGCCTTTTCCCCGTGGGAATACTTTCAAAGGCAGCGGAGCAGGGTGGCGTGGCCTTCTCAAGGACTTTTAGAGGATCTTGGTCAACGAGCATTTCCAGACAAAAACCTGTGAGCTTCACAAAAGCTAACGGGAACAGTCAATTTTCCAGCCTGGGACACAACTTTTCGCAAAAGCCTGAAGCTCGGCTTCCCCACCAGGGCAGGGGGATGAGCTGAGGGATGTGGGATGCTTTTTGCCTCCATCGACCCCGTGCTAGTGGCCTCGGTGCCTTCCCGGAGAGATGCCAGCCCGGACCACAGCTTGTGGTGTCACATGCTGCCATCTAGTGCCATTTTTCAGTTTCGTATTCAGCTTTGTGGAGTTTTTTTTGATGCTAAGAGACGAGAACTTGGCGTTGGGGACTAGTGGGGAATTCTCCCTTTACACGACGCTGATTTTTCCTCCTGCATTTTTGCACCGATTCAAAATGACAGCCCGGGATCCAGCAGCAGCTGAGTGCAAACAGTCAGAGACGTGTGCTCGTTTATTGGACCCTTGTTCATAATCAAGGAGCTCATGGTGTCCCAAATAAAGTATAAGTCAGGTCTTACAGACAAAGTCCTTGATGATGTCCCCTTTAATTTTTACGGAAGCTGTACTGAGCTCCCATCCTAGAAGGGAACTCTAGGCAGAACCACCACCCCTGGAAGTGTTCAAAAATGGTGCAGATGTGGCATTTAGGGCCATGGTTTAGTGATGGACCTGGCAGTGGTGGGTGAATGGTTGGGCTTGATGATCTGAGGGGTCTTTTCCAACCTTGATGATTCTACGAACACCAAGCCATGAAACGACCCAGCAACACCTCACGGCTCGGCGTGATTTAAGGAGGCATCTTTGCTCCTTAAGATAAAATTCCAGCCTGCAGAGCAAGTCTCTGCCACCTTCCACCAGCCACCAGGAAAGGCACTTTGTACCATGCACAGTTCTGCAGAAAGAATCTTATTTAGGTCAATATAAAGACTGGCCGGACAGAGGGAATGGTGCTCTAGGTCTCCTCTAACTGGGATCTGCCCTTTGATGACCTGATAGGATACTTTAGATTAAATTATGACACCTCTGCACACTCCAGCTTTGTCACGAAGGAATCTGAGCTTCGGTTTGGCTTCGCTCTGGTCTTAGATGGAGCCTTGGGCACTGCTGGGGCTCAAAGAGAAATCCCTTCACGGATGAAACTGCTGTCAAACTGGGGCTTGGCTGCTTGTGCTGTAACGCAAAAGATTCCCCCCAGTTTTGCCCACTCCTGAAGGACCAAATGGTGCTCATCTCCCTGAGATGCCAAACTCCTTCCTGTATCCCAAGAGGCTGGGCCAGAATTGGAGCTGAAAAAATGTCCAGGTAGTTTCATATCCGGTTTTATGGTCGTGTGGAATGAGCAGTGCTAAATATTATAAATTTTGGACTTGCAGAGGCTTGAACCTGCCATCCCTCCCCAAGCAATCCCTCCTGCGAAGCCCTGGAGTCAGCGAGAAGCAGCTGCAAGCCCAAAATCAAAGGTGAGTGCATGAGTTTGTGCCCTTCCACAAGGCATTCCTGGCTGCAGGCTCCTTTCCCTCACACTCCGGGCACTCTGAAGGGCAGAAGTTGGTATTTAACTACTGGCTGTGCTTGAGCACTCATCCCTTGCAGTCGGTGGGAGAAGGGAGAGACCTTCTCGCTCTTCCTGACAGGAGTGTGGAGCCAGGTGTGGGTCGGGCTCTGCTCCCAGGGAACAAGGGACAGGACGAGAGGAAGTGGCCTCAGCTTGTGCCAGGGGAGGTTTAGATTGGATTTTAGGGAAAATCCCTTCACTGAAAGCATTGTCGGGCATTGGCACAGGCTGCCCAGGGCAGTGGTGGAGTCACCATCCCTGGGGGGATTTAAAAGCCGTGTGGATGTGACACCTGGGGACATGGGGCAGTGGTGGCCTTGCCAGTGCCGTGGGAATGGTTGGACTCGGTGACCTTAGACACCTTTTCCAACCTTAACAATTCCATAAATCCGATTTCAAGGCTGCAAACGCTGTGTGCCATAAACATCCCCTGCAGCCCCAAACGTGCAGAAGCGCTTCTTCCCTTTGGATCACGAGATTATCTTGGAGAACCGACTCCAGGCGGTAACACCTCGGGGGGCAGAAGCACAAATACATTGTTTTAATGAAGTTTTTTCCCTTGCGCCCTAGAGCTGTGGGATAAACTGCAAGCACAGTGGAAATCTGTGATGAATTCCTGCAAGCTGGCTGCGCAGGGAGATGCTCGCCGCCTTTATCCGGGAGCGCCCGAGGGGTTTGTGAGCTGGTGGCTCTTCCTTTCTCTTTCAGAAAGTGCAGGTGTATTTATTTGCATCTTTAAATACCCCGTAGGTGCCGGAGAAGAGGGGGCAAAGCCTGAATCCCCTCCCTGGCAGGAGGCAGCACCTGCACAAGCTTCAGATGCTGGACTTGACCCGCAAGCGACGAGAGGTAATGCCAGGATGGATTTGGGGAGGGGATGGGGGTGTCTCTCCCACGGACCAGGAGGCTTCAGACCTCTTGCTGGGAAGGTGAAAGGAAGCTTTCCTTGTGTCTCAGGCAGAGGGCTGGTGGGGAGCACCCCCAGGGCCCCTGTGATCAGCAATTAGCTGTGATTTTTCCAGCGCTTTGCCCTCATTTGGCCATGACTCACGGAGAAACCAAAAATCCCTGTCCCAGTCGTGTTCTGTCACGTACCCAGCCTGGCAAACTCCACTCGCTTGGGTTAAACTACTCGACTGTGCAACTATTTCCAGGGCCAACCCTGCTAATGCTGTGCCACGTCGAGCTATTAAAACGTGTTCTCTCCTCTGCTGCTTGTGTTGACAACTCATTTGCAAACCCAGGCGGAGCTGAAGCGGAATCTCCACAGGGAGGCGAAAATCAATAAGCAAAAAACCAAGGAATTCAGCCCCGAGGATGTCCTGGACGCTCCCCAGAGAGGCGACAGCGCCAGAAGCCGAGACCCCGTCCCTGCTGAGCACAATCAGCGTTTCCATGAAGACCACCCAGGTAAGTGGAATAATTTTCCAAGGAGATGGGAAACTCACCAGCCCTCCTAAACGGTGTCAGAGAAGTTTCCCTATGGAAGATGCTTCCACTGCTCCATCTCCTGCAGTGACAAGATGCAGGTTCAGAGGGCTGGGGGGAGAAGGCTGGGAGCTGTGCTTGTAGGACAAAGCGCTGGAATGCTTCGGAGAGCTCTCTGGGGTGAGTGTGACACTCACTGAGGCTGCTCACTTTTTGAGTTTAGGGTTTTTTCCCACTGTTCCTACAGAAGGGGGAAGCAAGTGGATCTCAGCCACCACTTCATCCTGACCCGTCCAAGGCATGAGCCCTGTCCTGCTTTGCCTGCACGTGACAACCTTTGGCACACGCTGGGAATGTATCACCGAGGCTAAAAGTGCTTAAATCAGTGAAAAACTTGCTTGAAGGTGAACTTTCACCAGGAGGAAGGGGAACAAACTTGGTTTCCTATTCCCTCGTGGTTCTTCACCTCAGCTCTCTTCCCTTTGGGGATAAAGCCATATTGCCAGACTCTGTAATTCCACCAAATACAATCCTGAGCGTGTTGCACCTCACCCTGGCCCAGACACGGGGTCTGGTCTTAGAGGGAGCTCTCAGGATTTTCCTTATGTGCCTCCAGCTGTCTATAGCCATTTCCATCTGAATTCCAGGCAGCTGAACAGCTCTGCAAAACCATGATATTTTATTTTTTTTTCTTCCCAAGGAAACACGTGGGGTGGAGGACTCTCCAGGCAGCCTGACGGGGCTGACCTCTCTCCAGACAGAAAGGGGAAGGTTGACCTGTGGTTCCGCAGGGAGCCACGGACGAGGGATCCGTTCTGGGACTCCTCCAGCACAGGGTCGGAGGAGTGGGAGAGGGAAGAGAAGATTCCCCGCAAACCCACGCTTGTGAGAACCAAGACAGAGAGAGTTTCCCTCTTTGATGACTTCTTTGACAGGGATTTCTAGTGGCATGGCTTGGGCTGGGCCAAGGAAACAACCTCCAGCTCTGGCGGGGCTGGAATCCTCCCAGATGGATGGGCTGAGGCTGGAGACAGTGCTGGCTGTACGTGGAATTTCTGTGAGGGAAAATCCCCTTCCCACGGGCCAGTGGGAAGGGCAGCCGGAAACGAGGAGCTCACTGATGTGGGGTCAATAAAGACCCTCTGGGATGTGTGGCTGGATCAAAACATCTGGGGAAAAATGCCTTGGATGGAGCAGCAGTGAAATGGGGGAGGAGAGAAGAGAAGGGGGCTGGCAAAAAAAAACCCTGAGAAGAAGCTGGGAAAAGTTCTGGGTTAACCCCAAACATTAAATTCCAACTGAAATGAAACATTTCACTTGCCTTTGAGTTACTCATCTTCCTGTTTAACTTGGGGTTAACCTTTTCTAAACCACAAAGCCCAGTTCAAAATGCAAGGTAAAATGATTTATTTAGAAAGTCTTTAAAATAAATATTTTGGCATTTCTAAAATTCCTTTTTGACTTTTGTGGCTTTTTTTTTTTTTTTT
>VZTD01003380.1:799679-817731 GCA_013397725.1 Rhagologus leucostigma | reverse complement strand
TTTTTTTTTTTTTTTTTTTTTAATTTCCTCTCCTCCCCTGTCCTGGACACAGAAATGTATGTACTTTCTTCAGTGCTAACCTCCAGTTTTATATATAATCTAAAAAATCTGGCTTTGGTTCACTTTTTTTCCCTGTTCAGGTTTCAGTGCTGGGGAGTGAATGATGGAAATGGAGGGATCTCCATCTTTTCCTGCAGACACTCTCCCAGGGATGCTGGTCAAGGCTGCAGCACCCACCTGGAATTTGAACAAGCTGCCCTGCTGCAATCTGACATCTCTGAGTATACTGAAAAAGATGATTGTACAGAGGTGTCTGATCAATCAAAGAGGTTCCTGCAGTTTCCATCTCACATAAACTGTGTTTTTTATTAAATTACCTCTTTTTCCTTACAAAATAATTTGTTACCTGAGAGGGAACTTCACCCCATTCTCCTGTCTCCTATCTGGTTGTCCCTGTAGGTCCGTAAAGGCCACCAAGTCTGTGGATTCAAAGCATTTGTATAAAAGGAGGTTTCAGTTAAATATCACATGGCTATTTTAATGTGGCAAACTGGATCAGTAGGGAACTGGTGGAACACAAGGGAGGGAGAGATTTCACTAGCAGCCCTGGCCCTGGGGAACAGACAGGTCTGACCACCAGCATCAGTTTTGCCTCTGTTTGAAGCTGCAGAGCTGACAAATGGCATTAACTCGTCCTTGTGCCTCCTGCTTGCCTCCCTCCCTTCCCACTTGCTCTTTCTAGAACTACCAGAGGCCAAAACATCTTCAGATCAGCTCCTTGCTGCAGGGCAGGGGCTCCAGGTGTAACAAATATTATCATCACGGCCACTTCCAGCAGGAAATCTTATCCTTTCATCTTTCAAGCCAGGACAACCAGAATAAGAAGATCTAGAGTCAGTTACTCAGGAGGAGCAGGGCTTGGACAGCTTGGGACAGACGAAGCCTGTGCTCCCTCCCACAAAGCTGTTGTGATATGTCTGTGCTGCACCCTCAGCTTCCTGATTTACACAGCCAGGAAAGGAGCAGGAGACACATTTTTACACTTATTTAAGGGAATAAGACACCCATGGCTGACTCACTTTCACAAGTATTTATCTTTATTGAAAATCCCAGGCAGAGCAGGAGCTGGAAATCTCAGTCAAAGCCCCAAATCAAGCTGAAACCTCCAGCCCAGCTGCCCAGGACTGAGCTGCTCTGTCCTGATTTCACCTCCTCTTGACATCCCTAAATATATGGCCCATTACAGAATATCTGCATGCTCCTTGGGGAAAACTGCACTTTGGAGAAAGCCCACACACCACGTGGGATTTCACCAGAAAAACACGAAAACAAACCCCAGCACAGGGAAGGAAGAAGAAGAGGAATCATTTTAATGAGGAGGAGAGCTGCTCACGGCTAACGAGTCCGTGTCTGGAGTCTGTGTGTTCTAAAAGTGCCCCGAGAACTTTGCTGATAAACACCATCAACCTGTGTGAGCTGGAAATATTGTGAGAGCTTCGAACTCAGTGGTGAGGGTGTGCTGAAAAGGTCAATGATTTAATGGGCTGGAACAATTAATCTGGCACTTGTCTATACACCTGTTCTCTTAATGATGTGACACATCTCCCTTCTGTGTTCCCATCTGTCAACAATTAAGCTATAATTGGTGGAAATGCAATTTATCTCAGATAGAGCTGATTAGTTTTCCAATAGTCGCGTTGCCAGCCCTGGGGAAGAGTGCTGCCCACGGAGAAGTGCCTGCAGACCACTCCATCCACATCACAGACTGTGCAGAGAAGGCTCTCTGAGCATTAATTTATCGATCTACAGTGTGCAAAATTTGCTCTTGCAGAAGCCATAAAACCAGCAAACCTGCTCCCATTGCAGGGGCAATGGCTTCCCACTGGCAGAGGGCAGGGTTAGGTGGGATACTGGGAAGAATTCCTGATTCTGAGGGTGGTGAGGCCCTGGCACAGGGTGCCCAGAGAAGCTGTGGCTGCCCCATCCCTGGCAGTGTTCCAGGCCAGGTTGGATGGGGCTTGGAGCAACCTGGGATAGTGGAAGGTGTCCCTGCCCTTGGCAGGGGGGTGGAACTGGATGGTCTTTAGGGGCCCTTCCAACCCAAACCATCCTGTGAGTCTATGAAATGCTTCTGGTGCTCAAAATCGTTTGACTGTGCTGTTCTTGATTGTATTAATTCCTCCCAACCTCTAGAGAGGCAGGTGGCATCTCATCCTCTGTTTTCTGACATCCTCCCAGACGCTGGAAACGAAAACATTTCCTTTGTTACTAAGGGTGAAACTTAGACTTTTTTACAAAGTGCAGAAGATGGGGGGAAAAGCCCCAACCAACCTCCCACGATGTGTGTTCTGCAACTCAGCAATGGAGACTTCGGAGAGATGTTTTCAGTCCCCAGTTCCAAACGCTGGGACCATTTGAAGGCTGAGCCATTACAGCCAGCTCTCGGGAGGACACGCAGCTTGCCACTCGCCGTATCTGAGCCCACACAGCTTCAACCCCAGTCACACCCCACAGAAACCAGAGCCCCTCACCCCGACCCCCCTGTGCCAAAAATGTGTTTCTGTGGCTGTCCCACACTACCCAAAGCTTTGAGGCAAGGCTGGACTCTTCCTGCGGGTTAGAGGAGTCTCCACATAGGAGCTGTGCTGCGGCAGAAGCTGCTCAGCCCAGATTCAGCACCTTCAGAGAATTCACATTATTATTTTTCACCAAAACGGCGAAGAATGGAGATTTTATGCAGTTAATGATGTGGGTATGGGTATCAGCAAATGGTACAGCCCACAAGACATAGGTCAGATAGATCCCTGCCCCAAAGGACATTTGATCTGCCCAGGGAAGTGGTTATAGGATGTTTTTGTCGGTACAAACATGGCCAGAGCAAGCCAAGTTCTTCCAGCTCAGGATTAGCTGAACCGGTTTTGCTGAAATATTAAATCAAAATGATAATGCTCAGCCTGAAGTCAGCACTAGCCTGGAAAAATCATTAGCAATTAAATGTACAATTTATAAAAGGAAATGTCAATAAACTGTACTTCTGTATTTAAAAAAGGAGCCGAGGTTGCTGTAACACCTCTGTTACTGTTCTTGAGAGAAAAAAAAAAGGTTTAATTACACTTAGCAAAGAGAGGTGTTAGGTAAATAAAGCTGGACAAAGCCACACTGTAACTGGATCTCACTGACTAGTCTGGATTAATGGGATTTTCTAACCTCCCTGGGCTCAGTCCCACCTGGTGCTCAGAGTGTTTGACCTCCTCAGGAACGCGAGTCTTCAGCATCGTGTAACATCCTCCTTCCCCGATGCACACAGGCATTCAAAAGCAGGAAAAACCTCACCATCTCAACCACTGGGATACATCCAGTAACCTTATTAAACCTTTTATCTGCCCTGCCTCCCTGGAAGGTGTGTGACAGGCGACTGGGATTGCTTCAATCTGCTTACACAAAGCTGCAGAGAAAAGCCCCCAAGAACAGCGACTTGAGCAGCTCCGTTTCAGGCTGTACACGAAGATTAAAGTCTTATCACCAGCTTGAAAAAATACCAAGCATGGCAGGTTTTTGTTTTCCTCACCAGGTATCCTCAGACTGCTCAGCGATAGCACAGCCCCAAACCTGCTGCTTTCCCACGCCCTCACAGCTCCCAGCTTGCTTTACATAATTCCTGACTAAGGTCAAGTAATGGCACAAGAGTCCCCTGATGAATCAAGAGGAAGGAGGCAGGTCCTGTTTGTCTCTGAGCCTCTTCACCTGCTCCTGATACTGGATTCTGAGATGCCTCTCCCTCCCAGCAGTGCTGGTGCGGGGATCTCTGTCCCAGTGGGAACACAATCCACCTCCACTGATGCCACAGGGCTGCCCCCGGTTCCTCCCCGTTCTTGAAGGAGGTAGGAAAAATATTTATTTCTTGCTTAGCACAAGGGTTGTAGCTTTTTGCCACCTACTGACACGTTGTGGGAACAGCTCGTCCACCGAATTCCTGCAGGAAGGCTCAGTCCTGCGCTGGCTCTGGCTGAGGGTGCATCCAGCCCTGGCTGAGAGGGACACGAAAACAAAACCAGGAGTGAACAGGGCACTTGGTGCACTGTCAGGAGAGCAAAACTTATCCCACAGAATCATAGAACATCCTGGGCTGGAAGGGACCCACCAAGCATTATCAAATGCAGCTCCTGGCCGTGCACAGACACCCCAGCAATCCCACCCTGTGCCTGAGAGCGTTGTCCGAACGCTCCGTGAGCTCTGTCAGGCTGGTGCTGTTACCACTGCCCTGGGGAGCCTGGTCAGTGCCCAGCCACCCTCCGGGGGAAGAACTATTTCCTAATATCCAACCTAACCCCCACACTGACACAGCTTCAAGTCCTTAGGCCCAACACTTGATTGGTCCTTGCTGTAATTCCCTCTTTGTCTCAGCCTTTGAGCACCTCGTTTCATCATTCCAGAGATGAGAAACATGGGAGAAATCATTCCTCTTGCTTGCAAAACCAAGCCATGCTTTCTTCCCCTTCTATCTTGCCCCAGTTCATCTATTTTTTTCCCCTTTCTCTCCCCCTAAATTCCCTTCCTGGCCAGGTTGGATGGGGCTCGCAGCAACCTGGTCTAGTGGGAGGTGTCCCTGCCTGTGGCAGAGGGTTGGAATTCAAGATGTTCTTTAAGGTCCCTTCCAACCCAACTCTGGGATTCTGTGATTCCATGACAGGAGCCTTTACAAAGCGTCCCCACAGGAGACATCTGTGTCAGTCCTGGGGAGCTGTAACTCTGGGGGATCCTCCATCTGCCCAGAGTTTCTTCCATTTTGCTCCACGCATTTTGTTCACTCCCAGCAGAGCAAACCCTGCTGTGTTGCTGATGCAGCCCCGAATTTCCCTGTTCCTCCTGACACGCAGCTGATCCCCACCCTGGCATTAACTGCTGGTCCGTGCAGCCGTGTTTTAACATCCAAAATTGTTCTTTTTACTCGATTAAAATGTTAAATAAGCACTGTTCGGTGAGAAAAGAGAGGCAAAAAGGAACAGTTTTGCAGTCGCCCCTTGCAGATGCACACTTCTAATTAAGTACTGAGGACCAAGCAGTTGTCTCTCACTGGTGGCCACTTGATCCCCGTTCCAAACAGCACCCAAAACAACCAGCACGGCTTAGGACTTCCACAAATTCAGGCTGAGCTTAAAAGCCAGGCATTACTTCTACTTAACACCCAAACCACCTCCTTCGGTTTAGCCAAGCTGACCTAAAAATACAGCTTTTTGCCACACAAAGATGCCTTTGAGAGTTGCTGGAGCCGATTTTTTTTTTTTTTTTCCAGTGTTCTTCTCAGAAAAAAGCTTCTGAAGCTTCATTTGGCTACGTTGCACCACACAGGGACTGTGAGGCCATTGCTGCTGCCCTATGTATATTGCTGCTGATAAAATAAGACACTTAATTTTCTGCAAAATGTGTCTTTATGTCTTTGCAAAATATATTTTAGAAATTCTGCTTTTCCCTAAGAATTTCCTGCTCTAAAAAAACAAATAAAAAAACCCCCACCGATCTTAAGAGCGGGGTTTTGGTTTGGGATTTTTCTCTGGTTTTCATTTATCGAAATCCCACTTTTCAGCCACAACAAGTTATTGCTGCTATTTTTGTAAAGATGATTTGTAACAATGATCTGGCAAGATATTATTAAAAGTAATCCCAAAACGCGGCAGAAATGTGGCAGAAAGTACCATGCTAAAGCTAGAGCAGGAAAAAAGAAGAAAAAAACGGAGAAGGCCTTCTCTCTGCAGCAACCTTTGCTTTCAACTTCTATTTTGAATTTTCTCACTCCTGAGGCTCTCCAGATTCACTTTGTGGTTGCAAGCAGAAGTGGCCATAAAGAAAAGAATTAAAATTAAAATTAAAATCTTCTTGCAGGCCCTAAATCTTTTTTTTTTTTGCTGAAGGATTACCTGTGAAACCAAACTGCCTGTCCTTCTTTTGAGGCCAAGGATGAGGAGCTGGGCACAGCCCACTGCTTCTCTCAGTTTGATATCCAGCCCTGTTTATTTTATTCCTCCTGCATCCCATCTTTCAAAAGATGATACTTTAATTAATGACCCACAGGGGTCTTGTGCAGCTCAGTCAATGCTGGGAAATTTGCTTTGAAGGCAGCCAGCCTTGCACAGGTGCTGAGGATGAGGGGCTTCTCCTTTTTCTCCCTCCACACGATGCTCTCGGTCCTGGGAGCCGGCTCCCACCTCCCCGTGGCAGGGACTGGTCCCGGGCCAGCATCCGCAGCATCTCCCACCACAGCACCAAATCTGGCACTCCCACTGAGATCTCATATCACAGAATGGTGGAATCATTTAGGTTGGAAAAGCCCTCCAAGGTCCAACCATTCCCCAGCACTGCCAAGGCCGCCGCTGACCCATGTCCCCACGTGCCACATCCACATGGCTTTTAAATCCCTCCAGGGATGGGGACTCCAGCACTGCCCTGGGCAGCTGTGCCAGGGCTCGATGACCCTTTCGGTGAAGAAATTTCCCCTAATATCCTCCTAACAAACCTCCCCTGGTGCAGCTTGAGGTGATTTCCTCTTATCCTGTCACTTGTTCCCTGGGAGAAGAAACCACCCCCAGCCTGGCTACAGCCTCATTTATATCCAGGGGTGGCTTCAGGTATAAACAAAATAAGCCATCTCCTAGAGAAAGAGTGTGGTGGGGAGCTAAAGTCCTGGTCCTGCTGGTGCTGGAGTCCTGGACAACAGGATGGGACAAAAATTAGGATATATGGAGCTGGAGTAAGTGCCAGCTTTTGCCTCACCAGCTGATGTTCTGACTTATTTTCCCAGCTCTGCCCTTTTTCTTCTTTTCTTCGTTCACATGGCAAGAGCCTCTGACTGAGATCCCAATCTTTGATGTTTGAAACTAGAGGTTTTCCTCCCTCTCAGCTAACTGCCAGGAAAAATCCAGGAGTGCATCCACAGCTGGGCTAAAGCACCTTCCAGAACATGAAGGGGCTCCAAGAGAGTTGAGAGGGGAACTTTTGACAAGGGTCTAGAGGGACTGGACAAGGGGAAATGGCTTTAGGTTGACATAGGGCAGGGTTAGATGGGATATTGGAAAGAAATTCTTCCCTGTGAGGGTGGTGAGCCCTGGCACAGGGTGCCCAGAAAAGCTGTGGCTGCCCCATCCCTGGAATCTTCTCCTACCATGGGAACATAGATATTAAGCTGCACATAATACAAGGTTAGCCCTAATTTTTTTCCTCTTTGGTTGCAATGCACTGATGAGTTTTCTGATCCAGGTGTTTAAATTACAGGATAAGTTACTTCATCTATGTAAGAAGGAAAAAAATAATTACAAAACACTAAAGAAAGTTTTTAAAACCCCAACAAAAATACAGGGAAATATCTGTCTGAGGTGGAATTGGGCAGCTGCAGAGAGGGAAAAGGCATTTTTTTCTCAGCAAGAAAAGCCATGTAAGTGGTTATGATGTGGAAATAGCTAAAAGGAGTGAGTTCTTACCTCTTCATTTCCCAGCTTTTGAGTACTCGGATTCCGTACCTGATGTTCTAGTTAAGCACAATGAGACCTGGCTTTGTGCTCACACCGGGAACTGGAGAGAGGCACTGAGATCTGGAGCAGGGAGTGAATCTGTGATAAGAAAAACCTCCACAGAAAATCGCTGCTCTTAGCCCAGATGTGTCCAGGTTCAGGAAAACAACACCTGCCTGTGGCCACCTTTCCTATTTGGTATAGAATGAGGTCACTGGAGCCCCTCTGCTCTGGAGCCAGGCTGGGAGAGCTGGGAGTGTTCACCTGGAGAAGTCTCCAGGGAGACCTCAGAGCCCCTTCCAGGGCCTAAAGGGGCTCCAGGAGAGCTGGAGAGGGACTTGGGACAAGGGATGGAGGGACCGGACAAGGGGGAATGGATTCAGATTGACAAAGGCCAGGGATAGATGGGATATCGGGAAGAAATTCTTCCCTGTGAGGGAGGTGAGGCCCTGGCACAGGGTGCCCAGAGAAGCTGTGGCTGCCCCATCCCTGGCAGTGTTCCAGGCCAGGCTGGGCAGGGCTTGGAGCAATCTGGGATAGTAGAAGGCTCCCCCACGGCAGGGGTTTGGAATGAGATGATCTTCAATGTCCCTTCCAACCCAAACCATTCTCTGGTCCTTTGCCTTTGGGGTTCAAGGGACTGATGGTCACTAAGGGCTGCTTTTGAAGCTGTCGTGCCTCTGCAACGAAGGTTTCACAAAATCTGTGAGGGCACCATAAAATTTGGCTCAGTGTACCAAAGCACTTCCAGTCAGACAGCTCCTGTCAGGAGAGGAATAATGAAATGCTTTTAGGGCAACGTTTTGCCCGAAGTCACTTCCCTTCAGTGTCAGATTTTGCCAGCCATGTGCAGATTCCCCACAGCGATGAGTCGGGTGCAGAGTCGAGCCTTCCCCTGCTGGCCCTCGGGGCTTCCTGTCCTGCAGGGTGGCCTCCAGCCACCCCCAGCTCCCAGGCCCATGGCTATCATCTTCCATCCCTTCCCTAATGGCCTGCTTTGATGTCCAGGTGTAACAGGACTCAGCGGTGCTGATTTCACTGATTAACACGCAAATCACGCCCAGAGAGAGACTGGGTGCTTCCTGCAGTTAATCATCCGCTGGGCACATTTCAAAGAGCCCTAGAAAGATGGTTTAAAAAAAAGAAAAAAAGGAGAAAAAAAAGACAAAGAAATACCTCAGACAGAAAAACAAAGCAAACAACAACCCCCGAACATGTGAAGAACACCAGCTCGGGTTTTCTGCTGATGATTTTTCTCGCAGCACAGAAAGCACCATCACCTTCCTGCTGCCAGGAGAAGGAAGGTGTTACTTCGGTGACCAAATGAACGCACCCGAAGCCCCTGACCTTGATGACATGTCCCCGCGTTTACAGGACAGGCAGTAACCCAGCACCTGGAGAAGCAGCACATTCCCCACACAGTTAAAGCCTGTTAACACGAAACCTTTCATCCCAGATGCAGATCTGGGGTTAAATGTGCTGGGAGATCAGGAGAGCAGAGCCTGGTTTGAGAGAACAGCGTGGGGTTTCTTCTCATACCCTGAGGTGACGTTATCAGCCCTGACCAGGTTCCCAACCTGCCACACCTTCTGCTGCAGTGATACTTTTCCTAAAGGTTTATGGATTGTGGCCTCTTGGTCCTTTACAGCCAATGGATCTCTCTGCACAGTATTTTGTCAGAGAAGTACACGGGCTTGGGCTCAGTTTCAGGATGGAGCTGATGAGGTGAAGCTGTGGCCATGGTGAAGGCTCTGAGGGATCCCTGAGCATCCATCTCCCCAATGTCCTTCAGAGCGGACACAGCTGGCTCGGAGGGATGCAGCCCACACTTCCTACCTCCAGAAGAAAGGGCTTTTGCACAAATTTTCATTGTTTGTTCCTCTCTCAGTGCCTGGCCAGAAACAGACAATAACCCCAAAAGCGTTCTGAGGTCAGAAAAAGCTTAACTGAAAGGAAATGACGGAGTTTCCAAATGGAAAAGCAGGATTTATCATTTCAGGTTTCCCAGGTAAAGCTTAAGCGATGTGATTAATTCCCTGCTCTTAAACATGAAAACATTTATCTGCCTGCTTACACCATCCCAGCGGAGGCTCAGCTCTCTGCTGAGCACCCCTGGATGAGAAGGAGATGATCCTTCCCTGGCCACGTGCATATCAGGGATGTGGTGGACACAGAAGTTGGGAGCAGCTTCTGGAGAAGTCCCTCTGCCTTCCTGCTCCTCGGGGAGAGCCCTCGCTGCCACACCACACTGGAGGAAGAAAGGTTAATCAGAGGGGGCTGGAAAGCCAGAGGCTGAAGGGCAGGTGATTGTGTTCCTGGAGGAGATGGACACAAGAGCAGGGTCCAGTCCGGGTTATTTGATAACTGAGTTGGAAGCTGCTCCATGAGGGCACACACAGGGAGGGCGGCCAGCGCTGCCAGCGGTCAGCAGGGAGCTGGAGGAGGTCACTCACGGTGGCTGAGCTGCTCTCACAGCCACTATAAGGACATCCACGTCTCCCATCCCTTGCTCTCAGCTTTTCCTCTGCTAGCTGAACCTTTCTGGGAGCTGGCTCAGTTTATCTACCCGTCAGAAATACATCACAAGATACATATTTTCGCTGACGGACACAATCTTCTCGGAGGAGGGCACACACCTGGCTGCAGACAGGGCTGCTTTTCCACCCTGTTTCTGTCTTTCTGTAGCCTCTGGTAGCCCCTTCTGCATCAGGAGTTCAGTTTTTTCACCACCTCTCGACCTGCTCAGGTATCCCCTTCTGGCCACACAGAACTCCTCAGGTGAATGAAGTGCTGCCCTTTCAGTGCAGACCCTCCTGACCCCTCTGCAACAGGCATCCCGTTGTTGTCATGCTTTGCAGTCCCAAATTATCCGTGAAATCCCCCTCCCAGCCAGCCAGAGTGCCCATCTCCATGCATGCAGGAGACACTGGGGACAGTTCACCAGCTCCACACCTCTGATGCTCCATCCCCAGCACTTTCCTCTCCTCCTATCCCTCCCCAGGCCTTACCCCTGTTCCCCACACCTGTGTTAGCCCACCCTATTTGAGGCACTTACTATCAAGGAAGAATCTGTTTCACCAGGCTTGGTTTGCCTCTGGTGCATAAAGCACGTAAAAATACGGGAGTTCAGTGCCCTCCGCCCTGTGGCACTGCTTTACCCATCAGCACAGCCTTGCCTCCCTGCTTCCCCCCCTTATTTCCTATTAAAAAACCAAGGGGAGAGATTGGACCTGTGCATCCCAACCTTCTCTTGCCTCGTTTCTATGTAAAGCTCTTATCAGCAAGCCCGAGCTGCTGCTGCTGCTGCTGCAGATTATTCACCCAACACAGACGAGTGGGATCGCCCAGGCAGTGGCGGAGCAGGCTCCCAGCAGAATCCCGATGCGATGCAGATACTCCTGATCTTCAGGAAGCAGCCTGGCAATACTTGTTGAACCACATAAAGAGCACTGCGGGGCACAGCTGTAGGAGCCAGAGGACTGGAAGAGCAGATGGAAGCTTTACAGAACCTTTCAGAAGGAGGAAAGTCTTGAATTGCTGTAAATTGTGACTTTGAAAGGTGCCCAGGTGGTCACATGGAGCAAAAAGTGGCTGCTCTGGATGAAATGTTTCTCTCAAAAAGAGAAATCTTTTCTACAGTGTCTGTACCTCGAGATTTTTGAGTGAACACCATGTGTTCAGAGCAACAACGTGGAGAATGATGGAATCATTTAGGTCGGAAAATCCCTCTAAAATCACCCAGTCCAACCAATTCCCCCAGCACTGCCAAGGCCACCACTAACCCATATTCCCAAGTGCCGCACCCATGCAGTTTTTAAATCCCTCCAGGGGCGGGGACTCCATCACTTCCCTGGTTTGACCAATCTTTTCAGTGAAGAAATTTCCATGGGTATCCAACCCAAACCTCCCTTGGCACAACTTGAGGCCGTTTCCTCTTGTCCTGTCACTTGTGACCTGGGAGATGAGACCAGGCGGAGTCAAAGCCCCCAGCCCTGCATCCACGTGTTTACAGCCAAACTGATGCCAATCCCTTCACTATCTGCAGGCAAATGGGTGAAATTCCTGCTGGAAAACAAGCAGAAATGTGGAAAACGTCCAGGAGACACGGGGATATGACTGTGGCTGTAGTTTCATGGCCAGGGGGTTGTTATGCTCTCCCTGCTGGGGAAAGGAGAGCCGTGTCCCAGGGCAGGGTGACAACCAGGATGGCTGCAATAGGCAGCAGGGATTTAGAAGTGCCAGTTAAAGCTATTGCCTGTTTCAGAAAGGTTTCAGAGAGCTGCCCAGGCTGAGACAGCTTCTGGTGTAGCTGCTGTTTCGGGAGGTGGTTTGCTTTATTTCTGTTTCGTTAGCTGTAACCTACAGTGGTTCACCATTTTCCCCTCAAGTCTTAATTTTAAAGAAAAATCTGGTTTGTGTTTGGCGAAGCGAGGCGGTCTAAGCCTCGAGCCTCATCTGAGTCACAGGAGTCAGAGGCCCCATCCTGTGTCAGGACCAGCTTCAAGGATTAATCCCCGTGGCTGCAGAAAGTCCCCAGCAAAAACTGCTTTGGCTCAGGTCCATGAGATCGGGCTCCTGTAACAACCAAGTGCTGAGAAATGGTAACTCCCAAACCAAATCCTCGCTTTGCCCTTTCCTGTGCCTTTCCCCTGCCACGTGATCTGGTGTTTTAAGCAGGATAATGCTTGTTCAAGCCATTCTTGTTTGCACAGAGAGAAGAAAAGCATGGAGGATGAGCAGATTTCCTAAGGACACATCCCAAGCCTCCCATCTGTACAAGGCTCGGACAATCCACGTACTCCAAGGCACGATGGCAGCACTTGCCTCTGAAGAAGCAGCAGTTCTGATTTCCAGAATTCATGTATCCAAAGGATTCCAGCACACCCAGCCTCTCCTGCCTCAGTTTCCCCTTTCTCCTCCCTCTGAAGGCTGCAGCTCCTCCCTAACCTTGAACCAGCTTGCCCGATGCTGACTGACAATGCATCCAATGCACGCTGACAGAAAGGAGTTTTGGGGCTGGCTACAAGCAAAAGAAACCCCTGAAAATTATCTCTGCGTTTCAAGGAGCAGAAATTTGCAGCTTAAAGAAATCTAAATCTCCCTGGAAACTATTTACCAAGGCAAACTTACCCACAGTAATCCGTCTTTTGAGTGTTAGAACAGCTTGAAACTAAAAGTTTGCAGAGCTCAAGCAGGAGGGGAAGAGGGATGAAGCTGGCAAAAGATCATTAAGAAGATATTTTAAAAATGTTTTTTTCCAGAACTTTGATTTTTATTTCCACACTTGGATTAAGCTCTTCAGCTGGTGAGGAAAAAAGAGGAGGTCACTTGCAGGATCTGTGAGAAAAATAGGGCTCTTTCTGCAGGTTCAGAATGTTCCTGGGATTTTGAGGCTGAAAGTTTTCCAAGCACACTTCTTCCATAGGACTTTCCAAGAACACACAGTAAACTGCAAAACAATCTCACAGAGAACTACAAAATTGCTGTTGGGGAGATAGAAAAACTGTTTCCACACGGACAGAGCCAGAACACTGAAATTTGACATTTCAATAAATGTATTTTTGGCCTATTTTGACACAGTACGAAGGAATGAGAACACAGAGATTATAGAGCCCAATGCAAGGCAGCACCTCTGTAAATGTCTGCTCCATATTCCATTTGTCAGTTTATAAATGGAGCCACTGGAGTAATCTCTGCTTCATTGACAGCCCGGAGATCGCCAGATTTTCAATTTCCCTTCAATAAAACAAACAAAAAAAAAAACCCCAAGGAGAACACTTGCGCTTTTTAATCATATCCAGACCTGTTTCCTGTAATGAAGAACTTCTTCGCCAGCCCCAAGAGAGCAATTCTTTGAATGTCACTTTCAGATAGTGAGATAAAAATCTCTGCTATTTGCAGGAAAAGGCTCCGACTGCCATTTGCGGCCTGAACCACTTCCCAATTTATTTACTTTCTGAGGCTGTTTACTTTTCAGGCAGCCCAGCTCACTCATCCCTAACCAGCTCAGTTTATTGCTGCAAGAAGTGCAGCCCTGTGCCAGCCACAGGAGAGACTTCGGACCTAAGGACACCAAAAGGGCTTTTAGATCAAGTCACCTGGGTGAAAAATGGTGGAAAAGAAAAAAAATCCCATTTTCTGGTGAATTCTATCACTGACCAGCAGCAGGAGCTACGGGTGGTGCAAGCCCTTCATTAGGGCTGAACCTGAAACTGCTTTTCATTCCTGGAGAGCTGCAGGACTCTCAGATCAGCACGGAGAGGGGAGATGAAGGAGGAGGATGTCCTTAATTTGTCTAAGGAGCAGCTGGTTTTCTTCTTCATATAATTATCTCCTTCAGCAAACCCTCCTGCTCGGAGTCAATGGGGTTGGAGCACACTTATCCCAATTCAGGAGTGACACATCAACGCCTTTCACCAAATGCATCCAGCTCTGAGGGCTCGTTTGTTTGTTCTTGCTGATATCAAAGACTAATTCTGATTTAGACTAAGAGCCTTCTCCATCCCTCAGGAGGGAGCCGTGGCAACACGAGAGCATTCAATTAACTGTGCGCTCTAAATTACTCATGGAAAGGAGTGTGTTCACGTGGACAGGGCAGGGACTTTTGGGGTACTGTCTGGAAGNTGAGTCCCTTCCAACTCAGGGTATTCTACGAGCCTTTAATATTATTATTATATATAAGTAGTAACTTCAGCTTTGCATAAATCTTTCTCACCTTAGCAAAGCTGCTCAATCACCTACTTTTGCAACCTTCTTCTTTACTGGTATTTTACAAACAACAAAAAAAAAGGGAGCAGCAGGTGGCATCTTGTTACAGATAGAAAGTAGAAACCAGTTATTATTAAGCTCCTGTATTAAATCTTTAGCCTCCTCTTTGTCACCTTCTCTCAGTCTTCAGCACCTGGAGAGAAGTGTTCACTTCAGCAGAAAGTAATTTTCCTGTCCTGCTTTTGCTTTCTTTTTTTTTAAAAGAAAATGTCCCAAATCAAGGCAATAGCTGGTGCAGAAAACAGGAAAAAACATCTCTCAGAAAAGTTAAAAAGTCATTTTGGACACTTTTTGCTGATGCTTTCAGGGTTCAGTTTTGACTGACAGATATTTTTTTTAAGTCCAGGATGGAACTCATGGTGGATGCAGAGATGGAATTTAAATCCGTGTCTCCCATCTGGAGGTTACTCCAGACACCTGCAAGGGGTGAACAGCTGGAGAATCATTCATTAGAATAACAGAATCACGGAATGGTTGGGGTTGGAAGGCACCATCTCTTTCCAACCCCCTGCCATGGGCAGGGACACCTTCCACTAGCCCAGGTTGCTTCAAGCCCCGTCCAACCTGGCTTTGGGCACTTTCAGGAATCCAGGGGCAGCCACAGCTTCTCTGGGCACCCTGTGCCAGGGCCTCAGCACCCTCACAGTTAGGAATTTCTTCCTAATATCCAATCTAAATCCATCCTCTGTCAGTTTGAAGCCATTCCCCCTTGTCCTGTCACTCCATGCTCTTGTAAAAAAGTTCCTTTTTAGGTATCGGAAGCTGTAAGGAAACATAAAGGAAATTGGAAGGAGAAAAGCCTTGGAGGTCCTGGCAGATGAGCAGCAATCTCTGGCAGGTTGGTTACAGCCCTCAGTCACCTGCACACCTCTCACACACACAGCCACACGGGCACAAGTGCTGGCAAATTCCCAGAGTTTTAGGAGCCTGGACATAATGGTAGAGGGCATAAAGCTCAAAGTCCATGAAAAGTACTTTGAGAGGATTTGTCTTGGGGTGACTCTATCATGTGTATCCCCTATCATGCTCTATGCCCAAAAAGTAATATTGTGCCTTCTCTGTGCCTTTAAACTGAGCTTGAAAAAAAAAACCAGACAAACTTTCCAAAGCAGCTTCTCAAGGACACAGAGATATACTCCTCAGTGTTTTTCTGACTGCGGAAGGCACGAAGGGAGCACCCTGCTTGCTTTTTCTTCAGCCAGCTGGTTTTTTTTCCCCTCTTGGCGTGAGACAGAGAGCTGAATTTTGTTTCCTGGGACTTTGGTTTTTTGCCCTTCTTCTCTTCTGAACTGTTTCAACAACATCAGAACACATCAGGAGAATTTTCTCCCCGAGGCCCGGGGGTGGGCCCACGCCCTCACCGACCAGCTCCGAGGAGGAGAGAGACCACACCTACAGAAGGACTCTGAAATCTTCCCAGGTTTCTCTCTATAGCGGGGGTTTGAATTCATTATTTAGCATCATTATCCTTTTCCTGTGTGTTTGTTAAAATAAATAGTTTTTATCTCTCTCACTTTCCTTCGAGGCAAAATTTCTTTTTCCCCGAACCCTGTGGGGGGAAGGGTGGTTGCAACCTGGTTTTCTCTCAGGGGCTATATTACTAGATTTTGGCCAAACCGGCACAGGATTTTAAGAGGACATTTTTTCGAAGTACATACAGAACTCCTCTGTATGCTTTTAAAAGAGTTCTCAGCACCGCGAAGGCTGCAAGCAGTTCTCAACTCTTGCCTACTTGCAACCAAAATAATAAAACCTCTTCCTTACCTCCCAGGAAAATCCAGAGTGACTGTGCTAGTCATGACTTGACAGCCATAAAAAAAGGACCCATTTCAGTTCAGCTATGACACAGATGTTCAGATAAATGATGTTCAAGATGCTCCCGACACAGGAATGGAAATTTCTAAATCAAGTATCGATAGATAATTTTCTCTTGTAAAAATTTTCCCACCATTCCTCTGTCAATCAGAGAATCCCAGAATGGTTTGGGTTGGAAGGGACCTTCAAGACCACCTCATTCCACCCTCCTGCCATGGGCAGGGACACCTTCCACTGGACCAGGTTGCTCCAAGCCCCGTCCAGCCTGGCTTTGAGCAAGTGTGTATTTGTATTTTGGAGACAAAGCAAAACAATCATTAGAACATTCCCACTGAAAAGGAAATAGATAAACAACTTAACCATTTATTTGACTGCATTGTATTTAGACAACTCGTACATTTCGTAACCCCACTGTTTTTGTTCTCATCAAAAAGGATAAAGGGACAGAAGAATATAATCCACTCAAAACAGCAGTCCAGTATTTCGAGATACACTTGCTATTTTCATAGATGCCCACCTGATACCTGAACTCCAACACAGGTTGTAATGTTTATACAAGACCTGAAGTTTTTTCAACATAGCACTGAGTTGTAGCAATGTCTTGCAGTGCCCTGAAAAATAGTTTGTGACGTACTACGCAACACCAATTCGATGATGCCTGGAAGGTGATGAACCTGATCATTTTCTTAAAAAACAACATAATGAATGCAAACATCCAGACGGACATGTCAGCCAGTAGCAACATTTGGGCAAATTTAAATATAAAAGCAATCACCTCCTTAGTCAGATTTGTCAATGCAAAAAGGCGAGGGGGAGAGGACTGTTTTTAGCAACAGACAGGAGAAAGAACCAACGTTTCCTTGCTAGATTCCTTTTGAAAACCTATGCAAATTCAAGGCTTCCCACTTGATTTCCAAATCCCAAGCAGTACAGAGAACAAATCTGTTTGATGCGACCCAACACATGCAGCTTCAGTGTCTCCTGCAGCGAACTCTGTGGCACAGCAGCCATGGCAGAACCTTTTGGGCCATGTGCTCTTTGAAAAACCAAAAAAAAGAGAGACCTGCACTTATTTTGCTCAGTATTTTCAACATGGGCATGGACGGCGACAACCACATCTTACAATAACCAACCAGAATTGTATCTGAAGTTTGCTCCAGAGGGATGGTTTCGGCAGTGAGGAGGGATTTCAGCTCACTTCCGAGTCAGCTTTTGAATCTGAAGACACCCATGGCTTAAATACGAACCAACAGAAAACCTGCCTGGCTGGCTCTGCAGATTGAAACCCCAGCAGACACACAACCCAGCCCAGCTTGCGATTTGTGATTCAAGCCCAGCAGCTGCTTGCAAGGTCTGAAACCTCCCTGATCCAGCTCCAGGGCAGTCCCTACGGCCTGGATCACAGCTGAGGGAAACCTGACTCGATGGATTGGCTACCAACATTTAACACTGATCAAAACTGCTGAAAAGCCACCCAGAAAAACTGGCAACCCTGAGAGGGCGGGATAATAGGAGGTTTTATCGTGTCACAAGGCAGCAGTGCCTACATACAGGCTTTAGGCTGAGCTCCAACATGTCCTGGGAGTAACAAACCCCATTTACACCACTCTGTCTTGGGCACCCTTTTAAAGATGAGTTTTCTTTACTGAGGGGAACAGACCCCTCAAAAGCCCAGGTGGTATCTACAATCAGAAAACTCAGCAGGGCCAATTTCCATTAAAAATCTTTATTTTCAAATACAACTCATGATTTGTACATGGTAAGAAACGTCCATCACCATGTGCGATTGGTCTGTGCAAAAGGCGGCTTTGCTCAAATCCAGTTTTCCTGCACAGGGCTCTTTTCCAAATGATACTGGAGGTAGGGGTTTTGTTGGTTTTGTTTTTAGTGTACAGTAATTAGCAAAAACAAACAAAAAACCACCCCAAAAAACAACCCCACGACTCAAACCAAACCTTAAAAAGAAA
>VZTD01003380.1:780703-799672 GCA_013397725.1 Rhagologus leucostigma | reverse complement strand
CCCACAAAAAAAAAACCATAAAAAAAAAAAAAAAAAAAAAAAAAAAGTGTAGTAAGGCAAATCTGGAGAATTCGCTCGATTCCACGAGAGTGGATCCACTGAGAGTTCATCCTTTTGATCCCTGTACGGACAGTTCACCTCAGAGTTGGACTTGATCCTAGTGGGTCCCTTCCAACTCTGAATATTCTGAGATCTCTGATTACAGAGGTGCTTCCACAAGTCAACTAATACCTTTATTTTTGTCTTTCAAAATGAAAAAAACCAACCAAAAACCAACCCAACTGATTCATAGACCTGGGCTATGGAATCACACGGAACAAGAAAGCCTCGACACTGTCATTACTGAAAAAATTGATGGGTATTGGTAAAACCTATGTAAGCCCAAATAAAGAAAGGAAAAAATAAAATAGAGAAAAACAGAGCAAGAGTGAATGCAAGAAAGAGAGACAATTCCTTCCCCGCTGCTTTGATTTAGAGGGGAAAAAAATCCCCCAATAATTTAGCTCATGTAAGTTGAGAAAATGAGAGCAGCTGAAAATGAAGACGATACACCTTGAAATTTATTTCCAAGACCAAGAACCAAAGATTGAAGCATTTTAGAACACTGAAGCAAAGCAATCTGAATCCGAAAAAAAAAATAAAATCGTTCCAACTATCTTAAAATAGCTGTATCTCAGAGCTTCTAGCAATAATTTTGATTAAATAAAAATCATACCAATTTACATTAATTTTCTATATCTTCTTTTAAAAGAAGTCCCTCACTCTTTTAATGAAAAAAGTGCATCCAAACCCAGCAGAGATTCACTGGTGCCACCAGGTTCTTTTAGCAGCTACTCAAGGTTTTCAAAATAGCTTACACTTCTTGCTATAAGAAGGGCCTTCCAAACCCTTGTTTGGGAGAAGTATCCGAATTATAAAAATCTGAAATAATTTATTATCAAATCCAGAATTTAAATAAAAGCAGATTTTTTTTTCTTGCAAAGACAATTGAAGAAAGTAAAAGAATAAAAGCATGCACTCCAAACTTAGAGGTGAAGACAAATATACTTATCTATACAGGCACTGGCAGACGCAATTTAATGGTTACTCGTTGTAACACACACCCCACCCTACAATACATTTTTTCATTCACTAATCACTGAGGTACCAATATTTAAGAATGGAAAAATTCAATATTGAAAAATAAAACCTAAAATTGAAGCCTTTTTTCTTTTTCTTCTTCCCCAGAAAACTATGGCAATTTTTGTATGAAATGTTAGTATACTTAATAGAATTTTACAATCTACATTGGCTTTATTTTGACTTTTCGGGAACCAAAAGCGGCGTTCCCATCCAGGTTGCTCTGATAAAACGTTCACTGTGTGGATGTCCTAAAGAGTCAGCAGACTTGCAAATGAATGAACATATCTTGGCTATCACCTGGCACATCTGGCTGGTACCAAAAGGACTCGGAGTCTGAGACAATCGGCTTTAATTCGGAACAAATGCGCCATGCCAAAGTGCAACGAATGTGTGCGACACTCAATGGGACACTGACAGGTTTAAGAGCTGCATGGAAAGTACTAAAGTCCACCTTGCAAAGCAATTTGGGACAAATTGCATTGCATGCAAAGGACAACTCTGCGCTGCTGGGACGTCGCTTGCTCGCTGGGATGGGGTCTCCTAACGCAGCCATAGTTTCAGACGCAGTGCATCCACTCCATTTAAATAGTATCTGAACAGCCTCTTGTCTCGCACAAAACCAAGGTTTTCATAAAGTTTCAAAGCAGACTTATTTGTGATTTCTGTTTCCAATACAACCTTTAAGGGAGAAAAATAAAAAGAAAGAAAAAAAGCGGGTCGTGTTAGTCAGCAGTTGCACGTACATGATTGCTGAACCAATTCCAAAGGTTTTATTTAAAGGTACATTTGTTAGCAATGAATGGAATTCATTTCTTCTTATCTTTACTTAATTAAGCAATATTTCCACATTAAGCATCCATTCCCACATTAAAAAAAAATATAATACAGCAATCCATCCACAACTGTAATTGTAAACAACATATCAAGATTTTAGTTCTTGGCTGTAAACAGTATTTCAGTTCACCACCTCATAACAAGGGTAAAAAACACAGCAACAAACAAATCCCAAACAGCCCAATATCCTCCCCCAAAACCTAAGCTACCAAACAGGTTAGGGTCCAAAACACACTTTGAATTAGTAACTGAACTTCTGCATGTAACAAGAATGACGATTTACTTAATGATTTAATATCTTTGACCCCTGATTTGTTAGAGTTAGACGTAGATAAAAGCTTCAGATCGACACCAGCTGTCAGACCCAACATTTGCAATCATTATTTGTGCTCAACACAAGTATCACAGAGTGATCTGGGCTGGAAGGCACCTTCAAGACCATCCAGTTCCAACCCCCTGCCATGGGCAGGGACACCTTCCACTAGACCAGGATGCTCCAAGCCTGATCCAACCTGGGTACCAACAAACACCCCAAACCCAAATCACAGCGAACACCAGAAGAACAAGCAGATTTTTCCATCTTTTTTCCCCTGTGTTGGTAAGATCCCAGTTGCAGAAAGACCTGTCAGAAATAACTCAGACCAAACTCAAGTCCAAGAGAAGTCCAAATTAAGGCTCAAAATTGTCTCAGAATTCTCAAATCACAGGCAAAAAACTACACTGGCCTTAACAAGACGTTAATTACTAAACTTCAGAATTTTCCAGAACTGTTTCTCTCTCTTTTCTCCACGTGCACTGAACAGAGCTCTGCCATAACTGGCAAGCCCTCCACCCACTCCACATAATAAAAACTAGTTCTGCCTCTTTACTGGTGTCCAACTCAATTATTTCAGGATTTTGCTGTTAGGAACAGATCATGGTTGCACAAGAACACAGGCTGAACTAACAAGCTGACTGGGCTCCATACACCCCCTGACAGTGAACATCCACATATTAAACAGGAGCTGATGGTCACTGTAGAAAGACCATAGAATGAAAACACAGGACCAAAACTTAGCCTGGATTTGTAGAGCAGTTTAAGTCCATCTACTTTACGGCCTCTGTGGCCTCGCTGCCTTCAGGCACACATTCCCATTCCCCCTGGCCTCTCCTGCCGGCTCTCGAGGCTGGTTCCTGAGCTACTTCCAAAGCCACCTGGCAGAAAACTTTTCCTTTTTCTCTCCATGGGCTTTGTTTTCTGCAGTCTCAGGAGTGGCTAAGCCAGTGTGAAAGGGGGAGGCAGTCAGTGGTTAGAGTGGCCTGAAACTTGAGTCAAATATATACATTAAATGGATTTTTTTGGATTTTATTGGAGGTGACTGCTCTAACCACTGGCTGCCACATTCCAGTGCACAATTCCACCTGTGCTTCTCAGTGGAAGGATGGTGAAAGAACAATAAACTTGGGGATAGCAATCCAACGAACAACGTAAGACTTGGAAGTAGTTAGTTTTACAAAAAGGAACTAAGAGTCACACATTAAAATATTAATCATCAGAGTTCTTAAATTACAGCAGGGCAGTGTTGTAGCTGCACGCTTAAGACAACCTAATTCAATTCTTAGTCTCGTGGCAAGAATGAGAGATTGAATTTCTGTAGTTGGCATCTCCCAGAACATCACTAGCAAGTCCTGTGAGCTGATGGAGTGCTCCTAACATCCTTCATCCATTAAAATGGGTAACTATTCATCTGTAACAAATTATGGAAGCACAATCATTTTGCTGGAGAGGGCTATTTTCTACACATTGTACAACTCCTTAATTCCAATTTACACAAAACATCGAAGCCAGAGAAGGAATCTGACCTGTGTAAATCCACCGTGCAGAGGATTATTTATTTGAACTCTCAGCTACAAAGGGCATTCACTCTCTCAAAGGTTCAGTAACCTGGCACAGTGATGTAACAACTCTATTCAACTGCAAGCTCCAACACCTTGCAATGCTACAACACTTCCAGCACTGCAGGTGATTGAGCTGAAGGGAGTGGTTAAATGTTGAAATACAGGTTTGTTGGAATCCCACTACCTGAGTGAATGCTCATCTTGAAAGCAAATGCAAGAGATTTGCTCTGGTATTTCTAAGAAGTCTCAGCACAATGAAAAGTAATTCCCTGATCTCAACATAGTGCAGCTGAAGTCATGTTTCTGTTATCTGAAAAGGAAACACAGGCATATTTTATTCAGATTTCATTAGCTTCCTCTGGTGAAGAATGCATCTCTTCCTGCGTGAGATTTTCAATCAAGCTCCAAACCTTCCATTGTTACATTTATTTCTGCTCTTGTGGGTCGATTTTGTTGTACACATATGCCTGTTACATCTTCTGATAACACAGTAACACCCCCCCTGAAGGGCAGCAAAGCTCTGATTGGATTTAACAGCATTTTCTGCTCAAGTTGCAACTTTCTGAAGGTTGTGACTTTCTCTTTTATCTTAAATTTCATAAAACCTAACATTTTAGCTCAACTCTAATTTTAACCGGGTTTACAAGTAAGAAAACTTCTATATTAAGAATGGAGTGCAATGTTCCTTGTTGCTACATTTTCATACCTTGAATTTATTCCCGAACTGAAGCCAACTGCAGTGGTCAAGCTTTCTTGCTTCCTCAGTTCAAACTCTGAAGGAACTCAAGTTTAAATACCAGGTCACAGAATGGATACAGCCAAATCAAATGAAGGAGGTCCTCTCAGCACTTATAGAGAAGGTTGCTATGCTTACTTTTAAGTCTGACGTATCAATAGACTCAAGTTATGAGGGCTTGTCCAGTGTCCTTAATCAATTTAACTGCCTTAACTTTTAAAGAGAGGCAGTACCCAAAATACAACACTTCATGCTTTATATGATTTGTAGATTAAGGGAAAGCCAAAATATCAGTAATTTAATGATTTCAAATAGCATTCCATAAAAATACACATTTCATTTTTATGTGTGGTACTGAATTAAAATGACACACCTACTAGTGTGGTCAAAAAACCCACTCTAAATCACCCTGAAGTTTCAGTGGGAACTCCCATGAGAATTTGTGGCTCCCTTTTATGTTCTACATTTCTGCTTAAAAAAGGTTTTTGAAGTCCCACTTATTGGAGTCTTATTTTGATTAGTTACCACTTGCATGGTACATTATTTCAGTAATATGAAGTGAATGGATTGTATGCAGATTCCTCAGTCATTTGTTACAGCTGGAAAACCTGCATATGAACAACTCCTCCTTTCTAATTGTAATTAAGGGATGTAACAGTTCCACAGGATGGTCTTCAGCTGTAGAGTTTTGGGAAATAGCTTGTCAGTAAAAACAGTACAAAAAGCAGCCAGACACCCACATCGCTGCAGTTAGCACATGCTTTTCTTTTTTAAACTGGAAGAAAAATACTTCCAAAACTTTGGAGATGGAAGTAAAACTATTCACCTTCACCTGATTTATTTCCATAGTTCTCCTTTTCTATGCAACCAGCCCACAGTTATCCTAAATCACTGTGATCTACTGGAAACTCAGCCCATTACAGTTCACTACCCCAAATATCCGAGTTCATTAACATCAAATACTTGAGAAAGTCACAAAGGTAAAAAAAAAAAAAAAATCAGAGTGCCTTTAGTTTTGTAATGTTATATGCAGACACTCCAGCTGGAAGCTGCTGTCGAGTACTTTCTTCAGGCCTGAAGGTTATTTCTGCTTCAAGCACCCACCCCCAACACCAGATCACTTCCCCGGTTTCTATTCTAATGTAGGCCACGGCCAGCTCCATGGCCAGCTCCTCCCCTCTACACAGATTCCATTCCAGCCAATTCACCTCCTCACTTTTGCACTCCACAGCTTTCCCGGAGAAACCACCCCTGTGGAAGATATTGCACCCAGCAGAAGCTGCCTCTTAGGCAGGGTGCTGACCACTGTAAATCACCCATTCCATAGGCCTGCCTTAGTTTATTCCCACTTAAAACTGCTTACAGGGGAAAAAAAATGTCCTTAAACACCAGAACACCGCAGCACGCTTTGAAATGCCACCTATCAGTAGTGATTTGTCAAGATTTTCATCTGTGGTGTTGTATAAATCCTTTGTTTTTCAGGACTCAATGCTGGTACCTCAAAAGTCCAATCTATGATACTTCGAAAAGCAACACACTGAGTGAGGCATTTATCAGATTATATGTCACAAGTTATTAAAATTAAGTCTATTTACTGCATTTATTCCATAATTAGATTGAAGGGAAGAGTTTCCAAGCAGCCTTTGGAAATTTTTCACGACACCCACAGCTGCATACTCATGTTTTTAATCCTATTCCAAGCAAGTTTCAGAAAATAGCATTTTGTTTTTAATTGCACTCCATCTTACCTCAAAAAGCAGTATCTTTTCATTTTCATCAGATTCTGATTTTATCAAAAGATGTAGAAAAATACCTTAAGAGCAGTAGGGATGAATAAACTATTCATACATCTCACACAGAAAAATTGTTGTGATGGACTACTTCATGTTTGATGAGCTTTAAGCATCAATTAATCAGAAACTGATCTCCTGACAACTGTTGTGAAAACTGGTGAGAGCAAGAGTCGGGCAGAGCTTTTCATGGGTGCCTAGGTTAGATTTCTCAGATTCTGGTCTGACTGAAAACTCAGCACTCCACCACGGAGTACAAGTAACTTATTTTGCACCATTTTTGGGTATATGGAAGAAACCTACGCTTGGTGGCAAAGAAAAAACAGACCATGAAAACATTGGCTGTTTGGCTGTGGATAACCTATATGTGGAAAAGAACAACATAAATAAAAATAAGTGTGGGTGTGCCTCTGCTGATGGTGCAGAAAAATCAACAAAATACTCTGCTTGTACTCCATGCTCCCTAAAGGGCTCCCAGTTCAAAATTTAGTGCCAGCACAAGACTCAGCTGGTGCAAAAGCCCCCAAAAAGCAGGGGATGAGTTTGGAATCATCATCCTACAAACAGCACGTCCAAAACCCTGGCTGCCCCCATCCAGCACACAATTCAAGAGCCTGAATTGTAGTGCCTTTGAATAAAGACACAGAATCTGAGAAATGCCCTCTGCCCCTGGTCCAAAGCGTTTATAGAGCTCTAGAGATAGAAATCTGACTAAGACCTAATGAGCCCTTGCTGCAGACCTGCAACCCATATCACATTTATTTTATGTTTATGAGAATAAAAGCAGCAAGAGGGGCTCTTGGATTAATATGACAGTGGTAAAAGAAAAAGACACACAGAAGAGGTCACTGTTAGAGGTCACCTGTTAGTACAACTTAGAAATGAATTTACATGAGAAGTAGCACGCAGACATTCAGAAATTATACAGTCATTACTTCAACTCAGAGCTTGAGTAGAAACATCCATTTCCACTCCTGACCCTCTAATAACAGTGGGCAATTCACTTCCCTTCTCTGCATCTCACTTCTGCAGCTGTGGTGTGAACAGTGTGACCCTGATCCTTAAGTATTTTGCATTTTTTGTTAATCTTGAATAGTCTAGAAATGGGAAATCAACCCAAGACCATAGTGGAAAGCAATGGGGAAAACAAACCAACCAACCTCTTTTTTGATTAGTTCAATGTAAGCAAGTAGTAAAAGAGATTACAGGAAAGCATTTTAGAAACCATGACAGCAGCAAGAAGCCAAAATAAAGAACTTCAAAGAATTACAGACTGCACTGTACTGCTCAAGTACAATATAAATTAGAAGGTGGAGTGAGGGGGAAGAAGACACCAGTAAGCAGAGGCATGAAGGGATCTGAGGGGAAGAATAAATCTCTCAATGAAGGAAGCCAGAACAGGCAGGGATGCTGCAAGAGGCGAAACACAACGAGTGGAAAAACAAACGGAGTATGTGCCAGAAGTCTTGTGACACCAATTGTAGCTTTGCATAAGAAACTTCCCCACGGGGCAGCGGGACAATTGAGGGAGCAGTGGGACAATCGAAGGAGCAGTTAAAGAGAGATAACAGAGAGATCAAAGGCTCATTAACTATGACACAATGAAATGACAGTGCTCACAGATCAGGAACAACTGCATTGTGCCAAGGAGCTGGAAGTTAAAGGGACAGATAACCAGGTTAAGGAGGATGGATGGATGCAGGGAGAGTTCCTCACAAGTTAAACAAGGCACATAACAACAGAGTTGCTTTATACATATATTTATATTTAAAAAAAGCAAGAACTGTAATCTGGTAAAAGAGTAGTAACTTTTAGGGCAGGGAAGTTTGCCAGTGATTCAGTGACTCTCCTTCCAGGTCTGTGTCGCCACGCTAACCCACTGCAGCTCTGTTCTGGGCAGTGTCAGAACAGCCTGATGAGTGGCTGTGATAAATCCACACTCTGCAGCAGCACAGCACACACTGTTCTCGTGCCTGTGTGTACTCTGAAGGTACGGCAGGGCTACACAGGACATGCTCATCCCACTGCTCAGCTGCACCTCAAACCGGGGCCCTTGCAAGAAAATGGGCCTGAGTGAAGGCGGAGGCAGCTTCACAAGGTAAAACAGCTGAATTTCAGCACTTAGGGCAAATTTAGAAACTCCATCTCCTATGTGTGCCATATTTTTTTGAGATTGTTTTCCCCTTTATTATAAAACAGCTTCTTACCAACTTATTTCCCACCTAAAAAAAGTCCTGTAGAAGAAAAACCTGTGAAATGAATCCACATACAACAGAGTGCAAACCATTTACATCATGAAAGTTTTGATTATAAAATCTTACCTCATCACAATCTCCTTCGACCATAGCATAAATAGCTTTCTTAACCAAGTTTGTACCTGAAACAGAGATTTCAGTAAGTGTCAGAGCTGCAGTGCAAAAAAAGAAAAGCCAGTTTATATATGACTAATGTGTACTACCTACACGACATGAGACCTGGGGAAAGCAGGGAGGAAAGAAAAACAAGGAGTTGCAGTCAAGCTGCAGTCTCAAGTTTGAACACTAAAATAATCTGTGAAGTTATCCAGAGACTCAGCTCAAGTGCAAGATTCTTGTAACACAAGGATATTAGAAACAGGCTGCTATGCTTAACATAGCGTTATATATAGCCTTCCAAGATGTGATTCATTCCTTTTTGTTGCATTTAAAGTCAAAATCTGCTGGCATGTACTTGAAGGACATTCATCTTCCAAGGGAATTTCCTCTTACTAAAACAAATACTTCTATTAGTAACAGAACTTATGAAACCACTGTTCTTACGGCTCACTCCCATTTGGGTTTGCTAGTACCTAATAATATCCTCGAAGCCCATCCCTTCCCCTCAGTCAAGCATTAGTTTAATTTTTTAATCCTTATTTTTCATCTATTTCACAACAGTTCTACAGATGTAATATCCCTACCTGTCTGTAGAATTGGGGTGAAATGGAAAGTTGATTTCAAAGTTATTACTGGAAAAAACTGCTGTTCAGTGAAATTGCATAAATCTCACTTCCATAAGAAGGCTATGGAAAAGGAAAAAAAACCCCAAGGAATCTACAGAATGTTTTAAAATTTTCTCAAAACTTTAATCAATTAAGATTTTTCACTGAATGTTATGATAAAACTTCTACATTTAAAGCAGATCTTCGGTTTAACAGCACACTTTGAGAAACAGCAAGGTGGCAAATGTAGGAAAAAGTCAACATATACAATGCTAAAGTAAGCAAGGCTTTAAAGATAAATTCTATGTATGTGATTCTAATTTAACAAACTGACTAAAGCAAGTGAAAAGTCTTGCAGAGATCTTCATAGTAACAGCATTAGTTCTTATTTACTTATGAATCCAAGCACCTGCAATTAAATTATGGCAGACTCCTTCATGACTCAGCTAAAAGGAAAGGAGAGACAGTGATTTCTCAGTATCCTCTTCCCTCTGCTCCACTACAGAAACCAACAATGGCTTTTGAATTGCACTGGGGAAAGAAAAAATCTGCACATGCTTGAACAGTCGTGGTAATGTGTTTTTTTGGAGGGTTTTTTTTGGAAGAGAGCAAACACAATGATACATTCTGCAATGGATCACTGTATTTTTCAATTGCAAGTAATTTTCTGTCTTTAATCACAGAAGTATGAGCTGTTCAGTGTGGATGAGTGGTGAAGCACAGTCCAAGCTTTGGAGCTGACGTCTACGTTTAGTTAAAAATACCTTACAAAATGTAATTTCACAATAACCAGCACAAAAAAATTAAGTTCCATAAGAACTGATATTTAATTAAGCCAACTTGGCTAACTGGTGTTAGAATGAAAATCCCTTCACCAAGGCAAAACTGATTAATGAGGAAGGGCAAACTCCCTGCCAAGAGTGATTTCTTTACCATGTAACTTCCCAACAAAACAGATCTCCATTTCAATCATTCACGTAACAATACACAGCTATTTTTCTTCCCTGATTAATACAATTATGAGCTCCATACATTCTCCCTGACGGGTAATATATGCATAATTTATAGGGGGAAGTCAGGAAATACGTTCACTGTAAAAAAGGAGCCTGAACACAACATGGAAATACAGCAATGAGGGCACACACAAAACCACAAAGCAGTTCCCACTGCTGTTATTTGGCAGTGGTACAGGCAGAGGTAAGGGGCTGCTGCCTGCCTTTCTTCTTAGCCTTATCAGATCCCAGGTGTGAAGCTCACAGGGCATTTCAGGTCATTTTAACAAAATCAGAGAAGCCACTGGGGAGCTCGTGTGGTTGAGTAAGGCAGGGATGACACACAAAGCACCACATCCTGAAGTTCAGTTCAGCTTAAATCTTTATGACAGCTACAGTTATCCCAGCTAGAGGATTTAAGGAAGAAAGAACAAAAAAGGCTATTCTTACCAATTCCTTTTCTTCTGTATTTGGAATCCACTGCTAACATGGCTATATAACCTCTGCGGAACATCTTTTTGTGCATATCCAGCTTGCAGACGATGGCACCTACACACTCCTCACCTACCATGGCCTTAAAGACAAACATACACGTATGGAATTCTCAGTTTGGCATCCACAGTGCTACCAAAAGCAGTAAACCAGTTCATTTTTTAAGTGAAACAGCCACGCAAAATTTGTTTGTATAAAGCTATGAAAACGTAACGACGTAAATTTTACAAGCATCTCCAAAAGTATCACTATGATTAAAAGACTTATTGCTTTATTACATCCCAATAAGGTTCCAAGTCAATTAGCAACCAACGAATTATTCCTGGAGAGAACCACATTATCATTTCACAAAGGCAAGACCACGTGTGATTAAGGGGAAAATAAATAAAACAAAGTAAAAGACCAGGTTAAGGCATTAATTACCCTTTCATATGGGCTTCTGCAGAGAAAAAAAGTCCATTCCTGTTTTATAGTGATCTGAATTTTCTTGTACAAGGGCTGTGGTAGATAACATGCTTAATTTTTGTCTGGCTTTAATGTCAAGGCCACAAAGGATCAGAGAAAAGTGTTGCTGCATTTAATCTTTAGACAGTCGTTTTCAGTCATACGGAACCCAGAGAACAAACAAAAAAGCACAGTTAATTTCACACATTTTAACTATTGGGAGATTTCGTTTGTTAAGAGCTATGCACTGGCAGTTAATCCCAGTGGCATTGTCACAGTAACCGTGGTCAAGGAGACGTAGGCATTCTGAAATATTAACAAGAAAAACCCCAAAAAGGAAAGGACCCAACTCCTCCCCAAACACTCATCAAACCACTTGCACACCCACTGTGTTCACCAAAATTTTACCATGAAATATATCAGAGAAAGGAAAACTCATGTTAACTGAAGGATTAGGCAGCATAAGGGATTAATGACATTATAACCTGCAGCAGTAAAACTGAGTAATGCTACAGAATGGGACAGCATCCAAGGGGAAAACAAATTCCCGTGCACTCAGGAAAGATGGGCAGAGATAAAAAGAAACTCATAATTTTACATATGGGCGTGTGAGCAGATCCACAGCCTTTGACAGACCTGCAGGGGGACCAGCCTTGGGCTCAAGCGCAGCAGCTAAACCAGGACTACAGCACATGATTGGCACAAGCATGTGCTGGCACAAGAGCCAAATTTTGGATTTGGATAATCCAAATTTACGACTCTAAGACACGTCAAATGAAGAGGACTTGCTAGAGCCAGTACTGCCAGGCCTCAGAGCAGCCCACCTGTGAACCCAGAGCTCACTTCTCCAAAGTCTGTGGTATAAACTCAACTCCCTGAACCTTCGTGCACAGCTTGTAGGCTGAAATTCCACGGACAGAAGATTCCTTCCTGCAGGTCATACTGCAGGCACAGTCTCTTCACCCCAAAAAGAGTAAAGTCTTTGAGCATCTCCACCTGGATGGTGGGTTATTAACCAAGTCAGCTGTCAACCAGGAGCTGCAGCAAAGGTGAAATGAAGCAGCCAAAAGAAGTACAAGCTGCAGTTCCAAAGCCTGATACAGCATGATCCTAACTCCATTTCTAATATAGCTGCAGCAAATATAACTATTGCTAAGTTTTTATTTGGCAGGAAAACACATTTCAGCAGTATCCAAAAACAACCCTGAACAATCTAACAAGCGGTTTTTAAAACAACAAACAAAAACTGTAGCATGATCTAACTGGACTGAAACACAGAGCTTCTAAGCAGGTTTTCATTTGCTCCAAACCACAGTTTATTCCACAGTAAAGAGGAGCTGTGTCTATACTCATACGGTGTATGCAAAGCTTCAGCTCAAGGCAAGTTCTGTATCTCGGCTCAGACCTGAGAGAAGCGGGGAGTTAAATAAAGAGTATCATCAGACAGACTGCTCAGAACATTGCTATAATTATGCAGAGTACCTAGATGTAATCTTATACCTCACTAAAAAAAAAAAAAGCACACCACAAACTAGCATGTTATAGTTGTGCTTTGCCCTGGAGTGAACACGTGCAAACTGTTGATCCTAACAGTTATGTGGAGAATTTTGAAGATACTTTTTTTTTTTTACACACTTCAGGAGTAGTGACAGTCTAGACACTACACATCTGAGCTCTTTCTTGTTCAGGGCACTTTTCAGAAAAGTTATATTCATGAATCATATATTTAAAATGCTAAATGAACAGCAAAGAATTTTGTTTCAGTGATCAAAGAAGCAAATACCCTCTGGTTTTGCCACTGCTGCCAGAGAGCTGAATAAAGAACAACGCTGTTACCAGTTCTCCAAACGCTTAAACCTATTTCTCTGTCTTTAGGCAGGTAAGTCTGGCAGTGAATCTACAGCTGTTCCACTCACAGGGGGAGTGCTGCATTTCCACCTCAATTAGAGAGGATTTTGTTGCCTTTCCTCTCCTTTCTCTTTCTTTTCAACCTTATCTAAAGCTGGAAATGAACCTAAACCGTGATGCGAAACTCTGCAATTTAATTTCCTGGAGAAGGTTAAATTGTGTAAATAAAAAAAAAAAAACCAGACTGAAATAGGGAGAGCTGTAAGGAGGGAGGAAAAGTAGCTCCCACACAACACCATTTAGGAAAAGATAATCATGGGCCAAATTTTCATTTCAGGTATACGAGAGTACTTCTAAACATGCAATTTTCTACAAACAGAATTCAGCCTAAGTCGCTATTATATATTATAAACCCCACAGAGTACTGTAAGATTTACTCCAATACTAGGTTATTAGTAGCAGGATTAACATACATGAATCCAAATCCAATATTTGCATCAACTTTGTTCCTCTGAATAAGTTTAAATGTTTAAAACAAACCAGATTTTAATATACTGGAAGAGCTAGTAGAGAAATGTCTGTAAATCAGCCAGAACATTACTTTTCACAGAATTAATCAATTTGTATTAATTTCATTATCAAAGATGGCATTATGTCTGTCAGCCACAGTCTGAGTATGCATTTAATATCCAGATCCTGTGAATTTTGTTTAAAGGAGATTAAAACAGCAAACTAGCCCCAAAAGGGAAATATTTTCCAATTCAAACTCAGCAGAACCTGCACTGCTGCACTGCATTTTCCTTCCACACCTGCAGCAAAGTCCATCCCAAAGCATCCCAGCCACAGCTCTGCATGAACTGGCTCACACTTAGGGATCACGTTACCGAATGCCATTAGAGGATACATTTAGGCTAATGGTTTTAACCTCACGTCTGGCACTTCAGCCACAGCTCTTCCCCATACCTGGCAGATCACCACATCCCTGCTGCCACTCCATGAGCCTGGACACCAGCAATTCCCTCCTGTGCAAGGAACGCCCTCTGCCACTGCCGGAATAACTGCCCTGGCTCTTGTCACCTGCTCAGGTGCTGCAGGGACTTCAGTTTTCACAGAGCCACCAACAGTGAGAGACTCTGAAACTGTGATCACTCCTAAAGACAAACTGGAATACAGAGTTTGCAAATTCTCCTACAAAACTTCTTCTTCCTACGTCTGCCATGAGGCCAGGAAGACTTCTCAGACAACCTCCTAACTTTTCTGGTTCTTCCTTTAAGCCCCAAGTTTTCCAAAACTGAAAAACAGGGATGATGTCTTACAAGTCTTAATTTCAACACACCAAGACTCTTGAATAAAATCCAATTAAAAATTAAAAAAAAGCAAAGCATTAGTATAAAACAAGACTTAACTGCAGTCATTTAGGATTTACAACACATCTAAAACCACTTACATGGAATTAATAGGTTATTTTTAAACTCGTGAAAGTTTAAATTATAAATGCTGCTATGGCTAGTGGCAAAGTTAAGAACCCAATAAAAGCACAGAATTTCCAGATTTTTCTTAAAAGGTAGCTGAGTGGTACAGTGAATTACAGGAGAGGTTACAACACTCAGCCAGAACTCTGCTTTTATTACGTTCTGTCTTATCCAAACTCTGGCACAGAGCAAGGTTTCCTAAACTCACCTCTCCCACGCTAAAGGATTTTGAAAACAAGTTTCTGAAATATTTAATTTATCAGTCTGAAATGCAAGTTTCAGAACTTCAGCACTGCTAAGACTAGAAGCTACAAAAGCACTTAAAAAGAAAGCTACAACTTCGAAAATGCATTTACAATCCATCTGGGGACAAAGATGTAGCAGCACTTAAAAATACTTCACATGAAACACAAGATAAGATGCCCCTTGCCCCTGTCATTTTTCGGCAGAGGAGTGGTTATCATTTGAGGAGAAACTGGGCTGACGGAGCTCCTGAGGATATGTAAAACCCAGGCATTTACTGGGCACTCACACCTAATACACAGTGCAAACCTGCTCTTCCAAAGACAGGCAAAACATGAGTTTAAGCAAGGAGTTGGAGTTTCATAAAATCACAGAATCCCAGAGTAGTTTAGGTTGGAAGAGACCTTAAAGATCATCTAGTTCCAAACCCCTGCCACGGACAGGGACACCTTCCACTGGAAGTTTATGGAGGAGAAGGTTATTACCTTGCCACAGGCCAGATACTGCTGTAGTGTAACACCTCACCACTAAGCAGTATTCCCAACCTGCTACCCCTAAAGTCAGGGAAAGAGTTATGTGGATAAATTTGACACTGAAATTAACAGGGCTTTAAGACTTCCAGTATCTCCAGGCCCTTTTAAAGTGGAATATGAACTTCTTGAGTGTACAGTTAGGAAGTGTTTTGAGCCTGAAAAACACTAGTGACCAGTCAGGGTTGGTCCACTGCCTTCCCTCCAGCTGTGCACTCCCACCTCTTCTCTTGCACCGGTGCCTGTGACATCCTACAGGAACTTATTTGGAGCTCTAAACCAACAGAGAGTCACCCTGAAACATCTAGATACACACACATTTACAAGTATATGCTGGTCAGAGGGGTATGTTGGCTCCCAAAATCAGAAAAACACTGGGCTGGCACAAGGCAGGAAGAGGGAGTTGAAGAGAAAGAAAAAACAAGCTGCACCAGCCCTTAGAGCACCAGGGCAACTTGGGAAGGCCAAGCCAAAATTCAGCAAGTTTCAAACCTACGCAATAAAGTTAAAAATCTCCCCAGAAATTAGCTTTGCATTGTCAGAATAAGAAAATGATGTTTTACACGGTTCACTGAATAAAACATCAGAAAGAGGCAAATGCTGATTATTTAGGGAAAATACACATCCCATCTTAAATTTCAGTGGTGTCAGTCCTTTCCCCTCACAGGGAGAGAAAAGGAAAGGTGTCCATGACAGCACAGAGAGGACAGGTGAATCTGCTCTGGAAGACTTTTTAAATGGTGATGGTGAAATTCAGTAAAGGAATTGACTGAACCCTTATAGATCTTTTTCCAAATACAATCAAATCACAGTCTAACCCCTCTTCCCAAGACAATCAAAACGCAGCCAAAACCTGAAACCAGAAGGGTGTGGGGCCACAAGGCTTTAAAGACAAATGATTGTGTGATATCAGGCACTAAGCTTCATGTTCACCATCCTGACGCTTCCTGCTAATTGAAATATGCAGTCCCTGACTGAAGATAAGTGTTTTAAAGCGATTTATTAGAGAGAAGTAGTTCAGGAATCCATTAACTGAAGGAACAAATTATATTTTATAGAACAGAAAATCTTTAAAGAAACCTCTAAGAAACAAACCTTAAAAATATTAAAACCAGTCACAAAAAACCCAACCCTCCCCCCTCCACGAATTTGACTCAGCATGCTGCAAGACCTTCAAATTATTAAGCAGATAACAATTTGCTGTTTTTAGGCATTCACAGCCATATATTATTCTCTACAGTTTTATGTACTTTACATTGTTCCACCTTTCCAAAAAAAATGGCAAATACATTGAGTTCAAGAAAAGTTTTGTTGATTCTTCAAGGCTATCAAAAAATGAAGCTGTCACTACAAAATAAGCTTTCTCTTCCTTGAGTGATATTTTACTCTTTGAATGCACTTATTAGAAATCATCTGTTTTAGTTCTCTGTCAAACAACTTGTCACTGCTCTTCTCACAACAAAATTCTCCAGTTATTCCCTGACAAAGAAAAAAAAAACCTGCAATGATTGAAAGTCTAAACAAATGCACTGTGATCTAAGAGTATCCAGCATTGCCTTGGCAAGGATACACCTGATGCTCAAAGTATGGACTTCTGTAGTTCTTGAGCACTTTATTCTCAGAATGAGGTAAATCATTCACAGGCAGAGCTCAGTGTTTGAAGAACATCATCACTGTGCTCTGATCAGCATCCTTGTAATGGCAAACATGACTCTGCAACCAACAATGCTCGCCAATATTATCATATTCTATTTTGTTCCAGAAGGCCAACTTTTTGCTTTGCTCAACTTCCTGTAATCCTCCTGTATTCCCTCTGCAGGGTTTTAAGAGGCACAGTTCCGAAAATCCTCCTATAAACCATATAAATCCTGCTATAAATTATACCAGATCCTAAAACAGGAACATTCAGGAAGTTTAAGGCCAGATGGACTCCATTAGCCTCACCTCTTGTACTCCTATTCTATCAAAATTTCAGAGATACCCCTGTACTGAAGGGTGTCTTGGCTCTGGCTAAATCAGACCTTTCAGAGAGGTGTCCAGCCTTAATTAAAACATCAAGAGAGAAGAATTCATCATTTTCTTTAGCAAGGAAGTGCCACACACTCCCCTAAACGTTCTGTTTTGCAGCTCTAAGTGCTCCTATGAGTAAATCAAACACAGCTAAGCCCTTGCTATGCACATACACTCCTCAGGCCAACTTCTGCTCAGTTTCATTTACCTGTGGATGAATTATCATCCTAAAAGCGTGCAACTGAGACACAAGAAGTGCTAAACATTTAGGAAGGCAGGGGGGCAGCTAAACCAGGCTTCCAATAGTGCAGTAGGAAGAATACAAAACTAAATACGTTGTTAGTGCAGGGAGCCGATGTGAGCAGCACGAGAATTCCTGCACGCTGCGAGCACTCGCTCACCTGTAAAAGCAACACAGTGGGACTTGTCTTTGTCAAAGTAAGCTCACAGATCAAAAAGTCTACTTAACCTTCCACAGTACCTCTCCTATCACTTAACATTTATGTGCCAGCCCTGCTTTAGTCAGTTTTAAAAGCATTGTGCAAGAATTACCAAGCAGTTACAAGGCATTAGTGGACTAAGTACTTTCCTTTTTTAAATCCAAGCCCAGGAACTGAGATAGAATCATAAAATGAGCTACCAAAGGTCACAAAAGTCAATGTCAAAACCAAGATTAGAAGCCCTGAATTCCTGGATCCTAGCCCTGTGCTTAAACCCTTTCCCCACCACTTAAAACATGTGCTAACAAATGTAGGAACTTCGGGCACATGCTTTACTTGTACGTGCACAGGTCACAAGGAGACAGGTATTTCCAAAAAAGCTTGGCCTTATCCACAAACAGATTATTAAAAGTATTTCCACAAACGTCAACCCTTCCATCCTCTCCTCCCCAGCCCCAAACCACTCCCAACTCCTGCCCTCCCTGCTCCCTCCGGCACTTACCAAAAAGCAAAGTTGTGGCCAGTTGTGGATAAAATACCTATATGTGTAAATGGAGTAGGGTTCAGACAGATCTTTGGTGATCAGTCTCATGATATCGGGCATCTGCAGCTCTGACTCATACTGGACGTATCGTATCGTTAGGTCCTCCTCGGGCTGACAGTCCGTTCCCGAGCCTTTCAAACTGCAGGCTGCTGCTAAGGACCCGGAGAGTAGCTGCAGGGACTCCTCCTCCTCCTCCTCCTCCTCCCCTCCTTCATCCCCCTCCTCCTGCTCTTCCTCCCCCAAGCCAGTCTCTCCTGCCAGCCCATTGCGGGCTGCAGTCTTAGCAGCAGCAGTCGTGGTTGTGGCAGCAGGCTGGCTCCTGTCCCCTTTAGCTGGGGGAGAAGGAGGAGGAGAGGGTGCAGTCCTTCCCTGGGGAGGGAGGTGGTTGGCGTGGGGGGACGAGCAGGGCGCTGCGCTGGGGGGCGACGACTGCTGCTGTCCGGAGCCCATTGTTTTGCTGGCTCGCTTGTTCTCCAGCCCCTCGGGGGCCGCCCCTGCCTCCGAGCCGAGGATCTTGCCCTTGAGGGAGGCCCGCAGGTGCCGCAGCTCGGGGCTGATGAGGCCGTTGAGCTGGTGGTTGTGGTGCGGGGGGGGGTGGGGGCGGTGGTGGTGGCGGTGCTGCGGGCCCCCCTTGC
>VZTD01003380.1:735818-780341 GCA_013397725.1 Rhagologus leucostigma | reverse complement strand
CTCGGGGCCCGGGGTCCCCCCGCCGCCGCCACTCACCGCCGCGTCTGGGCAGCTCCCGCTCCGCCGCCGCCAAGCGCGGCCGCCGCGGCCGTAAAACCCGCGGCCAGTTCCTGTCGGCGCTTACGACACTTCCTCCCTTGGCGGCGGCGCCTGGCGACGGCGGGGCGGGGCGGGGCCAGCGCCCTCAGACGGGTCCCGGTGCAGAGCGCGCGGCTCTCGGGCAGGGACAGGAGCACGGATAGGGGCGGGCACGCAGACACAGGGGAGGGACAGGGTCACGGAATCAGTCACAGAGTCACGGAGTCACAGAACCAGTTGGGTTGGAAAAGACCTCTGAGATGGTCGAGTCCAGCCCATGACTGAACACATCCAGTCTTTATCATAGAGTCGGAATATCCTGAGCTGGCAGGACCCACAGGGATCATGGAGTCCAGCTCCTGGCCCTGCGCAGGACACCCCAACAATCCCACCCTGTGCATCCCTGGGAGCGTTGTCCAAACTCTCTGAATTCTGTCAAGTTTGGGGCAGTGCCCATTCCCTGGGGAGCCTGTTCAGTGCCCCACCACCCTCTAGGGGAAGAACCTTTTCCTGATATCCAACCTAAACCTCCCCTGGCACAGCTTCCTGCTGTTCCTTTGGGTGCTGTCACTGAGAGTGAGCAGATCACACCCTGCCCCTGCGCTGCCTCTCCTGAGGAAGCTTTGGCTGCTCTGAGGTCTGATTTCCTTCAACACCTCCAGGGACGGTGACTCCACCATCCCCCTGGGCACCCCATTCCGATGCCTAATCACCCTTTCTGTGAAGTAATTCTTCCTAATATCCAACCTAACCTCCCCGGGCACATCTTAGGAGTATGTCCTGTTGCGCTGTCACTTGTTACCTGGGAGCAGAGCCCGACCCCCCCCCGCCGGCTGCCCCCTTCCGTGAGGGAGTTGTGCAGAGCCAGAAGGTCCCCCCCGAACCTCCTTTTCTCCAGGCTGAGCTCCCTCAGCTGCTCCTCATCAAACTTGTGCTCCACACCCTTCCCCAGCCCCCCTCCCTTCCCTGGACACACTCAAGTCCTTCACTTGAGTCCTTCCTGAATTGAGGGTCCCAGAACTGGACCCAGGGCTGGCGGTGTGGCCTCAGCAGTGCCCAGCACAGGGGCAGTGCCCAGCACGAGGGACAGTCACTGTCTGCTCTGGTTTCTGTTTGATCAGCGCAAGCCAGAGCCTGACCGGGCACTAGGTGCTTCCCCCCAGGACGTTTCCAACTGTGTTTAGTCTGGGGACAGGCGCCAGAGGTGTTTTGGTGACACTCTGTTGCAGATCAGAACGAAGGAGTTGTTGCTTTTCCTTCCAAAAGCTGCGTGAGGGACCTCATTCCTGCCTGGATAAGCCCTGGGCTGCGCTGTGTGACTGATAACAGTGGAAATTCAGCAAGGCTGAAAGAAGTCTCAAGCCATCTCTGCTGCTCTTGTGCCTCAACTAACCTCCTTTAAGAATGCTACTAGATACCACAGCAACAAACAAGTCCTTTAGATGTGAATATTATATTAATGTGCACACAAGGCCCCTCAAAATGCAGAGAAATAGTGGGGTTTTTTCCTTTTCTCACATGCAGCTTTGCAGGGCACTTTTAAGACTTGCTCATTTTCGTTTGCTACAGTTATTTTTCAAGGAAGTGACAGGTCTGGGCTTAAAAATAAATCCAGGAACTGCTCTACATGTGCTAACAGGATTCTTTAGTTAGGCAGAATAAATAGTATGGGGTTGCAGGCTCCTGTTTATGAACTGCTGAGTGCTGAAATAAAGTGGGCAAAGAGTAAGAGACCTGTTGGAAACTGAGGGAATTATAAGGCTTTTATTCAAAGTAATTAATGGTGGAAATACTGAAATTCTGAGAAAGAAATGAGTATCTGAATCCTTTTAGATTTATTTATTCTTTTCCGGGTCTCCTTTGCCCTATCCCTGGAAGTGTCCAAGGACATGTTCGATGGGGTTTGAAGCAACCTGCTCTAGTGGAAGATGTCTCTGTCAATGGCAGGGGGGTTGGAACAAAATGATTTTTAAGGTCCTTTCCTACCGAAACCATTCTGTGATTTTTCTGTTATTCAGAAAGCCTAATGCGTATTATCTGTGTCCATGTTGTCCTGCGTATTATTTCTGTCCATGTTGGCTTTGTGTCCTGCCGTTGCTCTGCATATCTGTTTTTAAACACTCCTGTCTGCTCCTCAGAGGTGTTCACATACAAAACTGTGTTCGAAGGTTTTGTTTTTATTTTTGTGTGTTATTAGGCACCAAAGGACCCTTGTGGGCCTGACAGAATTGCTCTGGCACAAGTTCACTGGCCTGGGGTAGTTTTCTTTAAACAGAAAGAGCAAACAAATGTCAGTGCAGGGCTGGCCCAAATTCTGCTCTCACTTGCCATGTCGCAGCACTGGGATTGAGAGTGTCAGAGCCATGCGTCAGGGTGATGCCTGTGTGAAGAAGACAATCCAGGCCAGGAAACATTGTTAGAGAGGGTGAAGATGATGTAAATTATCATGAAAGCCTGGTCTAGTGGAAGGTGTTCCTGTCCATGGCAGGGAGTTGGAATGAGAAGACCTTTAGGGCCCCTTCCAACCCAAACCATTCCACAGTTCTATGATTCTGCGGCTACTGCTGAGACGTTCTCAGTCTAAGTTCCTACTATGCTTAAGCTTGTCTTATTTCTTGTTTCTATTATGACAACAGCTGCTTTTTAAATGCATGTTCTCAACCAGAAGCCACACTTTTTTTTTTCCCCCCTTAACTTTAGGTGCATTTTATTCCTTAGTTTTCCCCTCACTGCTTTTCGAACATCCCTCAGCCCTGAGCACAGTCATGCCATCACAAACCACATGTTCTGAAGCAAGGATGGGGCTCGAACACAGGCCTTGTTGTGTGTCCTTCTTTGTTCAGTAACTCTGTGACCTTGGAGGTATCCATGGTTAATATATTAAGAAAACAGCAGCTTAGCAAACTTTGGAAACTAAGTTCCATTATCTGTGAAAAGAAAGGGAGTTGCTGATGGCCTTCCTCTTCTCTTCGGCATTTAAGGCAAGTACCTACACTTTGATTTAGTTTCACAGTTGCTCTCAAGGTATTAGAGAAGAAAATGGACATCTAAACATGCCTTTGTTCCCTGTGGTAACAAAGTGACATCCCAGCTGCACCAGAAATAAGGATACTGGGGGCAAAATATTGAGCTGTAATTAATCTGGGTAATAAAATGTAGGAGCAGGTGTTAGTGCTTAACAAAGAAATTGTTGGTTTTTTTCTCAAAGAAGGGGAAGTAGTTTGACATGAGTGTGTGACACGGAAATAGAACTGAAAAGTTCTCTGCTGTTCTTCACTTATTAACAATGATTCTTTAAAATTACTCCTAACAGTGACTGTGTTACTTCAGCTCTGAGCACACCAGCAAAGCAGTAATTACCTCTCTTTTTCTTTTCCACCTGTCCAAGTCAAAAATAAATGGTATGTTTTTGAATCTGCTTTTTCATGTGGGCAAGTAGAAGTTTTTCGTGGGCCTTGTCAGTGCTACGGCCCTGAGGGTGTCCCCCTTCCCGGGGGTTTGCCCATTTGGGGTCAGGGCCAGCTTTGAGGTAGGTCCAGCACAACCATTCCTGCTTCACCCTGGGATTCCCCATGGACTTGTTGGGCCATCTGGGCTCTCAGCTGAGCCTGGTCACTGTCACTAAAGTGTCTCTGCTTGCTTTGCTCAGGTGTGTTGGGCTGTGCCTGTCACAGCCAGGCCTCCCTGGTATTCTCACCTCTTCTACCCATCCCACCTCGCTGCCATGCTCAGTCCCCAGCTTCCCTTCTCTTCTGGACCAGTGTCCAACTCTGCCATTTCCTGAGAGCGAGCCCACACCTCGCCGTGGTGAGCAGGAATCCTGCACTGATTCCCTTTTTTTTGGTGATGCTTTCAAAATTTAGAGACAGGCACTGTGTGGGCAAAGATGCTGTCATTCCACTGAAGCAGCCTGGCTTTGGTCCTCTGCAGCTCCAATAAATACAAGAGAATAGCAAAGATGTACCTGCAGGTCTGAAATTTCTGCACTGAACTCTGCTTTTAGAGAGGAAATGCAACGTGTGCTGGCAGAAGTGAGAATACCAGGTCTGTACAAGTTCCTGAAGCAGCAAATAGAAAATCATATAAAAAGTAATACAAAGTTACAGGCACAGGGAAAGAGGAAATCAGTAAAACCAAAATGTATGTGTATGCATCCAGTAGTGTTGTTCAGTTCCCACCAAAGAAAGTGGCTGTTTAAGGGCAGGGTTTGTGCTCGGAGGGGGAATCTTCCATGTAAAAGAGGTTAATGGGGAAAGGCTGCGGTTTGGAAAGTGCTGTAACGAGAGAAATCACAAGAGGGGAGTGTTGTACAGCACTCCGGCGTCTGCAATTCCCACAGCAGTGACCTCGTGCCATAATCCAAGTTTATTTTACCAGAGGAAGATACAAAAGTCACTGCCTGCATCTCTTTTGACAGCAGTAACATTTTTCTCCTTGTGAGACAAGGATTTGTCGTGTCAAGATCAATAAGCAGGAGAATTGCCATCTCCACCTCTGTAGCTGTGTTAAAACCAAGTGTGAAATGACAGTGAGAGAGGTTTGACAGGTTAAAAAAAAAGGAGTACAAAACAGAGATCTGTGAAGGATGAGTCAATCATGACAATATTTATTTCATTTCTTGGTCTTACCTCCTTTTTTTGTACTACAGGTGAAATCATGTGAGTCTTTGATCACTGACTGGGAGCTGGCTTCTCTTCCCCATGCCTACTGTCAGTGGCACGAAGAAATCATGACTCAGCAGGAGGAAAAGGTGTGTCCATAACCTCATTCTCCTTCTACTAAGGTGCTCTTAAGCTTTTCAGGAAGATTTTCCTTCTGTCTGCTACCCTGCCAAGACTCCTTTTACTTCTCCCTGTCTCCTGAGAACACAGTGCCCTTCAGTAGTATTGGAAAAAACAATGCAAAGAGCAGAGAAAATCTCTTTCTGTTGAACCCAGGTTTGATGTGTGCTTAGAAACCCAGTGAAAATGCACTTAAGAGGAGAGATGCTGTTTCAGAGATGATTTCATGGAAGAGGATTGACTCCACTGTGCCTGGCATCTGGCCTGGGAAGCTAATGGGGAATGATTAATTTTAAATGATGCACTGCTCCGTGAATAGCTGGAGACAGCTCTCCTCTTCCCAAACCTTTGTTGAGAACGGGGAAAGAAGGAAGAGTTTGGGGGAAGGTGCAAATGTGACATCCAGGAAAGCTCAATGCAGGGCTGCAGAGCTGATGCTGGCAGCTGATCTCAGCTGGTGTGCATGGACCCAGCTCCACTGGGAGCAGGCCCTGGCACAGCAGGGAGGGTGCTGTGAGAATCAGGCGTGTCTGGCTTTCTCATCCGTCATTGTTCCCTGCTCCCAGTGTTGCACAAGGAGGGATTTGCACTTGGGCAAGTCAATGTGTTGATCTCCTTGCATGAACTGCTCACCCACACACTCCGACCCGTCCCACTTCACTGTGTGAAAGGAGCACACTGGCAGGAAATTCAGGCCTTCTTTCTTGCAGTAACACCCATCAACAGTGTCAGGCTCAGTTTGACCACTTTGGCTGGGTTTGGTTTACAGCTGTCAAGGAGAACAGTTACAGCATATTAAAAAATCATGTGATGCTATAAACGAGCTTGCTGAAAGCTGTACAATAGGGATGGACCAAAACTGTAGTGTTTTGAAAAAAAAACCAAACCAAACCCAAACCCAAAACCCAATAATAATCTGCCTAAAGTAGTTTAAAATATCATGTAGCAATTTAGGTCATTAAAATATGATCATCTTTTTAGAATGTCTTCTGCTAGTTGCTGGTTTGCTGATAGATTCCCTAACGTATGAAATATTGGATGAGTAAGTACCTTAAAAAAATGAAGGTGAGGATGGAAACTTAGTAAAAAAGGCAAGGGTTGAAAGGAGTTAGGGAATTACAGACACATCAGCTTACCTTCAATTTCCTGAGAAATCCTGGAACAAATAATCGAACAATTTGTAAGCATGTAAGAGAAGACAAGGAGATTAGAGACAGTCAACATGGATTTGTCAAGAACACATCGTGTCAAATCAACCTCATTTGCTTCCACGGCAGAGTAACAGGCTCTGGGACAGAGGGGAAAACATTCACGTTGTGAGTCTTGACATTAGTTAGACTTTTGTTGGGAAAGACGTGAGCAAGACGAGGAAATATTGTGTATATGGAGTTATAAAGAGCTGAGTGCAAAGTGTATCAGGGATTCACCAGGAAGGTGTGAGAGATGTGTACTGACCAGGAGAATTCTGAAAAATGTGACCTGTGTGGACAGTGAAGTCCTGTAACAAACTCCTGGAGAGGGTTATCATGGAAAGCTCTCCAGAACAAAAATCACTCAGCTGGTCCTGACTTGTTACACAGGAACAGAACAGAGAAGGTTCTTGAGGTCTTTTTGTACTCTGCTTTTGTTAAAATTCCAGCCGTACAGTAATCTTTGATTGTCAAAAGTGGATTTTACACCACAGACTGGTGTGTCCAACAGGAAGCTCAGGCCATAGCACTCACATTAATGTCACTGAAAACAGAATCAGCAAAGCATTTTGTGACTGCCAATCTAATTTTAGTAAAAATTACATTACCTGAGTATTAATCAGTGTTCCAGTGTAAAGTGATGTAGGAAACTGTTGCTTTCTTCTCTTATATGACACTACAGGGGCAAATTTCCCCTTCATCAGGATTCACTCAGGGAGCAGAGGGAAAATAGCTGGCCTGGGAAGTGAAACTCCTGCTTGCTCCACACCACGCTGCAGCGGTGCTGGGCCTGTCACTCTCCCTTCACCGTGGCATAGATGAGATAACTAGAAACAGAAACTCCAAAGTCCTGCAGGGAATTAGGCAACTTAAAACACCATCCTTGCTAAAATTTATTACTGTGCGTGCATAAACCCATTTTTATGCACTTAAGGCCAGTACATCCAGTCCTGGTGTTTCACTTGGGACTATTCATGACCTTAAGCTTGGATGTGGGTTTAAGTGTGTTGCTGGCTGGGATCTCATAGTTTTGCCTGGATTTTTTATTCTCCCATTCACACTGAATAAATTCCTGATGCCACTGAACAATAACTCAGCTCTGGTTTCCCCAGGGGAGAAATTCAGCTCCTACTTCCTATTCTACACTGAGGCTCAGTTGGCTCCTGCACGGCCAGGGATAGGCAGAGGTATTTCGCTTTTGGGGAGGAAACCCAAGTTTCCACATTCCCTTCTGAGGCAGAAAAGAGCTGCCTGCAGTGCTCGGAATAGTTCAAGGAAATTTTTTTAATGCTTTCAAAAATATCCTCCAAGTGAGCCTTGGCAGTGTCTTCTGCACCACCTGCTACTGATACTCTGGAAGTCAGGAGTGGCTGAAGGAGGATGGTTGGAATAAAAGTTCCCCGGGAATGTCACCTTTGCACTTGTTTTGATGCTCAGCAAAGCCAAAGAAAAATAAAGACACTTCTTGCTCTGAATGCTTTTACTCTCTTGTTTCTTTCAAAAGTCTGACTGGGGAGGTTTTAACCACAAAGCTTCAGGACAGAGGGTGTTTTGGTGATCCTTGGTTCCAGGATAATCTCTGGATGTTGGTTCTGCTCTGTCCGTGCACAGAGTGACCATCTAGCACAGTGCAGTGCTTCTCTCCAAAACATCAGAGGTCTGGAACATAAGCGTGGTGAGGGCAAAGGGCAGCTGAGAAGCTGGGAAGCTGAACTTTGTGTGTTTTGTTGCCTCAGAGGGCCGGAGGTGGGGCTGAGGGCATGGTTGGATTGGCAGCAGATGTTGGATATCGGTCACGTTTCACATTTGAGCTGGGCACAAGTTTGTCAGATCCTTCAAGAATGAGGTTTCCAGATATCCCATGCAAACCTCGAAACCCAAGTGGGCAATAATTGTGCGTGGAAAAGAAGAAATGGTTAGAAGACAGCCTAATTCAAGGGGCAGAGAGCTCAAACCCCTTCTGTCATTACAGCTGGGAATACAGGTTTGGATCCAATCCAGTCTGTGCATAATTTCCACATTTTCAGGTAGTGGTATCCAGTGTAAGTACTGAAAATCAGGGATGGCACAAGGTGAGCTTTTCTTGTGCCTGTGTGCTCAGAGAACCGTAAGGTGGCCTGGGTTGGAGGGCACCTTAAAGCCCGTCCGGTTCCAACCCCCTGCCGTGGGCAGGGACACCTTCCACTAGCCCAGGTTGCTTCAATTCCCGTCCAACATGGCCTGGAACACTGCCAGGGATGGGGCAGCCACAGCTTCTCTGGGCAACCTGTGCCAGGGCCACACCACCCTCACAGGCAAGAATTTTTTCCTGATAACCCATCTAAACCCACTCTCTGCCAGTCTGAAGCCCTGCTTACACTACATGACAACAGTCAGTCTGGCTTAGGCTGTGTATTGACTGTTATTTGGCCCAGAGACTTGTGATTTTGCAGTGAGGTCAGGAATTGCAATTTCCTGGTGCGTGGGGGGCTGTCCAAGTGCCTCCATCAGGACTGGCTGGGCACTTCAGCACTATGGGCGAGTGTTGGATGCTGCAGACACCAGCCTCAGCCACACAGAGCTCCCAAACCCTGTGTCTGCAGGCTCACAGCCCAGCTGAGCTCACTCCAGTCCCTGCACTGAAGGATCCTTGATTATTGCCTAATTTGAGCCCGGGGACTCAGCCATAACGAGTGGGTGATTGTATGAATCATGCCTCGCTTTCTCTTCCCCAACACAGCAATTCACCCACATTTGTTCATTACTCAGACTTGTTTGCCAAATAATTTATGCACATAATTTCGGGTCGGTAATTCATTCACATGCAGCCTGGGTGAGTGTTTAGCAATTGAAATGAGAAAGTCAAGATGTTTTGTTTGGGCTCACAAGTTTTTGTTTCTCGATTAAACTCTCAAAACCGTGTTGTAGGGGTGACTGCTCGTGTCAGTGAATTCAGAATGTAATTTCTGCGTTTACCCTCTGATACACACATACATTCATGATGTCTTCACTTGCTAGTAAACACATTGATTGCAAAGTCTGTGAAAGGGGAACACAAAAGGAGCCTAAATTAAGCTAATTATTTAAAACAATGGAACATATGGAAAACTAACCTGTTGTGTGATCTTTTAATTCTGTGCAAAAGAAAAAAGGCTGCACTGAAATCAGGCCAAAAAGTAAAGTGATAAAATGAGTACTGGATGCTTTCCAGCATCCTCTGAAACATTCAGGGTAGAAAATGTCAAACTGCTTGAATTTGAATCTTTTAAAGAGAAAAAATAAGCACCAGAAGTGTAACCAAGAAATCTCCTGGATGTGGTGATACTTATCAGAGGAATGGAAAGTGGTAAATGTGGCACCAGATTTTAACACTGTTGTGTCATGATGGAAACCCATAACTCATAAATCCTTCTTGGGTACCCCAGTTTTGGTTCCTTTATGGATGCAGAGGGGGTATATATACATATATACACACAGGGTGGTGGCAAAAGGCTGCGGATAAAGTGGAATTGGGAATGACAACAGTTTATGTGTGTTCAAGAGAACCAGAGGGAAGCATCGACTGAGGGTTTCCAACTATCTGCAAGTATTTGGCTCGGGAAGTTCCCAAGAGGAAAATTATTAGAGGCTGAGGGAGTATCAGAGGAAACATCCCTTTATGCTCATCCTGCTCCTGTACTTTTCCTAGATGTTCACTTTGGCCAGTGCTGGAGACAAGACAAAAAGCGAGTGTGGGTTGGATGAGTCTGGATCAGTGTGGTTGTGGAGCTGGGAGAGGCAGGAGGTGCCCTGGAAACCACAGCCTGGCAGCTCTTTGTGTAGCAGGCAAACTGGCAGGGATCATCTGGGATACTTGGATATATTGGAGACTGTGGAAGATCAGTCACTGCAGAAAGATTTTTAGCAGTTTTATTGCAATCATTTTTTAAAGAAATTACTTTATTATGGTGTAAGATGAAAGCCCTGTCAGGGATTTCTAATTGTTTAAAGAAGGGAAAGAAAACACAGAAACAGTGGTAATTTTTCACTACAGAGCGGTTATCAAGCAGGATCCCCTAAAGGTCTAGATAAACTCTCCAGGACTGACCAGAATAGAAGGGGATTTCTGAGGTGCACAGCTTGCTGGTATCACACAATTACATGGGGTGGTTTAACCTAAAGATTTGTGTCAAGGGAAGAGAATGGATCCCAACTCCTGGGGACTGTAGGGTAAACTCCAGGGAAACTGTGTGTTGATAAATTCCAAATAATAAGCATGGGAAAGAGTAATTAACTCTATCTGTATAATCATAGCCTCTGATGGGTATTACCTGCTCAGGAAAGAAATCTGGGTGGCAGTATTGATAAGTCCATGGAGACAAGAATTCAATTCCCTGCAAAACACAAGAAGATAAATAAACCACTAGGCAGAGAAGGCAGAATGTGTCCTCACAATCCTTTTTTTTTTTTTAAAAAAAAAAGACCATTGGAATTACCAACAGGCTTTAAGTACCCAAGTAGCTTCCAAAATGTTCTCTGCTCTCATATTCTCATAGCATGAATATTCACATGTTCCAACCCCCCCCATGTATTTGTGCAAGAAAATGTGATGTCAAGAACAGTGAAGAGATAGGGCAGGTCACTGGTCCCATTTTGGAGCGGCCAGCAGTGACCAGGAGGTGCCTTGGCCTTCAGATGAGCAATGTGTCAGCTGTGAGCACTTTTGGAAGCAAGCGTTTCTCTTGGCCGTCTTGTTTTTCCTGGATGCCGTGCGGAGCCACTGCCGTGTCCAAGCAGGCTGGTACAGATGGCAGCTGCCGGCAGAGTTAGGTCTTCATTCGCAAATGGAAGATGACAGGGAGCTGCTGCCAGCCCGGATCCGTCTTCCCCATCACCTTTGCAGGGAGGGAGATCGGCTTCTCACCAAGCCCAAGGCTTGGCAGCTCGGCTTGATTCCTACGGTGGCTACCAAACAGCTCCGTCCAAATACCCACGGACGTGGGAGTGCTCAGCTCCAAACCAGACCTCGGCTCCTCGCTGGGAGCCCTCCAGATGGAGCTGGGTGCTGTGGAAATTCCCAGCCCTGTGGCGGTCAGCAGTCCCTGATATTGGTCTGTGCATGAATTTAAAGGCTCAGAGCTTTGCTCCCAAGCCCCTGCAGACAAAACCCTCTGTGCTGGGCCTTGCAGCTGCTGCTGGCTGCAGAAGGCTGCCCATCTGTGCCGAGGGAGAAGCCATCAGCACTGACTCACTGCTCTGCCACCTCCTACTTTTGGCAGAAACCAGCACAAGCAGACTCAGAGGACCCTGGCAGAACAGAGCACTTGCAGTGAGGGGTCGGGCTTGATGCTGAAGGGATGTGACATCAAACCATGCTCAGAGGAGTCACTGCCAGGTAAGTGAGTGGTGTACATGGTCCCGCATGGACTCATGGAATCACTGCGTGGGCTCAGGGACTCACTGCGTGGAGTCACTGTACCCTCAGTGAGCTGATCTGCTGGAGGGCAGGAAGGCTCTGAGAGGGATCTGCACGGGCTGGATCCATGGGCCAAGACCAGCAGTGTGAGGTTCAACAAGGCCAAGGGCTGGGTCCTGCCCATTGGTCACAACAACCCCATGGAGTGCTCCAGGCTGGGGCAGAGGGGCTGGAAAGCTGCCCAGCAGGAAAGGACCTGGGGGTGCTGGTGATGGTGGCTGGACGTGAGCCCAGGTGTGCCCAGGTGGGCAAGAGGTCGATGGTACCTGGCCTGGGTCAGCAATAGAGTGGCCACAGGACCAGGGCAGTGCCTGTCCCCCTGTGCTGAGCACTGGTGAGGACACACCTCCAATCCTGGGGTCAGTTCCTGGTCAAGACAAGAAAGGCACTGAGGGGCTGGAGCATGTCCAGAGAAGGGAACAGAGCTGGGGAAGGGTCTGGAGCAGCAGGAGCAGCTGAGGGAGCTGGCGGGGCTCAGCCTGGAGAAAAGGAGGCTCAGAGGGGACCTTCTGGCTCTCCACAACTCCCTGGGTGCAGCCAGGGGGGAGTTGGGCTCTGCTCCCAGGGAGCAGGGGACAGGACAAGGGGAAACGGCCTCAAGCTGCATCAGAGGAGCTTCAGGGTGGACATCAGCAGGAATTTCTTCACAGAAGGGTTGCAAGCATTGGAGTAGGCTGCCCGGGGAAGTGATGGAGTCCCCATCCCTGGAGGCGTTCAAGAAACAACAGGAACTCAGTGCTCTGGTCTGGTTGACAAAGTGGTGATCAGTCAAAGGCTGGACTCGATGATCTCGTAGGTCTTTTCCAGCCTTAATATTTCTGTGATTCTGTGATTCTGTGATTCTGTGATTCTGTGATTCTGTAAAAGCAGGTCTCACGCAGCAGGAGTGAATTTTCGCATCAGTTTGCCTGACCAAACACAGTGTCTGCAAGCACCAACCCCGAGAGTTGGACTAGGCACCCTTGGCTCCCTTTACATGCACTGAAAGACACTTTTTAATCCTGCAGTCTGTGCTCATCCTACAGCCACTGAGTGAAGCAGTTCGGATGGACTGGCCCTAGAAATGCATATTCGTAATAAAGAACCTGAGTAAACAGCTCAGATCATGGAAATACGGAATCATTAAGGCTGAAAAAGACCTCTAAGCTCATCAAGTCCAACAATTAACCCAGCGCTGCCAAGGATGAAGTTAGAACACCTCCTCAAGATTTGAGAGAAGAACCTCACCCTGCAGACGCAGGGACCCATCTCCGGAGTTTACAGCTTTAAGGAGCCTGAAAATAAAAACCTCCTTGAGGCAGAAAATCTCTACCCAGACATGCAACAAAAGAATGCCTGCTCCAAAATCCTAATCTTTCTCCCTAGCCAAGAGTCATGGCTGGTCCTTAAAGAGAGGAGGATCCCGTGTGGGTAGGAGGGCAGAGCCAGGACCTTTCTCTGGCAGAGGAGGAGAGGTTTTAACATCATCACGGCAAAGCGCTCCCGTTTCCCAAAGCTGTGGTGCAGGCACACTCTCGTGGCCGCGCAGAGCCAGTGCACGCTGCTCGGGGCCAGCTCTGCGCCCAGCAGCCCGCAGGAGCCCGGGGGCTTTGCGGCTCGTCCCGCCCCTCCGAGAGCGCACCAGCTCCTACATTCCAGCCACTGCATCCACAGTGATCCCGGATATTGTGGCAGCACCCAGGATGCCGTAAGAGCCTGCCCGAGTGCTTTTATCCAGCTCTGGCTCGGAGCAGGGTGTGTGCCCTGAGGCAGTGAATAATTTAGCACTGCGGATATTAACGCTCTGCCGCGGGAATGAGCCTGCTTCTGGGAAAAGGGACACCCCAGCTGCTGGGCTGGGGGTGGGGCTTTGGGGTTCCCACTCCATTAAGAGTCATGGGATTCATGTCACCCCACACAGGGCACTCTGTATGACTTTATTTATCCTGGAAACAGGCTTTTATCTATCCTGGGAACTGCCTCCTCATCCTGCCCAGGTGAGCAGCTTTGGATGCTCTCCATCTCACACCCTGCAGGAAGTTGGTTGGGGTGCTGGATCTCCTCTGCTTCTGCTCTTTGGGGTTTTGCTGGAGGAGCAGCAAAACCTTCCTTGCTGGCAGCCTGAGTGAAGCCCATCAGCCCTGCTCGTGCCTGAGTGAGGAAAAAGCTGTTGGCACTTGGCTGTGAAAATCAGAAAGTCACAAAGTGGTGCTGAAAGTGGATTTTTTGCTGTTTTCTTTTCCTTTTTTTTTTTTCTCCTTTGCTGTCAGGACATGCAGATCCCATCCAGGAGGCTCCACACTGTACATTGTCTGAGGCCCTGGGGTCCATCAGAGACACAGCATCAGTGACCCCACTGAGTTCTTTGTAGTCTGAGCAAAACCTCCTTTTCCCTTATTTTTGGGAGTGCCCAGATTCAGGAGGATTCCCCTTGTTTTTTTCCCTCCTCACCTGCTTGCAGCATCTCCCTGCCCTCTGGAAGACACGGAGGCTGTGGCCCTGCTGTGCCAACTCCATGGGCTGTGCTGCTCATCCAGACTGTCTGCTTCCCAAAAATCATCTCGATGTAGCTCTGATCTGTGGGGTTTCAGAGCAGCCTGTGTAAGGACAGGGATCCCTAAGAGATCCCTGAGAAAAGCTGTCTCGTGCTGCCAGTCTGAGCTACATATGTACGTGAAAAGAGATATATGGATGGGGAATAACTGGGATTGAAGCGGAATTACAAATGCCAGCATCAATTTTCTGCTGTGGAGATAATCAAATATACGCTTCAACAGCAGGTTGTTCTCTGAGAGATCCTGGGGTTGTTCCCCTGTATTAAACACCTTGTTCCCATTCTGCCCTAACACTGGAGAGATCATTTGAGAAAGTTGCATTTAAAAATATGCCAAAAAAATAAAAATAAACTGCCCAAATCCAGCCCTGAACTGTTTGGTGGGGCTGTAGGACAATGTTACAGGGAAGTGGTTTGAACAAACACTGGGTTGGTGCCAGAGACCCTGCATCCCTGAATTACAGAATCCCACAACAATCTGGGTTGGAAAGGGACCTTAAAGCCTATCTCATTCCCATCCCCTGCCATAGGCAGAGACACCTTCCACTGTCCCAGGTTGCTCCAAACCCTGCCCAATCTGGTCTGGAACCCCTCCAGGGATGGGACAACCACAGCTTCTCTGGGCAACCTGTGCCAGGGCCTCAGCAGCCTCACAGGGAAGAATTTCTTCCCAATATCCCATCTATCCCTGCCCTCTGTCAGTATGAAGCCATTCCCCCTTGTCCTGTCACTCCAGGCCCTTGTCCCCAGTCCTTCTACAGCTCTCTTGGATTCCTTTTGTGCCCTGGAAGGGGCTTTGAGGTCTCCCCAGAGCCTTTTCTGAACACTCCCAGCTCTCCCAGCCTGGCTCCAGAGCAGAGGGGCTCCAGACTTGGAGAATGTGGCCTCCTGTGGATTTGCTCCAGTATCTGCACATCCTTCTCAAGCTGGGGCCCTCAGACCTGAAACCAGTACTGCAGGTGGGTTTCTAAATATTAATTTTTTTTTTATTTTCTTGCTGATGGGAAGCATGGCATATTTGCATTTTTGAGCCTGAATAGTTTTAATTCAGTTTTTTATTGTACAAGCTCAAGAGGAACATTTACTTTGTTTTCACTGATTAGTTATACAATTATTCCTTTCAGATACCACATGAACCATGAACCATAATATTGTATTCTTTGCTAATACATTTTGGCTGAGGTATTTACATGAAAACACAATACATAAATGTAATGAATTTTTCAAATGAACACATCGGTAATATAAAGTAATCTTTTTTTTTTTTTCCCCATACACCAAAAATTCATTAAACTTTTCTCAATTAGCAAACTGACTTTTCTAAATAAGCTGCTGATTGAGCACGAGCCAGTCACGCAGACCAGCTGGATTTGATAACGTTGGATGGGGCCTGTCACCAGGGAGGGAGAGATTATCTCTGCCAGCCCAGGGCAGGCATCTTCTGCTGGATCTGACACCTCTTGAGACGGGGTGCCACTTCCAGCTGCCCACCAGTGAGGAGTCAGGGCTTGCTAATGCCTGAATGAGAATAATCTTCTGTCTAGGAGGTGAGATGAAGTCCTGGGCTGAGTCCAGCCTTCAGGCCTGTAGCAGCATCTGTGCTGCGGCCAGCCAGGTCAGGGAGAGGAGGAAACTGGGAATGAAGGAGGAAAAACCTGGTTAATTTTCAGCTGGATGAAGGCGCAGATGTGGCTGCTCACGTCCCTGCAGAGCTGCAAGTGTTGTGGAAGTGTTCCAGGCCAGGTTGGACGGGGCTTGGGCATCCTGGGATAGTGGAAGGTGTCCCTGCCCGTGGCTGGGGGTGGAACTGGATGAGCTTTAAGGTCCCTTCCCGCCCAAACCATCCTGTGACTCTGTGATCGTGTTCAATGATGATACAAACCGACACAGCCTGGAGAAGTAAAGTCATCCCTCTTCTGAAGTCAGCTCTGTACTCTTTTATTTATTTTTAATTTTATTAGTCTTTTTTTTCCCGTAGTATCCAGGGGTAGTAATTCCTTCTGTGGACTCTTTTAAATATTCTCTGCAGAAAGCAGTGACTGATGCTGAAATCTTGGGCTCACTGAAGTTAGTGGGAAGCTTGCTCCTGGCTTTGTTGGAGGGATTTGGCTCTGGCCGAGTCTTTTTGTACGAAGTGGAATAAATCCATCAGGAGTGGAGTGTCTCAGCACAATGAACACCTCCCCGTGCCTTTCACACAGATCACACTGTTATATCATGTGCCTGACCTACTTTGCTTTAATAAGCTCATCTGTGCGCAGTGGAAGATAAGCAAAACCACCCTTCTGACACGAAAATCCATCCTGTCTATCAACACGTGTGTGCTGCTGTCGGCAGGGGCTGATCCTGGGCTGATAAGGGCTGGTTTTCCCTCTCATGGAAGCAAAACTTCCACTGGCATCCAGTGAGGCTCAGACTGGGAGGCCCTGGCACAGGTTGCCCAGAGAAGCTGTGGCTGCCCCATCCCTGGAAGTGTTCCAGGCCAGGTTGGATGGGGTTTGGAGCAACCTGGGATAGTGGAAGGTGTCCCTGCCCGTGGCAGGGGCTTGGAACTGGATGTTCTTGAAGGTTCCTTCCAACCAAAACCATTCAGGGATTCTGTGACTTGACCCCGTTACAGGGGTGGGAAGGACAAGCAGTCAGCTTCAGGGCCTGGGCATGGACAAAGAGCAAGGAGTGGGATCAAGGGTGGGATTGAAAACTTTGTCAGGTTGTTCCCCGTGTTGGGGAAAAAGGGCTCAAGAGGGGGTTTGTGTCCATCTCCTCCTGGATGAACCATGGATGTTTCTCTTTGAAAACTTTATTTTCATGGTACAACTCCACAGGGCCGCCATGGGGGCTCCCGAGGTTTCTGCTCCCATGGGACAACCCAGGCTCTTGCTCCTGCACAGCATCTTCGTGCTTGTGCTTCCCCTCAGGCTGCAGCTGAGCACGGGCAGCCCCATCTCCAGCACCTCTGCCTCTGGATGGGCAGGATCAGAGAATCACAGAATATTCTGGGTTGGAAGGGACCCACAAGGATCATCATGTCCAACTCCTGGCCCTGCACAGCCCCAAGAATCCCACCCTGTGCCTGAGGGCGTTGTCCAAATCCTCCTTGAACTCGGGCTGACTTGGTGCCTGGACCACTTCCCTGGAGAGCCTGGATCTCCTTTCCTACCCAAAGATACGATGTTCCCTTGGAAAATCCCAGCCTTTCTTGGGAAAGCTTCCCCCACGAACTGTGCTAGATATGTCAGGGTGGGTGTTACGGCTCTCATTGTCAGAGGCATCCCTGAGACAACCCCTCCGAGTTCAAAGCATTTCAGCAGTGCAGAAAAGCTGGTTTGGCTCCCAGAATAGCTCCCGCACGCGACGCGGCAAATGACAAAGCTCATTACCTGGGTCACGTTCTGGGACGTAGCTGGCAAATTCCTTTGTGAGAGAAAATCCTGCCTGCTATGGAGTGCCCTTGACCAGCCCTAAACCTGCTTTTCCTGGGCTGGGAAGAGATGGGAGCACAGACAGACGTGGCTGAGCAGCAGGGAGGTGAGCAGGACCCTTGTTGTGAGCTTGAGCACAGAACCAGGATGCATCTTGTGGTGCCCTCCCTTGTTCTTTTGGGTTTTTTTGCTTTGCCAGTGGATTTGGGTCAGTACTTTTATATTTGCTTCCCTCTTCGTTTATTTGTTTGTTTATTCTTTCTCTTCTCTTCTTTTTTTTTTTTTTTTTTTTTTGAAAAGCAGCGAGAAGATGGGAAAATAAATAAATAAAGCTAACAGCGTGGAGGACAGAGATTTGCTTTTCATGTGCTCCCTATTTTGGAGACACAGGGATTTTCCAAGCATTGCTTTGATTGATTCAGCCTTGAGGATGAGAGGTGGAAAAAAGAGCATCATTTCAGCCACTGGAAAAACATGACGGGAGGGTTCTGCATGAGCTTCATCCCAGCTCTGATCCTGACTTACCTCTATTTTCTCCACCTGAGGAGCAGCAGGATAACCCAGTGTTATGAGGGTCTCAGGGCCTGATCCTGGCTCTGTTGGGACCACTGGATAAGTGCCTGTTCACAGGATGGTGTTCCTCCAGCCTGGAGAGCTTCATGGCTTGCCCTGACCCCAACTTTCGGAAGGTCTGAGGCTGCTGCTAAGGAAATACTGGTCTGTGACTAAAAGCAAAGAGCTTTCCTCTGGAGCAGGGAACAAGAGGAGCAGCAATGTCTGGGGAGAAAAGACATGGAGACATAAATAAGGTCTCTGCCAGCCTCAGATTGAAATAGCTGCTTGCAGAGTGTCATCCATGGAACAACTGTGTTCTTCAGCCCCCTGGCCACAGCAGCCGTGACCTACAAGCTGCTCCTGGATCCAACAGTCGTGTTTGGGAGGAAGGATCAGGTTTGTTCATGCCAAACTACTTTAGGGCCCTGTGCAGCAAAACCCCAAAGCAAGAACTGAAAATTAAGCACAACTTTGAGTGCTTTGCTGAGTGGAACTGGAATATCCCCCCTCACCAACAGGCTTTGATGACCTCATTTTCTCACCCAGCTGTGGTGCAAGGTAATGTGGAAGCCAGCCTGGTCCATTTTTGGTGTCAGTGTGCTGAAGCAGCCCTGAAGATGGATTTAACCCTTCGTGTTTCACCAGTGAGAGGAGAACACGCCATGAGAACCCACAAAGGTTGGTCTGGTTCCTGGGAATCGGATACCAACGTCCCCTCAGGGTCAGCAGCGCCTTTGTTTGCCGTTCCCGACGTTAACATTTGGTGCTGTGGGACATCTTGGGTTCCTGTTCTTTGTGGTTAATCACAGCCTTTGTGCAGTCTCCCCTTTGCTGGGGGGAAAGGCTAATGCAGCCCTCACTGTGCTGCAGCTGCTGGCTGGGGATTGTCAATAGGTCATAAATAAATCTAGCACTGCACAGGAAAGACAATGAGATTATACATCCTCCTACTACTGCCAATTACAGTAAGAGCAACAATTATAAGGTAGCACTCCTACAGCTACCCCGGGGAGAAAATGAGAGGAAAATGTTCCATTAGCCTAATGAAGAGAGAGTGGTGGAGCTACAGTCAAATTTTCTCACTATTAGCCCTGACTGTGTGCCACTAACACACGAGGGAAGCAGGAGTCATAGGGTAGCAATTAAAGTTGCTGGCAATTAACCCCTGCCACGTGCGTGCCTCTAATCTGATGAGAGAATTAAAAAGAGGCACGGTTACATTTTCTCACCGTTAGTCCCCGGAATGCACAAAGTGGCATTTGCAGGTGACAATGAAGGTTTGTCACCACTGAGGCCTGGGAAGTGCCACGGGCGCTGCAGATTCGGTGTTAAAATGCTCTTGGGAGCGCCGGGGTGAGGAGAAGCCGTGTGGGGACGGCTTAAACCCCCTCTATTTAACACAGAGGAAAGAGTTGCTGCTGCATTTCCTCATTAGCCCCAGAAACGGATGGAGTCACCGTGGGGAATTCTCTGGTGTCCAGTCCCTGCGATATCCCCAGAGGAGTAAAAAGAAGAAAGATCAACTTTGGGAGTCGCAATGAGAAATACAGGAAATATCTTGCTGGACTGATATTGGCAAAAGGGCAGCCTGAGCCCTGGCTGACAACACCCACTGGCCACACCGAGAGCTGTTTCATTTCTCATGGGATGATTTGGTCAGTGCAGCCCAGTATTTACCAAGGTTTCCTGAAATATTGCTGTTTCCAGGACTTTTTGAGGGAAGAGAAAGACTCTGATATCTTGAAAACCTGCCCAGAGCATGCATGAGGTATTCTGATGTTTAATGGTGGCACCTGAAGTGTGTTGCAAAGCCACAGATCAATTTTCAGATCAAAAGTTCTGGAGTAAAATTCCAAACCTACTCTAGCATGGACCCAGGCCTGCTGTTCAAATTCCTCATTTCTGCTGTTGCCTCTGTGTCAAATTAATATTAGCTTGAGGATCACAGTCGGGAGCCAGATTGGCATCTGGCTGAGGGATTTGGCCTGGGATGGGAATTGGCTTTATTTCCACGCCCCATAAAATGTGAGAAGGGAAAAATCTGTTTTCGGACCTCACACAGACTCGTGGTGTTGGAGCACCTCAACGCCGCTCGGGCTGTAACAGAATTATCCTCAGAAAACCCCTCTGTGGAGGGTGTCAGGACCTCCTTGGGATCACTTACAGATCCGTCCCCTCAGGGAAACCACAACCACGCCTTTACCAAGGGGCTCCTGGCCAGGCAGCTTTGGTCTGGAAGCCTCATCCTGGAGCAGGAGCGGGAGCAGGAGCAGGAGCGGGAGCAGGAGCAGGAGCAGGAGGAGGAATTAGCCCATGATGTTGACAGACCTGTGGGGTCTCCTGCCTGCAGCTGCCCCGTCCCGTCTGTGCAGGACTGTGTGCACTAAAGGTCTTGCTCCACATCCCAGGAAGGTTTGTGGCACCTTCCCAGCGGAGATTTTTGATCTGGGAGGGTCAGCTGGACCATCCCATCTCTGCCATGGGAGGGGGTTGTAAAGGCAGGAAGAGGAGCCCCTTGTGCTTGAGCTGGGCACGGTTCCCCAGCAGTCCCGGATCCCTGGAGTGGCCCTGTGGGACCCTGGGCACAGGCTGGGGCCCCTTCACTGCCATCCAGGCAGTGGGATCTGCAGCTCCAGCCTCTTCCTCTCCGGGGCTGAGGTACCCACCCTGAGACGGCTCCTGCCTTGCCATTTTGGGGAGCAGCCATGGATTAAGCCGTGCTAATTCCCTTGTACAGCTTTAGATCATCCTCCCTCGAGCTGCACTGGACCACACTTTTCCTGACTTGCTGCTCAGCAGAAGGGCAGAAAGCAGCTTTTGCCATGCCTACGAACACAAAAAGGCTCTCCATCCCTCTCCTTCCCTTTCTTTCCCGCTGTGAGATCTCTGCCTTCCGAGATTGTCCATCACTGCCACAGATTTACTTTATTTTTGGTAACTCGTTTCTGAGCCTCAAAGAGAACTTGGCATCCATTTATTCGTGTGACATTGGGAATGAGAAGCAGGGTGGGAGTCTCAGAGCCAGCAGAGAGGTTTAGAAGCACAAAAGAATGATGGCTAAATCCTAATTACCTGCTCAGAGAGGGTGTCCCAGCACAGCCCCTGGATGATTTGTTGCCAGAGTGATGCTGGGGTCAGGAGGGAGCAGGACGAGGAAGACGATGGCTCTGAGACCACGTTGGACTCTCCAGAGAATCCTTTCCATGAGTTAGAGGTGGTGGGGCTAAAAACTTCACCGCTCTGAGTGATTTGTGTAGTAATTTCAGAGCTGACACGCACTACGTGGCAAATCTGAATTCCACTTTTAGCCCTGTTAAGAGATAAGGAACGGTGATTATTATAATTACGATGTGGTTACTTTATTGGTTAAATTAACATTTCGTTGTTGGGGTTGCTGTGCAATATACAATATTATTTTACCTACTGTGCCTTCAAAGTCATCTTGTCACAGCAACAGCGTGGCAGCATGGAAAAAGCCTTTTAACAAGTAGGTAAATACATGCCTTTGGGGGAGGCAGAGCGATAATTATGTCAGCTTCAATACATTTGACAGTGGAAAAAAAAATGGCTAAAAACAAGTTGAAACAAAAATGAGAGAAAATATTGAATGCTTGAAGTAAAGCCACTGGACTTAAAAAGGTGCAAAGTATTTAATAAGGTGGCTTTGCTCGTTGGATCAGGTGTCAGGAGTCCAGCTACGCAGAGTGCTGGGTTGCTTTAGGTTTACAGGGTTGTGTGAAGGGATCCTGCAGCCCTTCTCTGGGGATGAGGGAAGATTTATTGCTAATCCCACCTAGAATTGCACAGGTGTAGAATTACAGAATGCTTTGGGTTGGAAGGGACCTTAAAACCCTTCCAGTTCCACTCCCTGCCATGGTCAAGGACACCTTCCACTATTCCAGGCTGCTCCAAGCCCCATCCAACCTGGCCTTGGACACTTCCAGGGATGGGGCAGCCACGGCTTCTCTGGGCAACCTGTGCCAGGGCCTCAGCAGCCTCACAGGGAAGAATTTCTTCTGCATATCTGATGTGAATTTCCCCTCTTTCAGTTTCAACCCATTTCTCCTTGTCTTATCACTACAGTTCCTGGCAAGAGTCTCTCTCCAGTGAGCTCATTTTGTTCCATACATGAATAAAATAAATAAAATAAATAAAATAAATAAAATAAATAAAATAAATAAAATAAATAAAATAAATAAAATAAATAAAATAAAACCAGGGGACAGCTTTCCTCTCCATTCTTTCTTAGTGCATGATGATGCTCCAAGTTTTCCTGCAGAATCCAACGTAGCTGGGCAGGCACAGGAGTAGATTTTTGCTTGAGCAAGCTGTTTAGGTGGTGGTTTTGTGGAATTTGAGGGCAGCGTTGTGCCAGACACAAAGCGAAGATAGTCCTTGCTTTGGGGCTGCATCATCTCCCAGAACAGGAGGGAAAGAGGGAACATGGGAGGGAAAAGACAGAAAGGATGTTTCATGGAAGTTTTGGGCTTTCAGAAGGAAAACAAAGCAACAGCAACATCTCCTTGTAGGCACGTGAGTCTTGCAGCAGAAGCTTTTCTGGCCAGAGTGGCCTCATTGCAACTCGGTCTGGTGCAGCTTTGGAGATCAAACGGAGCTTGGTCATCATCCAAGGGCTGGCTGAGCGTGGCATCAACCCCCCAGCACGGGCTGGAGTTGTTACGGCTCATTCTTTGCTTCCTGGAAAGAGCTGGAGTGAACGCCCAGTGTTTGCTGCAGGGCTCGCCTTGCTGCACTGCCTTGGGATCTGCTCTCCTGCCGCTTTGGGAGTGTGGGGCAGGAGAGATTTTGTGGCCCGTGGAGGGCTCCAGTTTGGGATCTACAGGCAAAAGATCACCCGCAAAAAGTTCTTGCCTTTCTAGAGAGAGGTGACCAAGAGCAGCCAGCACCTAAATCCTACCCCTGGGGCCAACACTCTCCTCGCTGATGCTCTCTTGTCTTTCCTTCCACTCTGCCCTCAGATGTCAAGGAGAAGAGAAGAAAACCACAGAAAAATAGAAAAATTCTTTCTGTGAACAAGCACTCCCTCAGCTCTTGTCTGTGGGCCAGCAGGCACGAGCAGCAGGAGAGAGTAAAGGGATTTGGGGCTTAGCTTTCCCAAATAATTGACAAGGACAGAGCTGGATTTGAGGTCGTCACTGCGAAAAGCATCAACACCAGCCCTGCTCTCTGCTGTGTGCCTGTCACGTGAGAGCCAGGGACGAGGGTGGCAAAGGGGATTGTCCCTCTGCAGCAGCTGTCCCAAGATTTTTAGGGCACAGTCCTGGAGATGGTGCACCCCACTGGGACATCTGGGGTCTCCTGAGACACGGGAGCCTGCATGGGACCAGCACTGCCACGAGAGAGAGGAACTTGATGACTGTGGTTATTCTTCCAGTTCAAACCATTCAGTTGGGTCCCAGCTGGGCATTTTCCCTTTTCTTTCCCCCAACATTTTATCCTCCAGGTACATTGGTGCTTTATTATCTATAAAATAAAGGCTGGGGCATAAGTCAGAAGAAAGATGTCTCATGATGTGCTTATGATTTCCTGCTCGTGTCCATTCCCCCAGCACAGGTTCCTCTCCCTCTCCTTCTCCACAGGTCACTGAAAGTCAAAAGGATTCAGTGGAAATTTCAGCTGTGAACGTGGAATTATTCTTTTTGCAAACTAATGAGTTTCCCATCATTATGGGGCTACATCACCACACACAATTAAACAATGCCCACACACAAGTTTGTATCTGTACAGAGCATTCATTGGACACTTTGAATGGATTATTTGCTGTGTGCCATGGTCTCCATGAAGGAAAGCAGCAGGACTTTTGCATAAAACAAATGGCAAGACAGGCGCATACATAAAATGACATTATTTTTGAAGAGAACTTTTTGGAATCAGAGAAAATCCCTCATAATGTTCTTTTTCCTTAAAAGGAGTCCTCAGGGACAAAAAGCTTTCTCCTGAGGGTAATCTTCAAAATCTGACTTTCCTTTCATTAGGCTGGGAGTGGGAAATATGATTTTATTGGTTTTCTCCCCCACAATAAAATGCTTGTTCCCACTCCTCTCCTCTCCAAACGGTGCAGCCCGTCCCGAGCGGCCGAAGATGAGACTAATCTACCTCCAACACTCCAATAAGTAAAATGTAAATGTTTGTCATAAGAATGCCCCCATTGTCAGCACCATCCCGGGGTTTTTCAACCTCTGACTCCCGGCAGTGACCGGCTGAGTAGCAACAGCCGAGTGCTGAAAGAATTTTTCAACAGCAATTTGCTTGTTCCAATTTGCTTTTCAGGGCTGCTGCTCAGGATTGCTGGCCGGGGCTGTAAAAGGATCTCGTCCTATTAATTTGGCCCAGCTTCCCCTCTTGTTCTCGTCATATTCAGTTTCTCTGGGAGTTCCAGTGAGTAAGTTAATTGAATTGGAAGTGCCACCAGGCGCTGGCCGGCGGATCTACGGTTTCATGTAGGAAAAGCGGCTCCCGCCGGCCGCAGAAACAGATACGGGCACCTGTTGAGGAGGTGAAGAAATGTCTGGAGATGACTTATTCCCATGGCAATAGCCCCCAGTTCTCCTCTCAGACTGCTCAGACAATACAACTCCCTTCATCCGGCATCACTCATTCTCCAGCCGGATCCTTGGGCAAGCACAGAGGCGGCTGAGGAGCAGGATCGATGCGTTAGAGCAGGGGTTGGGAGCACGGTGATTTTGTAGGAATGGGTTGATGTCGCTTCATTCTGCTTGTTCTCTCCGTGGCTCGAAGCCAAATGTGTCTATTTTAGCAATGCAAAGTGTTATTTTTCCTAATTGCCCAGTCTGCAATCCCAGCTCACCCTCTGGTATCAATAAATACGAGCAGCCTGACAATGATTCTACTGGCACCCAGTAAAGCTCAGGGATAAGTGTGGACACACTTTTTCTGCCAGGAAGTAGGAAAACAGAAGCAAAAATCAGTTCATGATTGCTGTTGCACTTTTAGTGAGGTTTAGGGGTGAAACGTGCATAATAGTGCACTCCCGAGTCTTGAAATTGGGGAAATTCTTCTGAAAACTGGAAGAAACCTTGGAGAAGTCCTGCCAGTGGCAAAGTGATTCCACAGAAATTTGTGAATGTCCTCCTGAGACCATTTCAAAGCTTTACTCAGATTGTTGTAGCCACCAGAGGTTTTCCCAGAGTGAGGCACCTCTGTTCACCTGGACCATCCCAGGGAGCTGCCGTGGCCTGGGATGAGGCTGGATCTGCTCCAGGCTTGGAGGGGACAGCAGCTGCTGTGGCACAAAGCTGAGAATGACCCTAAATGTCCGCAAAGGCCAAGCTGCGATAGCAAAGTCATTCCCAACCCTCTCCCATCCCCAAAATTAAGCCAGACTCTGAGGAAATGTCTGCCTGGATGAGAAATACATGACAGAATAAAATAAAAATGGGTGAGGACGAGGGTGGCTGAGTTGAAGGAGCAGAGTGAATGTTTTTGCAGTGCTCACACCAGGGAAGGCTGCAGCAAACCAGTCACACCAGCGAACCACAAAATGTTCTGGTTTGGGAGGGCACCTTAAAGCTCATCCAGTTCCAACCCCCTGCCATGGACAGGGACACCTTCCACTATCCCAGGTTGCTCCAAACCCCGTCCAGCCTGGCCTGGAACACTTCCAGGGATGGGGCGGCCACAGCTTCTCTGGGCAACCTGTGCCAGGGCCTCAACACCCTCACAGGGAGGAATTTCTTCCCAATATCCCATCTAACCCTGCCCTCTGTCGGTTTGAATCCATTCCCTCTTATCTTGTCACTCCAGGCCCTTCGTGAAAATTCCCCCCCTTTCAAAATAAAATGACGCAGTGACCACGGAAATAAACGTGCTCAGACAGCGCAGGCACCACAGAAACAGATGTCAGACCCCGCTCCACCGCGTCCTGCGCTGGTTTGGTGCCGCCACAGGGAGGCAGGAGCGGCCTTTGGACAGCGCCAGCCTTTCCCTGGAAAACTGCGGCAGCGCCGGAGCGAGGAAACTTCTTCCTTTATTGATACATCCCTGCCCTTTATTGAGATCGGGAGGTTGACCTAGTGCACACTGCGTTTAAAGCAGAGCTCTGTGCGGTGGTTTTGGGGTATTTGTCCTCTGGAAATACTGCTGGGGGCTGAAAAACAGAAATTATCCACATTTCAGAGATGTTGGAGATGCCTTCTGGTTTTGAACAAACCCCTATTTATTAGGCAATTAAGCGTCAGATTACTATAATTAATTAGTAAATAGTTTTTAATGCAATCTGCATAGAATATCATCCTGTATTACGTATTTGATGAAAATTTGTTATTGCTCAGTTTGGGGAAAAACAGCCAACAAAACTGATAAATGCCATTCAGCTGTTCTGCCTTGAGATATTTCCCACCTTATTTATGTACTTATATATGTATTTATTATATATACACGGACACAGACTCCCGCAAATATCACAAGGCAGCAACACCCCCTCCTCACTTTTCTTTTTGGCTCAAAACTGGAGTGACGCAGTCAAGGCATGTTCTGTATCTCATACAGATACAGCCCAATTTTCTAAATAATTTAATGTAAATTAAATTTTCTAAAATTATTTTCTAAGTAATTTAATTTAACTAAACCGAGTCATCAATTATCTATCACTGATAAGGCACTACAGATATCAGCATGGGGCTTGTGGGTCTTTGATTCGACTGCTCTCAGTCCCCCTGTATTTATTATGCAGACAACAATTTGGTCTTACTTTCGAATATAAATTTCTCTCCCTCACTGGCTCATTGCAGAGTTCATATAGTCAATAAAGCAAATACATAAAATATTTTAAAACCCTCCCATCTTATTTTTTCCTGGCTTGTAAGTGGGTAAACTTCCCTTGGAAAGCACATGTAACGTTATATTTGCTAGAGAGACTCTAAAGCCTTACGGACTATCACGTTACTCCAGAGCCTGGCATTTCTTAAAAGGGATTTCTTTCTTAAAGCCACTACACTGTAATGGCTCTTGAGAAGCTGTTACTGTCTCGAGTGCAAATCCTTCTTAGTTTGTGTATTATTGACCTGATCAAGTGTGATGGGGGCCTTCGATGAGCCTCCGGGGGGATTGTGCGGCTGTGGAATCCCACAAGGAAATTTTCATTGGAAATTAAAATTTCTCTGCCCGTGGCTGGCGGGGGGTTGGAACTGGGTGATCTTTAAGGTCTCTTCCAACCCAAACCATTCAAAGGTTCTATGATTCTATAAAATGTGAGCGAATGAGGAGGGGGTGCTGCCGGGATGGGGAGAGCCCAGGGCAGGCTCCAGCCCCTTCACGTGGAAGTGCTCACCCCGCAGAGCAGCATTTTAAAAATCCCAATTATTTAACATAAGGGAGTAAAAAAAAAAAACCAACAGAGATGAAGGATGGTTTACAGTTTGCCTGTGGAATGTAGAAATACCCAAATACAGCCCCGATTCTGCAAGGACTTACGAGCACAGTTACGCTTTAGGAGGTTGATTTTAACAGACTCTATGGACAATGAATCTGTTTAAGCAATCCCTGATATCTCAGGATGGGTAAAGTCCTAAAAGTGGAATAAGATAATTTTCTTCCCCTCTCTCAGCCCTATTTACAGACAAACAACCCCCCTAAAATCAGCGAGTTCTGAGTGGAAATCCCGGCAACCACTTTCACCACGGGGAGAATCCCGCAAATGATATTGTTCCGCCTTTCCCCTCGCTATAGGGAAATGCAGCTTTGTGCCCAATCCCGTAATCAGCTTCTCACGGGCTGACCCAGCTAAGCCCCAGATCAGGACCGTGCTCCCGTGGTGCCGGCTGGGTCGCTGCAGCATTTCTGGAGTTGATGCTGCTGCAAAATGATGTCATAATTCGGCAGAAAAGGAAAACACATCGGCGAATGAATAAGCAGAGTGAAAAATACTTTATTTCAGATGTCAGGTAGCCACGGAGCAGTTGCCTGAATTTTTTCATTTTAAGGGATGATTCTGTCATCTGTAGTGATGTATTTTCCTTCATGAACAGGTTTTGGCACAAAAATTTTACACCGTGCCTGCTGGAGGTATAAATATGTATCCAGCCGTATAAACCTGTCCCAAAATGATCCCAAAGAGCCCAGGGAAGGGCAGCAGGCGAGACCTGGTGTTCCTAAGACAAAGGTCAAATAAAAAAGGGATGCTAATAAACAGGCCTCCACTTAAATAAGAGGTTTTTTGGGTTTTTTTAAGGATTACATCTTAAATTCCAACAAATCAGATTTAGGAGTTACTGAAAGTGAGATTGATCCATCCCTCCACAAAACTTTGCGATGCTTTCTTGTTGTGACATCATTTGGGTGGACAGCTGTATTACTGGATTTTAAAATACACGCACTTATAATATATGTAATATTTATTTATATATTATATATATTGTATATGCTTAAATGTATATACATGCCGGAGAAAGGCAAAAGGGATTTTTTAGCAAAAAGCAAGAAATAATAGCTCAGAACTGGGAAATATCCTCCCTCATCTGCTTTTCCCAAAAGCAGAGGTCTTTTACGCAGTGCCACGCGCTGATCTGAAATAAAGAGGCAGCTTTGGAAGGGTGAAAACCTGGCTGGAAGCGGGGTCAGAGCAAAAATATCCCAAAGGAGTGGGAACATCTCGGGTTGGGAGCTGCCGTTCGGTCAGGACCAAGCTCCACTTGGTATTCAATTGACTTTCTAACTCGGGAGACAGGACTTTCCATCTTCAAATACTGGGAATAGATTGCATTCCTGGCCCTTCCCTTTGAACGGCTGGGGAGAATAAACGCACACCCTGGCCGTGTTCGAGTGATCTCCCTAATCTCGGTTGCACTTTGTCAGGACGAGGTAACTGGTAGTTAAGTGAAATACCTTAGATCAAAGGGGGATTAATCGCCAACTGAATCCTTGCTGAATAAACCTGTCATTCAAGAAAATTATTTCCACTGAACTTAGCAGAGGATTGAAGGTATTTGCATAACAGGGACCCCACCGTACTTCAGCCAGGTTAAAAGGTTCAGAATTCAGGCAGTGTTTAGCTTTTTGGCTCCTTTTCCTTTCAGCGGCCCTGTACAATGGTTTCTAATCTGATAATGCAGCTAACTATCTAAATGATGTCAGAACAGGAAAGTATCGCAAAGTTTGGCTGAGGGATGGATCAATTTCACTTTCAGTAACTCCTAAATCTGATTTGTTGGAATTTAAGATGTAATCCTTAAAAAAAAAAAAAAAGAAAAGAAAAAAAAAGTCCCTTTAAACTGGAGGGCTGTTTATTAACATCCTTTTTTTATTTGACCTTTGTCTTAGGAACACCAGGTCTCGCCTGCCACCCTTCCTGGAGCTCTTTGGGATCGTTTTGGGCAGGTTGAGACCGGCAGCGATGCCCACGGATCCGCGTGCCAAAGATCAGGTGGATCTGGGCAAACACACAAACAGATTTTCAGGCTTTTTGCCTTTTTTTTTTTTTCTTCCTTTTTAAGCCCATCTTTCGGAGGTCACGCTGAATTCGAGTGTAAGTGAGAGGGAGATAATTAAATAACGGGACCCAATAGGCTCCCATCATTTTCTAGGATCAGCCCTTGGAGGGGATTTAAGCACCACAGCCTCGCTCAGGGTTTGTTGTGGGGTTGTGGCAATAATTTTAAACCTCACAAATTATCCCTGTTTTATGGCAGTTGCTTTTGGCTGTGACTTTTCATGGGGAATTCATTTCTCCAAGAGTGAAGAGGAGTCCTTCCAAGGCTGGAAGGCAACGGCTTTTTAATCTGTACTATAAAAACTGGGAAAAACTGTTAAAAAATACATATATTTCTGGAGAATGCTTTATGCCGTCTCCCTCCCCAGCCTTCCTGGAGTTCATTTGCAAATTCTTCCACCTCTCCTACCTTTAGGGCATGTGGAATGATGTCAAGCTACAGGGAGGACGTCAGGTTTCATAATCAGATTTTGACAATAAATGGAATTTAGGCACTTCTGCATCCAGCCCGAGCCTGACACCATTCATTCTTTCGGTGGGCGCAGTTCATATTCATCACAAACTCAAAGCATCTTTCAAGTTAAAAAAATCACAAAGAATGGTTATCAAAGAAAATGAATAAAATCCATATTGAGATAATTTTTTAGAAAATGATTGAAGTTTTAACCCAAGAAAGGACTCTTAGAGTTTCTTATAGCTTAGAATAAGAACATGTCAATCACGATTAAGCTTCTGGAATTGGAATCCCTTTGAAATGCAGCTGTTTCTTCTTTAATTGTGGCAGCGGACTCGAAAGAAAAGAAAGGTCCAGCCTTAAAGATGAGTAAGGAATACAAAATAGCTCAGGATTAGTTGTGGAGTTCAAAGGTCGCTAATTACACTAAGGAGTTCCCAGACACAGGGAAAACATTAAACAGGTCACCTACCAAACGGGAAACAGACTTTGACTTCAAAAAAATAAAGAAAAAGGAAAAAGAAAGGTCTTGAAGAGATAGGTTTCTAGAGAAAATCAAAAACGACCAGCTGATCTCATTGGGGAGAAAATGAGTTGGGTTTAGTTCTTTGCTGTTACGTGTCTCTACAAATGGCATCAAGCTTTCAAAAAATTATCTAGAGCTCGACCAGGTTTCTTGAAGGCCTCGTGAAAGCAAGAAGGAGAAAAGGGGGCAGGCCTGTGCCTTAAAATATCTGATTTTTTGTTGCACTGTGGGTCAGGAGTCCTTGGAAAAAAGCATCCCTGAGGGTTGAGAGCTTCCTGTAGTATCAGGCTTGATTTGTGCAGGGCGTGGCATCCTGGGGGACAGGTGCATCTTTCATGGGAAGCCTTTGGGAGAGCCCTCCGGCCCCTTTGAGGACAGTGAAGTTTGGCTGGGGGCACAATGGGCCATCCCAATCCCTGGGAGAAGCACAGCTCCTCTGTTTTCCAGCTCCTCCCTGGCCTCCTTGACTTGGGGTAGGCTGGTGGTACTGCTGTCCTCCCACACAGGCAGCACTCCAGTTCCAAGGATGCTGGTTTCCTCGGAAAGCCGCTTGGGAATACTTGCTGGGTGTCCTGTCTCCTGCAGGGCTGCAGTAAGCAACGACCCCGTGGTCCTTTGGATCCGGATGTGGGTGGAAAGAGACAGTGCTTTAATGCCAGCCTGCTCACAAGAGAGCAAATTCCCATTTTTAGGGGAAAAAAGCCTTTTTTCTCTCAGATCCTGCTCCCCTGCACGGGGAATTACCACCTTATTGAATTACCGCCTCATTCCTGCAAAAATCAGCAGATTGGTGCGTTTTGGGGCAACGTGAGATTTGTAGAAAGAGGAATTTTAGATGGTCAGTGAGCGGCACCTGTTTCCATGCTGGGCCCATACAGGGTCCTACTCGTGCCAGTGGGAGTCACACTCAGAATTAAAACTCTGTTCCCTGCTCCTGAATCGGTGTATTGGGTTTGTGTGGCAAGAGTTTGGTAGCAAGTGGGGAATACAGGCATGGGAATGAAATTTAGAAAACAATCCCAAAGTGCCCCTGTGGGATTCCCACTGACAGCCATAGAGAGCTATAGCAGCTCTTCCAGGGACACTTGCACTTCCCAGACTGGGATCCACAAAATTCTCATTTAACGTCTCCTTCAGGATCGAGGGCTGCAGGGATTTCCTGCCACGGCGCCCTCAGGATGGACTCAGCTTTGGGTGGGCTCGGTTTTCCCCACTGTAAAAGATGTTGGTGGCACCTTTTGTTTTGTCTGTCGCCTAAGGATGAGAGAACAAGGAGGTGGTGGTGAGGGAGTCAGCAAAAGTCGTGAGGGACAAACACGGACTTCCAAACTGTCTTTGGGCTTCAATCTCAGCAGGGCTTGTACTAAGAGGGCAAAGCGTGGCCGATTCCTAGGACAGCGTGAATAAACAGGGGACAACCACGGAATGTTTAACGCCTCGTTGTTTCAGTGCTTACTGGGAACAAACGGCCACAGCAGTTAACGCTGGTAAAAACAGCGAAAAAATGCTGGGGTGGCAAGGGCTGAATTATGTGAAAAAAGTGACTGCTTCCAAATTATCTGAAGGAACAGGATTTACCCCAAAGTTCTAGAGGAACTGGTACATACCATCTCGGAGCTGTCACCAAATACCTTGGGACCCTGGTGGGAGGAAAGGGCTTCCAGAAAACTGGAAAACCATCAAATTACTGAGTAGTAATTACTGATCAGTGACAGATTTAACAACGTGGATCCGTGTTAGGGGGACCCATTCCTTTCTGTGGGGAGAGGAACAGTAATTGCAGCTTCTCAGCCTCTGGGAACCTCAGTGCAAATTCCCCATTTCCTTCCACAGCTTCCACAAGTGTTAAGCAAAACAGTCGGGCTCTAAAACATGTTTGATGAGGGCTCCCCAACACCACTGGATTTGGAAATCTCAGCCATTTTTACTGTACTTAGTGGGTTATACATGGATTTTGCATTATTTTAATTTCTTAGAGGTCTGTTACATCAATTCTCATTGCCAACTAAATGTTCAGTCTCACCTAAAAAGCTTTGACAGTGTGTATTTGCTTTAAATTAATTTTAATTGCTGTTTCCTACATTACTCCCAAATTTTAATGAAATGAAACAAATTAATTTCACTAATGAAGTGAGTTCTGTATTAACTCCTTAATATTTATACCCAGTGTTTTTGGGGAGGAAAATGTCAGGTTTGCAACCCACTATTTAAGTCATTAATTATTCTCAATTCTTTGCATCTTAGTTTTCTTCTGGCCCTCTGAAATACAACACAAAGTCTGGAGAACACTTTGGCCACTTTTTTTGGAAAGTCTTTGTGCAAAGTTACCTTCACAAAGATCTCATATAATCTATACCTATGACAAAATTATAAATACAAGCACTTCAAGCAGCAAACACTCTGGTAGAAGAAACAGCACTCTTTACCAAAATAAAATTTTTATTTTTTTCTTTTAACACATTTTTAAAGAAACTGTTGATTAAAAATTTTATTAAAGACCTAAATGAATGGCACTGAACTTGATCACCTTTAGAGCCCACCAGAACCTCTTTAGGTACCAGCTCTGCCCTGGGAGTCCTCAGGCTCACGTGAAGGCTTCATCAGATCTTCCTGATTTAGGTTTTGAAGGGTTTTTTTCCTTTCTTAAAACAGGACAAGTGGTCAGAGCACATGGAGAAACAGTGAAATTGTCTGGGCAGCTACCAGGGAACAGAGAAACACAGAAAGGTTTAGTCATTTGTAACTCCTTGAACTCTTCCAGTGCTATCTACCCATTTAGTAAGTTTACTACTAAGCTTAGTTTACTACTTTCCTACCTAATTAATATTTATGAAGTATCCATAAGAATGAGCCCTTCCCAAAGACCAGGAGAAGCTCTGCCTCTGGCTTCTCCCCCAGCGTGGGTGTCCCACAGCGGTTGCACAGTGAAGCTGTGTGCCTTTAACCTGGTGTGTTTTGCTGCCCACCCCGTTCCTGGTGCTTTCCCAAGAACAGGGCATGCTGCATGCTCACATCTGCACAGACACCTCAGCCACTCTTAAAAAAAAGGCAGACAGGGCTCCTTTCCCCACTTGTCTCACTACAGAGCTGTCCCTGAGCATGGGCAGAGCACTGCAGTGATTGTGCTGGAGTTACAACCCAGAGCTGGATTGTACGGAGCAAACCCTGGTAACAAATCAGAACAGGCGATGGCTGACGTGAGGTTGTGAAAAACTGCTCAGGGCTAGAAGGGAAACATCACCTGCCCTCTCCCTCCAAACCTGCCCTCCTGGGTGTGTGCAAAGCAACCCAAAGCCAGAGCCCTCCATTCCTGAGCACTACAACTCCCCTGACCATGAGAGAGTCGGAGACACACTGACACCAGGGCAAGAGGGAAACGCAGAGGAACAGGATTTAGAAGAGTCCCCTTCTAGTAAGGGCAAACGGTCTCCTTTTCTAACATATCATGAATTTGGGCAGTGCCACTGCTTCCCAGGATTTACTGAGGAGTATTTGAGTAAGAAAAACCATTCCTGCACAGTGCTGCTGTGCAGAGCAGAGCTCCCACCTTTCTCATGGGTAGGTGGAAGCCAAACACCGTGACCTGGTGCCCAGAACAGGCTCTAAACCCTTCCAGCAGAGAGAGCTCCTCTTCCCACTCCCCCCGTGGTGTCCAGGCACGGGGACAACTCCCAGCAGGGAGGGGCTGGATCCTGTGCAAAATCACCAATTCACCTTTTGCTGCTAAACAAAACAGACACATCACCTGTGTGACACAGATCACAGAGCACGGCTCTGTCTTCTAAGGTTGCACAGCAGTTTCAGCTCAACAGCATTTCACAAGAACGAATCCACCCTCTAGAACATTTAAGCAACTCATCAGATTACTCTCTCAATCTAAGTGTTTTTCAAATGCTATATTGAAATTTCCCTCCTTGCACAATCCCTGATCTGATTTAGCCCACAGAGCACAGTGAAACACGAGGCAGGGCAGGAGCAGCTCCGCTAGGACTCGGCATCCTCTGCTTTTGTGCTGCTCTCCAGGTTCCGGCAGCTCCTCACCAGCCCTTCAGAATCTGCACATTTTCTGATAACTCTCTTAAAGTCCATTTCCTGTGCTCCTGCAGATCTCAAAATCAGATGTTTGCGTCTGTAAACGGAGTTTTTTTTCCACCTACTTTTCCAGGAAAAATAGCTCAGTGATGGTTTTTGGAACCTCCAGCAAACTTAGCTGATTTTGCCCCCTCAGAACCAGTCTTGTGAGCTGAAAAACGCAGTTCACACCTCTGCTTTCAGAGCAAGCACTTCACAGGCATGTGTGAAAGGGAACTCACCACTTCTTCTGGCAGAGGCAATAAAGATTCTTTAATAAAAACTGCCTCAACTTTCAGGAGTGCTGTTCCTGCCATACTCCTCCTCTTGAAAATTCCTGTCAATTATTGACCGGTGCGTATTCTGTACGCATCTTGTGAAAATAACAGAACTCCTGCTTTGAACTGTTCTCTGAATCTGGGGTCTGATGAGATTCTTGTTACTTCAGGACAGGAATAAGATGCTGAAACCTTTCCCATCCTGCAGTGGGAAACCAGTGAAGTAACTGGGAGTAACTGGGAATCTCAATGTCTGTACCTGTAACACCAGGGATATATTTTGTACCAGTTAATGTTAGAAGGGAAAGTAAAACCAGCCACAGCAAGTACATTTCAAATTGCCTTCTCTAGGCTGTCAGCCAGGACTCAACAATTTAAAACCAACTCATGTTTTTAAGACAAGTGACCTCTTGTTTTCCATCAACAGAAATTTTTAAGAACACATAGAAAGCAAAAGTGCTGAAGAATATTTATTTTACTGCATCATGACATGAATCTCATTAACACCGTGCTTTGTTTAAATATAAAAACTATTCCCAAGTACACTAGTCAAGTAAGGGTTTGTACACCATAGGTGCTGGTGCTTTGGAATTCCAGATGTAGTAATCGGAAGAAATCAGTTCCCGGGCTAAAGGAAAAAAACAGGCAAGAAAAATAAGCATTACAGGGTGCCTTACAATCAGACATTCCTTCATCCAAGTTAAGTGACTACTAATCCATCCTTACCAGTTTACAGAAAAGGTATAATGGCCTCTTTAAATTGTAAGACTCTTACTATTATTTGAAAATCGTTTCTGATAATGAGACATTTAAAGTCTCAGCTTCAATTACCTTTACTAATGTATCAGTCATGAGCTTAAAATTCAAACAGAGGTTAAGTCAAAAGCAGGTGGATGGCTTGGATTTTGTTCAATGAATATAAATTGCATGCTCGATATAAAACATGAAAATGCTGCTTTTTCTGTGTTACAATTCAGGGCTGAGTGTGACCTGTCACAAAATTAACAGTGTAGACCATGCTTTTCAAAAGGCATTTACAGAGTTCTGCTACCGTGACTGGCAGAAGTTGCAACAGACAGGCAGCTACAAATAAAAATGCTTCCATTAGGCAGAGCTGCTCAGGTTTAATGAGTGCTCTCTTGTGTGCCATTTAGGGTATTTTTGGTGCAGGCTTTGCAGTGCTCGTGTTAACCTAAAAGCAGATTTGGGTTCTGCTTCACATGTTCAGTGTAGAGCCACATCCACCAAGGGGTGCTGGTGTGGTGACATTGACAGCAGCAGTCTCACCTTGCATGCAGGAGCTGAGTTCTGTACCCAGGTACCACCAACCCACCCAGAATGACTCTGACAAAGGTGTCCTAAACAAGGGGCCAGACTATGGAGGATCATTCCCTGTGCCCCCCAAAAAAGTTCTGCCGTTATGGAGAGCACAGGAACCAGCACAGGGCAGAGGGGAGAGAGCCCCAGACAGAGACTGACTTTGTAACTGAGTGTAAGAGCTCTCATCTCAAAGGGAGAGGCCAGTCCCTACTCCAGGGATGCTTTAAGCATCACAAAAAAAACCCCAACTAAAAAGCAGAGAACAGAAGTCCAACTTTAGCTATGTAATTTTAGTCACTGATACCCAGTTCATAATTTCAGTTCATAGTTTCTGTAAAATAAATGACATTTTTAGCAACTCACATGCAGTAATTTTGGGCTTCCCTGGGACAAAGATCTGAACAGAATGCTGGTCTACATAACATCCAGTAAGTGTAAAGTCTGGGATCCTAAAATACAGCTACAAAAAGAGAGAGAAAACATGATCAGATGCACAGTGTCACCCCTGCTGTGCAAATCCTGGCAATCTCTGTCACAAGCTCTGAGTGTGCAAGGGTACTCCAAAGTGACAGGATGTCAAATCCTCTAGGCAGGAAAACAAAAATCCATGCTGAGAATAAGAGATTTTAAATCAATGTATCTTCAATTGAAGACAATAAAAAACTGACTACTAAGGCCTCTTTTCCCAGAGGCTGTGACTTACTTTTACATAAGCAGTGTTCCCAGTGCACACATAATCAGTCGGGTGCTCTTTGCCTGCGGCGCCGAAAGACACAGTTCCAGTCAGGGAAACTTCCAAAGATTTGGGGAACTTCTGTCCTAAAGGCAGAGACAGCACCTATTAGAAGTCACACAGCTGTGCCCAGGCTGCAGAGAAGGGGCTGGGGGAGGACGGGCAGTCACAGGGGTGAGTTCCTTACCAATGACCCAAACCAGGAGGCTCTTCTCTCGCGACAAATCCAGTTGCCCATAACTAACTTTGTACTCTAACTGAGCGATTGGGCCCCTACATGTGAGAGAGGAGAAATACAACCACTGGAATCACTCTCATTCAGCACTTGCTAATGCCTGTTTTGTTACAGAAAGCGAGGAAATGCTGACGGACATCATTAATGCGCATACAGACAAATCACACCTATCTGAGCACACTGCTAATTTATGAGAAGAAATTACAGAGCGGGAGGAAATCACCGTGCTCTCAACCCAGTAATCACAAAGGAGCTGTTGATGTTCTAGTTCACTGATAGTGTTTTACTAGCACTATGATCAGCATCAGCAACTTTGTATCAATCCATCTTTGAATTTTCATGATAATTACGTGGCAGCGCGGTCGTGGCAGCTGTCAGACAGGCTTAGATGAAAACTATCGTTTTAATTTGAAATAACTATATTTTTGATAAGCTGATCTGTAGCTAGGATTAGCAGTCTTAAGGAACAGGTAAACCTGGGCTGGAAGTGATCTCCAGCTTAATCCACCTGGGGGATTGTGGCAGTGTTTCGTGTGAGAAAATACCACAGGGAAACAGGATGAGCAACAGAAGTCTTTGGAATATTACCAAATATTCTGGTATAATTCTGTATTCTGGAAATTAAAGGAATTCCAAGAGAGCATCCCAACACTGGCAAGGTTGGTGTCCACTGGTAGCACCCTGATGGAGCATAATCTGTGATATTGACTCCTGACAGGTTCATTTTGGGAAGATAACAGAGAAATGCAAGAAATTTAGGCTTTCTTTATTCTTACCTGTTGAAGAAAGGTATACGAGCTTCACAGTACTCAAAAGAATTCTTTATGCTTTCATGGAGCTTTAAATTAACCGTTATTTTTATCTGTGATCCCTCTTCAATGAGTTGGTAACATCCCAAAATTGGTGGAACAGGAACCTGGAAAAAACTGTATTAATTCTCAAGATATATTAACACCATCATCACAAGATCAGTTATATACCGTTTTCATTGCTAAAGTACTTTAAAAACCAAACAAACACATATTAATTACTGACTGTGCCAAAGTCTTCAGGCTGCTTGTGACACAGAGATTTGGGGGTACATCTCAGCCTGGATATATTTTGTCTAATTCAGGCATTTAAGTGGTTCACTTAAAGTAAGAGCAGCGTTGCCAAGCAAAGGTACCAGTAACTCCTGAACATGACTCAGACAATTCAAGTCCTTAAGTGCCTTCCCAGCAGTTTATTACATAAAAAACATTTTATATAATGTTTTACTACTTGTATTGGACTCAAACTCATTCCAGCATGCCCAACAACACAGGTGTTTTTATTCCCGTTTGAACACTCAAAACCAGCGAGGGTCGGGGGTGTTGTTACCTGGGAAGTGTAGTAACACAGGTTGAAGGAATCTGAAGGAGGAATGAAAGGGAATTTGTAAGGCCCACTGTACACAGAATCATGCAGAGGCTCGGCACTGGTGGACATCAGCATGGCAGGGTCCACGGAAGTCACACAGTGATGGACCACGATGTCTTGGAGCGGCGGCGCGTTCGTCGGGAGGTTCAGGCTGAGGGTGACGTTTGGTGCAGATCCCTCTATGTCACACTTGGGAAAAGGAAGTCAAGACATTATTCTAAAATATCTGAATCAAGGCAGAATGAGATGTCCAAAAACAAAACACATTTTTAGCATTAAAAATAAAAATTTTCAGCTGGTTTCAATTATTAGTACCAACCACCAGTACTAAGACATCAGCCTCACACACTTGCTGACAGTTTAATTAATTAGGTTGCTTTTACAACATCCACTTGATGGATTCCAGCATGCTCTGGATGGCCTCTGTGGTCCCATGCCAGCTCTGTCACAGCAGCCATAGGCAGTGTATCCCTCGTCTCGTCCCTCCCTGTGCCAGCTCAGCAGGCCATGATCACTCCTGGGCTTTCTCCTTGCACAAGGCCACCCACCCACCCTGCAAGATGACCTGGGAATTGTCCCTCTGAGAGCAGGAAGCTGCTCACCCACACAAGCCCTACCAGCATGGCAGGTGGGAAATAACACAGGCTTTGGAAGTGCAGCATTTAGGTTGGCCTCCTTTGGAGATGACCATCCCAGCTCATGCAAATAATTGAATTATCATTTTATTAGCAGGTCTCTCTCCTCTTAAAACACTGGCAGTTACAAATAGTGTGTACCAAGACAACACTGTGTGCTCCCTAAGTGTAATTCAGAACAAAGAATGAATTATAGTATAAATTATAGTTAGAAATTTTAATATATTTCATGATTTTTATGGATGTATTTTTCAGTCAATAGTCCCCAGTTTTTAAGATTAAACAATGAGATATTTTAATATTAAACAATGCCCAGGGAAGCTGTGGGTGCCCCATTCCTGGAAGTGTTGAAGGCTAGGTTGGACACGGCTGGGAGTAACCTGGTCTAGTGGAAGGTGTTCCTGCCATTATTTAACACATTGCTTATTAGATAGCTGAAAATCAACTTGGGGTTAGCACCACCATTTCTTAGTCTTTATATGCAAATACTATATGAAATGGTTTTTCCCTATTTCCTTTAAAAGAAGAAAAAATTGGGAAAATACATGCAATGCAGCTACTGCTGGAAATTTAAGTCATGTAGTTACTGGAAAAAAATGCATGAATCGTAGAGTTATTTGGGCTGGAAGGGACCTTAAAGACCATCGAGTCCAATCCACTCTGCCATGGGGGAAAAAACCAGTAAAGATCAAAATAAAACCCACTAATGCATCAAACTAATATGTAATATTAGTTCCACTTCGAAATATTGCAGTATTAAAAACTCACTGAGGCATTTCTCAACTTTACTTTTTGATGAGTAAATAAACATGTCACTTTAATTGCTGAAGTACTTTAAAAACCAACAAACACGTTTTAATTACAGACTGTACCCAGCTCTTCAGGCTGCTTGTGATACAGAAATTTGGGGGTACATCTCAGCCTGGATGTATTTTGTCTAATTCAGGCATTTCAGTGGTTCATTTAAAGTAAGGGCAGTGTGGCCAAGCAGTCAAAGGCACCAGTAACTCCTGAACGTGACTCAGACAACAAAATTGGGAAAATTTTCAACTCAATTTGTCATTTTACATCAAATGAGTATTTATTTGCACAAAAACTACTTTGCACATCAAAGGCTCTCACCTTGCAGTTCACAGCTCCATAAACTTGCCACGTGTCCACCACATCCCTCTGGTCATACTGCATACACTTGACCTTCTCAGTGATGCAGACATTAACCTGAGGTTTGCCCTTGTAGGTGCTGGATCTCCAAGCTGGCTGATCCTTATCCGCAGGCATCTCCTGGATGTCCTCGAAGGAGCTGTTCAGACTGCGGATGTTGGTGTTCAGGGGGGTGCCCAGGGGACAGGCCTGGATCAGGAGATTTCGGAGCTGCCCTATCTTTGCGTTCATCTCGGCCTCGTTTTTCCGGCTGGGAGAGATGTAGTCCATAATTCCTAACAACAGAGCCAGTCCCTGGGAGAGCCCGCTGACGGTGAGGAGTGGCGGCCGTGGCTCCAAGGTCCCCTCCACCAGCGGGACACAGGCGTAGATGAGGCCGCTCTTGTGGAAGGCCAGCACGGGCCAGAGCTCCCCCGCGGCGGTGGACACGGAATACACGGAGGAGTGGTTGATCCGGGTGCAGGTGTCCCGCTGCTCCACAAAAACGTGGTCGTCCACCAGCCTCAGCTCGAAGAGCAGGGCCTTGAGGAAGGCGCTGTCCGAGGGGACAGGGATGTGCGTGGAGCCGTTGAAGGTCTCGGCGCGCAGCTCAACCGTGGGGTAACGTCTGTGGGGTGGGAATCAGAGCAGCTCAGCGCCACACGCCTTTGTCCTACCCAAAATATCATCCCGACAGAGCTTCCAGGAGCATAGCCACCCCAGCCCTCTTCTGGCTGCAAAAGCATTATGAAAATCTTTGGATTATTGATATTGGGTTTCTCTTCATTATTCAAATAAATCGCCCAAGCCCACTGGTCCTAAAAATAACCTTGTGTATGTGGAAACCAGCGGCAGCTTGACAGATACAGTGGTGGGATCAGAACCTAAATCACTGTCAATAAAACCATTCCATGACTACTTAGGATTCTTTCTAGAAACTTTGAGTAAAAACATTCTCATGAGTAAATATCTATTTTTTTAAATAAGATGTGAGTCTGTCCATCTATGCTGGCTGTCACACAAAGGTACAGGATGTTTGTACAACACTAAGGAATCACTGCCACCAGTGCAGAACTTTGAAATATTTCTAAGAGGTGAGATCACACTGAAGGCAAGTTCTCAGATATTTAAGAAAACAGATGTTCCATGCAATAAAATGCAACTACAACAGCTTTTTACCTAGACAGAGTATAGTACTGCTACAGCTTTGCTGTAATAACAATAACAACAATAATAATAATAATTCCACATTGCACATGCAATATACGATTCAAAGCTTTTATGACTTTTTCATCATTTCATTTTATCAAGTATTTAAGATGTAATGATATTGTTGTGGACAGAGGTTTTGTACAATTTAGAACTGCTATGTTGTACCAATACATATATTTCATTTCAAATTTTCTAGAGGAAATACTTCAGAAATATCATATGAACTGTTTAAAACTACATCTGGGATTTTCTGTCCTGCAGCAGTATTTTTTTTTAAAGGGGAGTGGGATGAATTTCTTCTCAAGCTAACCTAAATCCATGAAGAGGAACCGAAGAGTTGTCTTTTAATAAATAGCTGAGAAAAGAAAAATTATTATTTCCTAATGTAGTGGGTTTGCCCTGTTTTGGAACTGCAGACTCCCCTGAGTGTCTCCTACATGAAGTTTGCTGGCAGCCTGGCTTTCCTACATTCTGTTTTGTGGATTCTGTTAGTTTTGAGGATCCACAGACTCTCAAAGTGTCCATCACGGGTCACACACATAAAGTTAAATCATTTTATGGATCATCTCGTAGCGGATGTTCTCAGATGTTTGTTTGCACTCAGAGCCATGCTTGCACACCAACACGGGAGAAAAAAACTACACAGATATATAAATGCCCTCATTTGTTCTCCTTTTCATACCGTGTTTTTAAGGACACACTGAGAGTCTGCTACTTAAATTGCCACAGAACTTGCAATCCCAGGGACCTGAACACTTCCATGGATCTTATCCTGTTGCCTCTAAGTCCCACCTACACCATCTTTTCTTAACTGAGTAGCTGGAGGCAGCTACACTTCCTCAGGCGTATTTTCAGTGACTGTGCTTTTTTTCCTTTGATTCTTAAATCGGGCATTCAGGGCTTTCAGGTTTTTTTTTTTTCCGTAAGGGAAAAGCAAACATAGAGCAAAGCCAGAGCTACAAAATCCGTAAACAGGATACAGATGACAGCAAGACACCTCCCTGTGGTCTCACACCTATTCTGAAGAGCAAAGAAACAAAGTGGGTTTACAGCTCTAAAATTTATGAGGCTTTGCAGAACCAGGGAGTTGGTAAGAGGCTATGTGTAACCTTGGTGAGCAGCTCTTATTTTTGGCCAATGTTTCCAAAACAAGGGAAGAGGAGATATTTCAGTCTAGTTTCGTCTTAGTAAATCCCAGTCTCTCTGCTCCGTTTGCTGAAGCTGTCCCCACACCACAGCAGCCTTCTCCTCCTGCCACTGCATTTTCCCAGCCAAGTCATTAGATCATTAGTTAGCCATTCAGATCCCCGTTTTTCAGTATTCCCTTCTAGAAAGTGATGCAAACTTAAAAAAAAAGTTTTAAGTTTCCAGGGATGAATAAGCTTCGGTGACTCGAGAGAGAGGCCATCCTTGTTGCCTGAATTAAGTTATGATCAGCTCGAAAGAAAAACGGGGAATGCTTTGATGTCCCCGATGTCTTCCCTGAGGTTAAAGATCAGGGCTCACGTATCTCCAGCTGAGTGCCTAAGTCCTGAAACCAACAGTTTCCATGTGATCCGGGCATTCTTTATATTGTCTGCGTGCTTTGTTGAATTTAAGGTCAGTTAGGGGGATAAACTTGGGGCTTCCACAGCCCTATTATTTCCTCTGGGAACTTGAAAGATCTAAGTCTGGAAATCACTTGAAGCATCAAGGATAGTTTGCCCTTTTCAAAGGAGTGCTACTCCTTGTCTCTGCTGCTCACTGTGTGACAAGTTACTTCAGACATCCCTGTCACCAGCCCCCCTTGCTCCGTGGTGATTACACTCTCCGAGGTTTTGGGGACAAGGCTTTCTCTTTATCTGTGTTTGTAGAGGGGAGGCCTCCTCTCTAGTCCTGTAGGTAATACAAGGACCATAATACTAATCCTAAAACAATCAGAGGAGTGTCCAATGGAGAGATCTGTCTGCACCTGAAGATGGAAGATAGTCTACTCACTCTTTTTTCGGCTGTTTTTTTTACTCCTAGGTTCTCTCCGGTTTTACTGAATTCAGACTATGACTGTAGGTCACTTTATCCAGGTCTTTTTTTTTTTTCACAAACTTTCCCTAGCCCCAGTTATTTTTCCTCTCATTGTTTGGATTTCTCTGAAGTCACAGAGGAAAAAAAAGGGTAACAAATCTTGCCAGCCCAACAAAAGCAGCCTGCCTAGCCCAAAGTCTTACTTAAAAAACTTCAAGAATTCTGAATAAAAGCTCTTCCTTTGGAGGATTCTTTCATGTCCAATAACTTAAAACTCCTCCAATAGCTTAAAAGAAATGTATTTGTAAGCAAAAATTAACATCAAATGGAAAGCTGAATTTCTGCCTGAAAATATTCTAGTTTTTGTACAGCCACAGAACAACATGAAGAGAATATAAGTAAAATATAAGCAGCAATATATGCTTTCTATTTTGTCCATTTTGTTAATCTGACAGTATTTCACAATCACCGCCTTGTCCTTTTCCACGTTAGGATAGAGAACAGCTGGGCAAAATCTTTACAGTGACAAACAAGAAAGAGGAACGGAGCAAGGAAACTCATGTGCAAGATGCAGAAGTTGTGAGAAAACCCCCCATATTTAGTTAAAAGCACATTATGCGAACCTGACTCTGAACTTTTTGAAATCGGAGTCAGAAACGCACAGCATCCAGCAGCGCTGGGACGAGCCGACGGATTTATTCAGCATCAGATGGTTTTAGTGCTTTTGCACCTGTTTTGGGGGCCGAATTCCGGCCACACAGGGCACCAGGGCCCCCCAAGACACCCAGATCCTCCAGAGCACCCGATCCCCTCAGGCAACCAGGATTTCCTCCAGGGCATCCAGACCCCCCAGAGCACCCGGGCCCCCTCAGGAACACCCGCGCTCCCTGAGGGCATCTGCTCTCCCCAGGGCGCCCGGTTCCTTCCAGAGCACGCAGACCCCCAAAAGCATCCGCTCCCCACAAGAACACCCGGTCCTCCCAGGGCACCCGGATCCCACAGAGCACCCGGATCCCTTCTAGATCACCCGGACCCCTCAGGGCACCCAGCCCGACCCTCG
>VZTD01003380.1:610435-735663 GCA_013397725.1 Rhagologus leucostigma | reverse complement strand
CCGCCCTCCTTCCCTCCCTCCCTGCGGCCATGGCCACCACGGCCGAGCTCTTCGAGGTGGGTGCGGGCCCCGCGGGCCGGGGGGCGGGCGGCGCTGGCCGGGCCGGCTCGCTGAGGGGATGCGGCGGCCTCTCCCTGGAGAAGGGCGGGCGGTGTGTGGGGCTGGGTAAGCGAGGGAGCCCCGGTGCCGCCCCGGGGGGTGCGGTGCCCACCTTGCCCCGCTGCAGGGCCTCCCTCCCGGCCGGCTCCCGGGTGCTGGCAGCGGACGGGTGACAGGCCACGCCAGGCCCGGCCCCGGGCTCCTTCTGCCGAAGGCACCCCCTTGCCTGACCCCGGCGCTGTGGTGTCAGCGGGGCTGGCATGAAATAAGGAAATGACTTTGCCCTCCCTTTACCCGCGGTGGAAGCGAGGCACGGAAGGAGAATTGCTCAGCCAAGGCCACGCAGGAGCAGGGCAGGAATAGCAGGAATCTGTCATATTCATCTCGTGGAATCACATAATGCCCTGAGTTGGAAGAGACGCACGAGGATCATCTTCCTCCTGAAGGGAGCCTGCAAGAAAGATGGAGGGGGGACTTTTTACAAGAGTGTGTAGTGACAGGACAGGGGGAATGGCTTCAAACTGAAAGAGAGTAGGTTTAGGTTAGATATTAGGAAGAATAATATCACCCTCTTGACTGTAGGGGTGGTCAGGCCCTGGCACAGGTTGCCCAGAGAAGCTGTGGGTGCCTCATCCCTGGAAGTGTCCAAGGCCAGGTTGGACAGGGCTTGGAGCAACCTGGGATAGCGGAAGGTGTCCCTGCCCGTGGCAGGGGTTGGAACAAGATGATCTTTGAGGTCCTTTCCAACCCAAACCATTCTGTGGCTCCAGCTCCTGGCCCGGCCCGTGAGCTCTCATGAGGTGACCTGTGATAAACAAAAAGTGTGTGGTGTTCTCACTTCCTCTTCACACGGACGTGGTGTCGTCACCAGGTGTCCTGTATTTGCTGTCCAAGTCACTCAAGAGCCGGTTGTTCATCTGGTGGGCTATCACCGGGGCTCGCTTTGCCTAGCCTTCAGGAAAGGGTCTTCCTGTTTCTCTGGAAGATCCTGTATCTGGGGTTGATGTAAATGCATTGTGTGCACTTGAATTTGTGAATCACTGTGATGGCACACGAGTGTTATGACTCACATCTTTTGGTTTGCATAACTTTAAAAAATAGCAGGACTAAAAGTCTGTGTTCCTGTAGCTGGATGCCAGGTTTTGTACTCTCCCTGCACCACTCTAGGAGCCCCTTGATTTCTCAGCACGATGACAGTGCAGTTCTGTTCTTTGTGGGATGTTGAGTGTGAGGTAACTTGAATATGGAAAGAAAACTGTGTGTTTTGGCTGCCTTGGGTTGTGCAACAACTTTTTTCCATTTTGCAATAGCAATAAAGATGAAATTGCGAATTTGGTGAGATTTTTGCCTGGAGATTGGGGCTAGAATTTATGTTTTTCAACATGGAATCCAGCATGTCTCTCCTGCTTTCACTTCTCTTTCACTCTGATGGCAAGAGAGTTTTTGTGGATGTCCGCTAATTTAATGTTGCCTACTCAGTTTGAAATTGCTGCCTTGAACATAAAAATGTGCTCGTTATGGGAGTAAACCTTAGCTCCTTCTTCTGAGGGTGGAATTTGATTACTGTATTTTCATGAGTGTGTGTTCTAAAGTAAATTTCAGTCCAGATATGTGAAATTGTATAGCAGGATCTGCGCTGAAAATGGACACAACATGGACTCAATTCTCCCTCACGTAACTTAAAGCGTAATTTAACAATGGATACTTCTAAACTGGTTTTTAATTTGGCTGGGTCCAGCGTAGTTTCATTTGTAAACACCAGATCAAACCAGGTTATCATCCACTTCAGGCATATCTCTTATTAAATCAGGAGTACTGGCTGAATGGATGGGATCACGTTAATTCATCTGGAGCCAGAGGGAAGTTCAAAGCTGAAGAAATTGACTGTTGGGGCTCATCTGATAACAGGCAAAGGACTTGCAAATGACATTTGTAATAGCTGATTTTCAGCAATTTCTGCAGAACAGGATAGGAGACTTAAAATAGGAATTAGGCTGTCAGCTATGAGTAACCCTGTTATCAAGATAGCATTTTAAAAAGCAAATGGGTATGGAAGATACAAACTAAAGTAAAAACTTTTGGATCTGCAGTGGGACCTGGGAAATCATGCCTTAGAAAGACATTGTTGACCTTCATTTATTCCTTATAAATCAAGTAGATTATTTTTAGGTATCCTCTGTGGAAACTTGGAAGAAAAAGATCATTTTATTTCTCTGTTGATCAATATTCTGCACATAATATCCACTGCAGTTAATATTTCTTAAATAATACGGAATGGGATTTATATGGTTAAAAAACTGAAGGACAGGTCTCCTGTGTAAGTGTTCTTGGAAAAACAGGTATTTTTCAGGAAGAGAGCTGCAGGTGGTCTGTGTACACATGCACTCAAGGAATATTTAGAGGTGTATAGAGGCATGATGGGTGGAGAAAGATTGGCACTGTAATATTTTTTTCTGGGCTTCTGGGGCATCTACATCAGATTTCCTTCGGAGAAGAGGCTTGCAGAAAATCTCTGTAAATGTTGTTTTACAAAAAGGAAAAAATATTCAAAGTCGTTATGTGTGTGTAGGTGAATTATCTTTTAGTGTGAATGTCTGGGGAAGGGAGAGATGAAGAAAATGTTACCTACACACACAGAGTATCAGTAAACCCTTTATACAGGGTTCTTCCATACTTGGCAGTAGTATCCTTGTAACCACAGCAGTGCTCCAGCTGAATTACAGGATCTTCAGAGGAAAGGTTGTGGATTTTCATATGAAGGAGGAGTCCTGCAAAGAGCCCTAAGGTAATTGGGAAGCTGGAGGCCTCCCCTGAAGGGAATGTTACTGCACTGAATGACTCACTTAATCTATAATTAAAATTGCAAAAATGTTCCCAAGCTTTTAGATATCGAGATGACATAAGGAGAGAATTTACACTTGGCATGAAAACGTGGCGTTGTGACTTTTGATGAAAAGGATTCATGTAAAGGAAACTTCACGTTGTGTATCAGGAAGGATTTGGTTAAAGAGATGAGTGACTTGTAGGGAAATTGTTTTTATGTGGTATCAACCAGTTATTTTTGGAGTTTAGCCAAGGAGGCTGAGCACAACACAGTTACTTGAGTCAGTCTGTGGATGAGGAGTTACTGAGTGATAAAATTTCTGCCCTGTCTATCAGGATTCAGCGTGTAACAAAGTATGTTTAAAAACCTTTTATCTTCCTGGTTAGCCGCTGGGCCTGACTGGATAGGACATAATTTGTTTCTGAGGAAAGAGACCTTGAACAGGCAGTATTTGCTTTTCAACCCTTGGTTTTAGTTATGGAACTAACTCTGTAATGCTGTTTTTCCCCTCCTTATTACTTGTGACAAAGTTTCAGACATATTGATACAGTAACCAATGTAATACCTGTGTAGGTCTGTTTGTTTTTTACTACTTTCATTTTTTTTCAACCGAGTTTTATCAAAAGCAGTGGTGGCATGTTCACTTGCTTCATCAAAAACCCTTATTAGCCAGAGCCACTCTCAGCTCTGTTTTGGGTTGTTTCACACTTTTAGAACTGTTGCTGCTTGTGATTTAAAAGCTTTCTGTAAAGTCCTGCTGGTTATGAGAACACTTTTCTTACTGGCCTTAGATGTGTTGATGTTGGCACCTAATCAATGCTGCTGAAGTGATAAATACCATTATTTTTAATGATAGAACTTGGATAGTGTTTAGAGTAATTTCGTATTAACTACGTGATGAAGTGTTTGAGCTGGTGCAAGTATTAGGCCAGCTAAAATAGGAGGTCTTGGGTTTATAAATGAGGCCTCTGCCTTCAGAAAACGTTGTTGGGTGGAGAAGTAATCTTAACTCTTTACCCTTGAGTGGTGTTTTTATGGAAGAACCAGCAAATATTATGGAATAAACTTGTGTAATCTTGAGTTTTAGTATCACTCATGCCCTATTTTTTCTACTTGCGGAACTCAAATTCATCCCCTGTTTTTATGCCTTTTTTCCTCCTTTTTATCTGCTCTGTTTCTGCAGCTGCAGTTTGATGTTGGGCTGCATCCAGTGGCATCTCGTGCTGGGTTTTTTGGGCAGTGCCTTGGTCAGTTCTGCGTGTGATGCCACGGTGTGACAGAGAGTTGAACAACTGTAAAAACCCCTTATTTTGCCACGTGATTTTTGTAGGCAGATGAATTCTCCGATGTGTTTTGCTGTGCAGCTGATGGTTGGCTCTGGTGATGTAACCTCTCAAATCAGCTGCAGGGTTCAGGCACTTGGTAATGACAAGCCACAAGCTCAGCTGCAAATAAGGTCATTTAGAGCCAGCTCTTCACAGACCTGCAGCAAATTCTTTGCAAGTAGTCTGATAATATCCAGACTTGATGCTCCAACTCACCATATTAAAAGCATTGTTCCCAACAGTAAATATGTAAACCCAAGAGGTGATGGAGTAATTGTCAACACTGTACTTGTGATTATAGTAAAGCTTCTAAACACTTTCCAAATGATGTGTGAGCACCTGCTGAAGGAACAACCTGCTGTGGCACATTGTAAAGAGCTTTTCTTCTGTGGCCAGGAGCCTTTTGTGGCAGATGAATACATTGAACGCCTGGCATGGAGAACACCTGGGGGAGGTTCCAGAGGTGGAGAAGCTTTCGATCCGAAAAGGTAAAAATCAAATTGCACAATGGTCACGGTGGATGTATCTCTGATTGTACTGTTTTATTCCACGTACAACAACAAGCCTGTGTGCAGTGGTGCTGTGTGTCCAAGGAGGTTTTCATTTGGGAGAATTGCTAAAATTTGTGACCATGAGCCAATTATTCAGAACTAATTACTCAGTAACAAGAGTAGGGAAAGTCACTTTCTGATTGAGACCTTTTGAATGAGGGAGAATTGATGTTGTTTGTGCTTGTCAGACATGAATGTTCCTAAGTACTGGAGCTGCTGGATTCAAGCATAATATGAGGCTTCACTGCTATGATAGTTAAGCCAATTTAATACGTTTCTTACTTTAGTTTCCTGAGCTGCCTTGTTTTAAGACACAATAGTTTGCAAATAAAAGGCACAAAAGGTAGAATGGCAAGAGAGGCAGCTCTGGGGATGAGATCTCATGATAAGATAATCAGATTTACTAAAATGTCAGAAAATTAACCTGACACAGTCAAAGGGCATTTCTTCCAGAGCACTCAGGCTCTTTGTAGGCATGTGAGAAGGGAAAGGATATTGTAGAATTTTTAGCAAGATGCTGCACCCTTGACATTCAGTCTGGGGCCTGTATCCCATGCAGAGCTTTATATGTGATTTAAGCAGGAAGAAGCCTGGAAATACACAACGGTGTTCCCTGGGGCTCTTTCCCCGTGCTTATGCCCAGTGTATACTTTAGGGTAGTTCACGATTTGCACCAATACCAACTCAGTTTAACAGATCTTCTGCATTTCTGCTGGTTTGCTTGTGTGAACTTCTGTGCGGCACTTTCGAATTTTTCAGGACAAACAGGCAAAACCTGCAACAGTAAATATTTTTCTTGTGGCATCTTTTGGTATTGAGCAGGGATCCAAAATTACTATTAGAAAAGAAACCGATCTTTTGGTGTCTATTTTTTTCGTTTTTAGAAGATGCTGCTTTTGTTTGCTAGAAAGAGTGTTGGAGTCTTTATTTCTCTTCTGAAAACCTGACCAGCAGCTGCCTCTTCTGCTTCTTTCCTTTCTCAATATATTCAGCACTGTTGCTGAATAAGTGCTGAGTTGACACAAGACCTGTTTAAAAAAAAAAACCCGGCCTGAATAAGTTTGTTAAAATTAATGGAGACTGCCTGCATTTATCTAGGCTTTTGTTTGAAAGAATGGTTTGTGTCACTGTTGTTTAAATTTGATTTTCAATATACTTCTGTAAACTTAGATGTGTTCCTAGTGGTTTTCTGTGGAATCTACTGCAATGTGCTTGCTCTTGGGCTTCTGGCAAGCAAGGAGTGAAGGAGAGGAGTCACCAACATCTGCCTCAATCCAGTTTTCTTTAAGAAGTTGTGCCTTCAAGTAACTGTCTGGGCTAAAAGCCTCTTCTAACATTAAACCTTGACAGCAGAGTTCTGAAATGTTTCAGATGTTTTCAGTTACTAGCGTGAGTTTTATGGCTGTGGAAGATCTGGGAATAATCCATTCCTTGAGCAGTGACTGGGATATTTAGAAAAGTAAGAGCTGAAAATGTGACTGAAATGGGGCAGACTGGACAAAAACAGGAACGAGAAAGAGAGAGATGTTGAGAACAGAATAAAAAGAACAGAGGAAATTCAAGAATGCATTCAGATGTACTGTGATTGGGAGGAGTAAAATGTGAGTCTGAAAGAAAAGTCAGTGATGGGAAAGTGCAGAAAAGCCCTCTAAAATGGGTATAGGAAGAAGTGCAGTCAGTCAGAACAACATTATGAAATTATGGCTGTATTAGTTACTTATTAATAATTACTTATTGTAATGCTGATTTCCAACTTCACAGTAACATGTACAGGAGAAAATATTTTTCTGTTGTATCCCTTACACTGAAGGGATGTAGTGGTCTAAGCTTTCTTTTTCCATATGAGACTTAGGGAAGATGGGGATGTGGGGATTTTTGTATCTGTGGCAGAGCCACATTCTTGAGTGATTGATATTTTGGTGTTCCTCTCTCCTTTGGCCCACCATACACAGAGTTTTTGGGTTGGCATAGAGAGCTACACAACCAGGGTGATGTGGTTTAAAACAAGATTTTAGAAACGGAAAATTTCTAAACTTCATTTAAATTTAAAAGTTAATTTTTTTAAATTTATTTATTTAAATTTACAATTTAGAAACATTTCTAAGTTGGACATGGTTATCTCAGCCTTGATAAGTTCTGTTCTTTGAGGTGTTTTAGACTCTGCAGAAGACAGTGTCTTTCAAACTAAAGTCTGTTTTCCTGTATTTTATTCTAAATCAGATTATTGGAAGAATTTGTAAATCATATCCAAGAATTACAGGTAATGGATGAAAGGATTCAGAGGAAGGTGGAGAAACTAGAACAGCAGTGCCAGAAGGAAGCAAAGGAATTTGCCAAGAAAGTACAAGAGCTGCAGAAAAGCAACCAGGTAAATCCAAAGGGCAGAGTCAGTGGGAAGCTGTGCAAGCTTTCCAAGCATCCTGTGCTAACATTTCTTGGTACAGGGTGTTGGTGTTTGAGATAAGAATAAAGAGGGTTTGATGGCAATTTCTCCTGTCAAATGGGGCTCATCTGCATGTTCCATTAATGATTGTTAGCAGTGCTGGAAGTGGGGAGTCTTCACAATAATTTAAAGGAAGACACTAAACTTTAATGGGTTGTGTGTAATTAATTAGCGGTTCTGAGTAGCTCTGTGGTTCTGAGATGCAGCACCTGCATTCACTGTGCTTCTTCCTGAAGGAAATCTTGTGTTTCCTGAAGTACATGAAATGGAAATCATGAGTTTAGTGTCCGTGTCTGTGTTCTCCCAGGTTGCCTTCCAACATTTCCAAGAACTGGATGAGCACATCAGCTATGTAGCAACTAAGGTCTGTCACCTTGGCGACCAGCTGGAGGGGGTAAACACGCCGCGGCAACGGGCTGTGGAGGCTCAGAAGCTGATGAAATACTTTAATGAGTTTCTGGATGGAGAGCTGAAGTCTGATGTTTTTACAAACTCTGAAAAGGTAAGAGCTGTCAGCGGGATGAAAGCAGTTCAAAGCAATAAGCGGGACTGCCCTAATTACAAGCTGCTACCATGACTTACCATGGTCAGACTTCAAACCACTGAGTGACTGACTTGTTAAAGTTTCATTGTTCTGAAATGTAAATTAACAACGCTGGGCTGCAGATTGCTGATAAAGCATTTGTATTCAGTGATGCTTAATGTGGCAATGTTGGCATTTTTCATTTTATGAAATTATCAGAGATTTGGGAAACGCTGGGAGGGCAACTTTGGAGTGCAATACAATATCTGCCTCTTTCCTTTGAACCCCTTGCCTCAGATCCATCCTGTAAAGCAGAACGTTTCTGAATGCAACTTCTTTGTGAAACTTTGCTCTGTTGGGTCAGTCCACTGGCCTTGGATACCTTTTTGTCACAGCATGGCTTTGGGCTTTGTGTAGTCCTGTGGTTATGTCTCCACCCTTGGAATTTAGAGGAACCAGGCAGGCAAACTTCAAAGAAATGTTCAAGCATTTTGTTTTTCTTGTGCTTCAAGAGTACGTTCATGAAGCAAATACAATCTGAGTGGTGTGACAAACAGAAATAAACTGAAGGAAAAGAGTCCAGCTCTGAGCAAAAGGACACACTGGATTTCCCAGTGCAGTTTAAGAAAAGTTGGTGGTTTAGGTTTGTTGGGGTTTTTTTTGTGTGGTGTATCCTGAAGAATCTTCCTTCTCTCCAGTGGTATGGCTGCAGTCAGGGAAAAGATTATAATATGTGGAAACAGCAAAAACTTGATTTACGCATTCAGCAAAAAAATAGGTCCTTGAAATGCAGCTCGTAGTAGACCTGAGAACAGGTTAATAGTCACCCCCTCCCCACTGAGCTGGAGGTATCTCTCGGGGAAATGAAAAGCTAATCATTTTATGTAGCTGTATTCCCGAGAAGTCAGTGCACAGTGACTTTTGATTCATGTTCTGTGGATATATGGTAATTACCAGTTGATAGTTTGCCCTAATTCAAGAGGGAGCAGAAAAAAACTTCCCTGATTTCCAAGGAAAACTGAAATACTGAAAGTTCTGTGGACAGCCTTTTCCAGAGCTGCATAATTTTTTTCTTTTCTTTTTTCCTAAGGAGTAGTAAAACATTCATTTTACAAATATTTAATGGCAGCATGGTGAATAACAAAACATAAGTTAGAGAATGATGTGTTGTCTGCTCAAGAGGTTCACAGAATTCAACTTTCACTTTACTTGTAAATTAAAGTTTCATGATACATCCTGTTGGAGGACCAGAAAAATTTGGTAGATAAATAGGGTAAACCTATTTGTAAACAAATGAATCTCTGTACACCCCAAAGAATAGTAAGATCCTCGTCAGAGCTGGAGGAAGACAAATGTGAAGGCCTAAAGTCTTGTGCCAGTCTGCAGGGGAAGGGTGTGGGAACACAAACAAGAACTTCTGGATACAAGTTACCTTACTGAGGTTAATTTCAGCCAGGTGGATTCTTTAACTTTTTCCTCCTACTTTAAACAATAACTTGAAGAAGTGTTTGTAAAAGAGCCTGCCCAGACAGGAGCTGTTACATCTTAACGCACCTTTGAACTAAAAATACTTCTGAAGTATGAGATGGTAACAAATACTCTTAAATGTGAAACCTTAGTGCTTTGTCAGGGTCTTCTGATCTTCAAACTGATGGGGGTTTTAGATAATGTTATGGAGGATGTTATGATTTTTTTTTTGTGCTCTGCAACCCCTTTACAAGTGTGGACTTTTCTTTGAGACATTGAGGGGATACTGTGAAAGGAGAGGCACAAAAAAGAATATAATACAGTTATGTTCTAATTGATACTTTTCTCAATAGTGCCTGTTCTTAAAATCTGTTGGATTCCTTTCTTTCCCTACACTCCATTTGTTGCTTCCCACTTTCTCCCAGCCATACTTAGCAATTTCTGACTTACCTCTGTGAAGGTTTTTCTTGCAGTCTTGTCCCTTTCTGTGTATTGTGTCTTCATCCTCTGAATCCTTATGATTTCCCTTGTGCTGCCAGCTAACCAATCTTTATCCTGTACTGAAGATTCTTGAAGTAAGCAAATCACTCCAGTTAACACAATTAAACTATCAAAATGACCAGCAGCTCACTTGTTTATCATGCAGTAACTGTAACAAATAATAACAAGTAATTGTCCTGCTTAATATGTTTACTATTATTCTTATGTCCATTTCTCTGTTTATGTTCTGTGCTTAATATCATTTCATGATGCCTTTTCACTTGTGCATGTTTTGTGTTAAAATTCTCTCTTGCCATTATTTCTCCATGATTTTTCAGTTGTTTTTTCCCAGGTACATTATAGCCTTTAAGTTGTATTTTACAAAATCGATATTTATTTTGATTTCAGTGGTTTACAGAAGCCTGATTCAATTAAAAATTAAATATGTCCGGGTTTAAGCAGAAACCATGGAGAATTGATTTGTCATGGCTTCTCTTGTGCACAAGAAAAGGTCCTGAATTCAAAAAAATCTAAGTTGGTTAACAGCTATTACGTGAAGAGGAAACAAAGAAAATGTTGTGTTTGTGGAATTTTTTGTTTGGTTTTTGTTTGTTTGTTTTGATTTTGTAGCATTGGTGAATAACTGCTAATATATAGACAATTCTGTTGATCACAGTTGTTAGGTATTAAGGTTGCTGCAAGCTAATAGAAATAACTGCTCTTTCATTGGATTTATTTGAGGAGTGTAGCAGCTTCTGCCTTAAGAGGCTATTGTAAGCTGACAGTTCAAAACATAAGCTGCTCTTAATAGTCAGAATGGATACACTTTGAGTGCCCCTATTTTTGCTGAACAACCAGCCTGGTGTGATGCCTGTGCTCTCTATTCTTACCTGTGTGTCTGCTTCTATTCTTGAAAAGTTTTAATCCAGCCTGCTCTAAGTGGTGGCAGAATAGGATTTCATTACTTCCTTCCCTCTCACTTCAGTTCCCTGGATCATCACTAATTGGAAGAACAAGATAAACTGCACATTCTCCGTGTTCTCCATTGTGTCAGCTTATAAAGCTTTTAGTCATCAAATAATTCAGGTTGCAAGAGATTTCTGAGACCCTCAAGTCCAACCATTCCCCAGCACTGCCAAGGCCACCACTAACCCATGTCCCCACGTGCCACGTCCTCACGGCTTTTAAATCCCTCCAGGGATGGGGACTCCACCACTGCCCTGGGCAGCTGTGCCAGTGACAACCCTTTCCATGAAGAATTCTTTCCTAACGTGAATCTAAACCTCCCATGGGACAACTTGAGGCTGTTTCCTCTTGTCCTGTCCATTGTTCCCTGGGAGCAGACCCTGACCCCCACCTGGCTGCTCTCTCCTGTCAGGGAGTTGTGGAGAGTGAGATGGTTCCCCTGAGCCTCCTTTTTTCCAGGCTGAGCCCCCCAGCTCTCTCAGCTGCTCCTCATCAGATGTGCTCCAGCTGTCTCAGGTTTGGCCCAGTCAGCACTGCTTAAATCCACTGAAGTTCGGTTGCAGCCAGCTGCCTTCCCCACACTTTGAAATTTGTGTTTTCTGTCATTTTATTCAGCCTGACAAAGCAGTCACAAAGCACCGCTTAGGTGCCCTTCCTGTGCTCATTGGTGGTGGAAGAATAATTGATAAAAGGTTTTGCTGCCCAGAACAGAGCACGGATTTGCACGCTGTGTTATCTGTTTATTAACTTTTGTATTCATACAGCTATTCTTATTTTGTAGCTTTGTAATTAACTGACTTCCATCTTGATTTTTGCTTTGGACCTCAGAGTTTATAATTTCTAGTACATCTTTCATTTCTCCTTCTTTGGGAGAATGCTCTGCTTTGATCCCCTTCTTCCACTTTCTCCCCTCTCCATGTCAAGCACGGTCATGGTTTTTTTTTGGTATGAGCTGTTTGTCCAGGCAGCTCACACACCTCCACAGGCATCCCCAGTGGGAACATGTAACAAGACTTTTCATCACATTTTGACCTATATAACTTTATGTTAAATAAAAATACCTTAAGCATCTTAAAAGTACATATGGGAACTTGAAGGGGTTGATCTCTTCCACGAGTATGTCAACCAGCTTTAGAAATAGAAACTTTGTGTATGAAAATTGGACAGTGCTGGGGGAGGAAAGGAACAGCCCAAAATCAGGCCTTCTTTAATGATTCTGTCATGTTTTCCTCTCACCAGATTAAAGAGGCAGCTGATATTATTCAGAAACTGCATTTGATTGCACAGGAACTGCCTTTTGACAGGTAAAAATCTATCTGAACATCTTTTTAAGAAAGTAAATCTTCGCATAGCTGTGATTTTCTGATGCTTCTCTTGTCTCCCTTTTTGGTGCTGTGCTTAGTGATTCATGGAGCTTTTGAGCTGGATTGTGTGCTTATTTCTCTCTCCTCTATTCTCAAATTTGTGTTCACGCACTCGTGTTGTAGGATCATCTTTACATACACATCCTAAACTGCTTAACAGACTTTTAATGGGATAATTTTGCTTTGCTGACTTAATGCTAGATTTGAATTAGATGCTTGTAGGTTTTTAGGGATATAAAGCGGGTAACTTTTCTGTCGTCTTTGTGCTACATGTTTGCATTTTTAAGCACAGTGCCTGCTATTCATGATCCGGGATGCCTGTGATTTCTCATGTGATGTGGATGTGGATTTGAATTTAATCATGCTATTTTTTTGTTGTTGTTAACAGGTTTTCTGAAGTAAAATCAAAGATAGCAAGTAAGTTATCTATCCACTTCAATCCACGTTGCTGTATTTGAATTGTTAAAGATGATTAAAGAAGTAAGCAATACTGGCAGTATTACAGTTTTTGCCTGTATTACGTAGCCTGATGGGTTTTTGTTGTTATCCCCTTTCCTCTCCAGGTAAGTACCACGATTTAGAGTGCCAGTTAATTCAAGAGTTTACCAGTGCTCAGCGGAGAGGAGAAATCTCCAGAATGAGAGAAGTAGCAGCAGTTCTGCTTCACTTTAAGGTAAAAACTGAGGGGTTTAATTTAAATATGTGAATAAAACCAACCCACGGTACAATAAGTGCCTGTTTTGAGTGAATGTATTTGCGTGGGCACAGCCTCCATGTCAGATAATGTGTAACTTCAGAAGGACTGGGGTGTTCAATCTGAAATCAAATGCAGGGGAATAAAGGAGGCAGATGAAGAGGATTGGGGGCAGCATCAGTGGAGAACTTTCTAAAATAATCTCTTGGGTGTGAACTGTCTTTTATGCTTGAGAAAGAATGTTGAAACTTGAGGTGTAGATCCATGTAGAGTGGTGGTAAGTGAAGTTATGTTAGATCTGTAAGAAAAATGGGTTTGGAAAAGTCTACACATTGAATGAATCTGTATTTTTTTTGCAGTAACTTTTTCCCAGGCCTTGTATTTCCTTGATTTCATTTGGTACTGAAAGCATGAACAACCTGCTCTAACACTGAGTTGTTTTGCTCCTTCCACAGGGCTATTCCCACTGTGTTGATGTGTACATAAAACAGTGTCAAGAGGTAATGCAGTTTGTTTTACATAATTTCTCTGGGTGTTGATTTATTTAGTCTTATAGGTTGCTGTAAATTTATTCTAAAATGTGCTTCTCAATCCCTAGGGTGCATTCCTGAGGAATGATGTCTTTGAAGATGCAGCCATTCTCTGCCAGAGAGTGAACAAGCAAGTTGGAGAAATCTTTAGCAATCCAGAGACTGTGCTAGCCAAACTCATTCAAAATATCTTTGAAGTTAAACTTCAGGTATGTCGAATTTTACCATGTCAAAGTTCATTGAGGAACCTCTTAATAACAAAAATTTATCCAGTAATAGCAATTAATGAGAATTTACAGTATTTGTAGTCTTTGTATAAGGGCATAGAATCATAACTCATTGCTCTGTGACAAGTCAGACAGATAATCAAGCTCATATCAAATAAATCTGCTTATGCTGTGAATACAGGGTGACTGCAAATACTCAAACTCAATATGTAAAATTATTAGGGAATTGCTGGGTTCATTGGGTAATTCATGAGATATCATACACGAGTTTGATTTCTTCTCTATGCCCCCTACCAAGAATATGTCAGGAAAAGAACTTCCACATTTCCTATCTTTAATTTGCTGGTTCTTGGATTTGGGTGTCATGTGTGAGGTTAGCGTTAAATAAGTGAAAATAATTTATGTTGTGCATACTGTCTTGCAGCTAATGCAATATTTATATGAAAATCTAGAATAATTGAAAATACTAAGGTTTTCATCCTGCAAATACACTCACTTAAGTGCTTAAAGTCAACAGCATGACTTTCCTTGCAAAAAGCTGTTTCCCTGTAGATGTTGCTCTTAGAGCATAAAGATTGAGCTTGTGTTTCAGCTCCAATTTTGTGTATCAGCTTTGAATTAGTTTTTTATGGTAACTAGTATTTTTGTCCAAATATTCAGTGATAAGAAGGCTCTAAGCTTGTATCTGCTTTGTGTATGTATTATGATAAGCAAATATGTAACCATCTCCTTTGCCTACTGTCGACTGCAGAAATGCCCTGAGGCCTCTGGTGCTTTTGAGTCTTAAAATGAGGGGATTTTGTGTTAGTTGGTCAGACATATTTTCAAAGCCATCTGTCTTTTGTCTTTGCTTCACACATTACTGTTTTGTATTATTAAATCATTTTCTTCTACAAGTGTGTTTAACTCTCTCTGTGGATAATGTAGGCAGTGTAAATTAGAGATTTAGAAACAAAGGAGAGACGAATTACTTTAAGTAAGATCTACGCTTTGCAGGAAATTCCATATAATCTAGGAAGTGGTGAGTATGACCTGTGGTTGCCAGTTGCTCTTCTAATAGGTGTACCAAATTTTACAGAGTTATGTGAAGGACCAGCTGGAAGAACACAGGAAATCAGATGCAGAACAGTATCTTAAGAATCTCTATGATCTATATACAAGGTATTTATATATCAATGATGAAATTATTGGATTGAAGTTATTGGAAGATAAATGGATTTACTGTCAAGAAAAAGAAGCCAAAAGTGTAAACTTCTCATAAAAGCTGAAAAATTTTTGTGTCTATTAACCTTTACAGTGATGGGTTTCCTAAGGAAAATTTAAAATGTCCGTTATTATTTTCAATAGGAATTATTGTGATCTTCGAGAGTCATTTTAAAACTGTGCAAAAGCCAGTTCTCCCCGTTTCACTGGCAACTTGATTGCAGTGGTGCTGTGTGTAATTAAACATGAATTATGTGAAATTCTTTACTTAAATGTAAAACTGCTCCAAGTCTTAATCACCATCAGGGTTCTGTTGTGCTGTGTACTTTACAAACGTGTAATGCTGTAATTCATCCGCATTCAACCTTTTCCTCCCCTTCTCTTCTTTGTTTCTTTTGCATAAAGAACCACTAATCTGTCAAGCAAATTGATGGAATTTAACTTGGGTACTGATAAGCAGACTTTCTTGTCTAAGCTTATCAAGGCCATTTTCATTTCCTACTTGGAGAATTACATTGAGGTGGAAATTGGCTATTTGAAAAGTAGGAGTGCTATGATTCTGCAGCGCTATTATGATTCCAAAAACCACCAGAAGAGGTCCATTGGCACTGGAGGGTAAGTTCCTTCTGGGAAGTTTCGTCATTTTAAAGTGGAAGGGAGGTGGTGAGGGGAGAAAGGCTGTATTTGCCATGTCAGATGCACAGTGATGAACTGCCAAAGACCTACAGCTTTTTATAATTTGCTTTCACTTTATGTTCTGCTCAAAAGTGTGTTGCTCTCAGTACATGTGAAATGTACTCAGTGCATGGTGTTTGTACATGCTGGAAATGAAAAATACCAGTTAAACCTATGTTTCAACTTAGGATCCAGATCCACAAAAGGACTGAAGCAAAACTAAGGTACCTAAAGCATGTATGTGTGTGTATCTAAAAGCATACATTTTTTTTCACCTGCCCAGGTCTTGTGGTCCCCTCCCAAGACCTAGGAAGGGGAAAAGACCATAGCAATGTCAGTGAGAAAGCTCTTAGTGAGCCCAGAAGATGCAATGGACTTAGAGAAAGGTAAAACAAGACTTCATTATCCTCAGGGTAGAAAAACTAATGAAGGAGTAGTGAGAAGTGGGATAGGAAGTATTAAAACTTGTGTGAAGCAGAGGTGCTAAGGCAGCTGCACCTTTCAAAGAGCTACTGGGTTCAGTGCATCAGGAATGAGGAATGATATGGAAAAAGCAGCAGTGAAGTAATTAAAAATAAAGCAAAGATGCAAATTTAATTTTCTTGGGGAAAATTAAATTTATGGTAGTGCGTAACTGTATGGGTTGTTCTATGCATGGAAATGTGTCGGAGCATGCTTGACTAAATAAAGGACTGCTGAGATAATGGATGAGGATGAGAGGATTTGTGGGTGTGGATGAGATAGGAAGCTCTCATTAGTGTTTGGAAAGTGCAGTGTGACAGAGTGTGTGGAGGCTAAATTTGTCCACGGAGCATAAGTGCTGCAGGATTCCAGTGAAATCACTCTTATCCCACAAAGGGGAATAGCTGCTCCCATGCTAGAACGCAGTTGACCATGGAATCAGAGGTGGTAGTTTTGCATTTACTGGCAATTTTTGTTTTTAAAGCTTGCAAGACTTGTCTTAATGCTTGCACATCCTAAACTGTGTCTTGGGTCCTGTTTTTTGAGTTAACAACTAAAAGATCCTAAATTGCTGTTGAGTTCGAGTACCAAGATTTCCACCCAGTGAAGTCTTCTTGGGGTCAATCTTTGTTCCAGCATTCAAGACCTCAAAGAGAGACTAAGGCAACGAACAAACTTACCCCTGGGGCCAAGCATTGACACACACGGGGAAACTTTCCTGTCACAAGAAGTGGTGGTTAACCTTTTGCAAGAAACCAAACAAGCTTTTGAAAGATGTCACAGGGTAAGTTTGCTTCCTGTGATCTCCCTTAGTGGTATAATTTTGTGTATGAAGTTAAGCCTTGAGCTTAAGTTTTTGGTTGAGGTGTGATAGGAAGAAGAAAGGACATTGTCAAATTCTCCCTTGTGTTTTTCATGGAAATGGAGCCACAGTGGAGGCTGAGGGTTTGCATTTCCATGTGGATCTAGTTGTGGTTTTGAGTATTTCTGCTGCCTGTTTTTGGAAGAAGTGGGGATGGTTAAACCTACTGGTTACATTGCTTTTCTTACTAAATTAGACCCCACATCTGAGAAACCTTTAGTGTGGTTTTCTTTTCCTGCTTTAAAAAGACACTGAATTGTTCAACAGCTGTTTTCCTGCCTCAAGTGTAATTTCTCATTACATTAGTGAATGATCACCAATAAAATTCTGAGAAGAATAGTTTTAAACAGTGTTTACACTGGTAACCCTCTGCAGTTCTTTGAATGCTTTAGACTAACATGAAAAAGGTGTTTTACTTCTGATTAAATTGCTGGTTTTACTGCCTGTCAATCATATTTGTCTGGTACTTGGTGTAAATGAAAACCCTTGAAATTTAATTGCAGACTTAAATGTTTGTGATTTTTTTACTAGCTAAACACACTGATTTCTGGGAAATTCTAATTCCTTTAACATTCTCAATGAGCTTAGGGCAGAAAAACTTCACATCAGATAGTTAGATGTTTTAATATTTTATAAACTTAGTGGGGCCAAAGATAGAATGGGATACAGACACAGGACTGTTATATGCACACCCTTCCTCACCACCTTCCTCAGGGTGAGAATCAGTGGCTGTAAGGCAAGCAGGTACATCATTATTTTTCTCAATATCATAGTTACTAGAAGCAGTTGTTAAATTCATGATATAAACTAACTTTTTCCAAATGTGCACAGCCTTTTTCTTTTCTGCCTTCCTGTTGGGATCAGATTTAATACAAATTGTTTTAAAATAATTGTCATGGAGTGGAAACCCCAGTGGATCTTGGCATGTAAGGAGATTTCCAGAATCAGGGTTTTAGAATTTAGGGGTGTGTGGTCAAGGCAACTCACTGTGCAAAAGATGAATTAGTCCCTGGGTAACTAACTGTGATATTTATGTCACATAGCAGATGTGTGCAGATACCCTGGCTCTGCCAGCTGGGGTTGCTTTAGGAAAAATAAGTAGGTAATTCTGCTGTAGCCATAGATTGAAACATTTCAGTGTTTGGGAGTCTCTGCTGTTGGGTTTTTGAGGTTTTTTTGGAGGAGATACAGCAGAAATATTTGTGAGTGTTGTGTAAATTACCTCGAGTTGCAGTAGTAATCTTTCTTCCTTGAAGCTTCATAAAAGTCTTCACCTAATTCCTTAAGAACCAAAGCTGTATTTCCTAGGTACAAAAGCCCTGTCACGTTTTTCTTTAGAAAAGGGATTTACTGACAGGTTGCTGTCCGAAATCCCACGTTGCTTACAGCTCATCAAAGTCCAGATGCTGAGTGTAAATGTGGGCATTGCTGCACTTAATAAAAACGTTCATGCTCCATTGACTCCAGCTGAACTGTGCTAAACGTAGCCGAGGTTCAGCTGCATTATTTTTGCTCCAGTGATAAAAGAACACAAACTAGAGGTCCAGCTAACCCAGTGTCCTGCTTCTCACTGTGGCCAGTGCCAGGAGACTATTAAAAGAATAAAAATACAAGGTGTGGATAGAGTAATCTCTTCTGTATGCATTTTCCCAGCATCCAGTGGCATGCAGGTTAGGTAATTCCTGAGGCTGCATCTGGAAAAGTGTTGTAAGGACTATTAATTAATATCCTCTATTATTAGTAGTAGTAGTAATATTAATAATAAGTGTTTATACTTATGCTTGTTGTAGCATCCCGTGGCAGTTTACTTGTGAATGCTGAAGGGTTTATTGTTATTACAGGCTGTTCCTGAATAATCCTCTGTATGGATACTTTTCATTTTGAATAAAATTCCAGTTATTCTGGAATATTTGTTACATTTTAAGCTTATCCCCTATGCAATATCCAATAAACGTTCAAATCTATGTAGAACTGACCTTTAGGATATTTTTTTTCTTTTTCTTTAAAGCTCTCTGATCCCTCTGACTTACCCAAGAATGCTTTCAGAATTTTTTCTATGCTTGTAGAGTTCTTATGTACTGAACACATCGATTATGCATTAGAAACAGGCCTTGCTGGTGAGTACAGTATTTCCTGAGCATTTCATCTCCTTGGCCTTTCTGTGCAGATGATCTTTGCTGTGCCTTATTGATTGGCCTTGTTCAGGATGTGTGGGTTAAATGAAATTTGTTTTGTGTGTTTGGGGGTCGACATTTAATGGCTTCTAAAGTGTAACTTTGGTTTGGGGAATTGACGCACAGATGGAGAAGTGCTTCTGTATTCAAAAACATTTTTATCATAGAAATTGGGACATCAGCATTCACTACCTCTGTATTCTGTGTCATGAGAGGAGAATAGTTATATTAAGTCTTTATGTTTATAGGAATTCTGTGCTTGTTTGTGTATTTGTGTGTTTGGAGTGACAGTAAATATGAAAACTGCTTGTTTACAGAAGTTAAAATCTTGCCAGTGAGAACCTGTCTTTCCTACAAGACAGCATCAAACTCATGTTCTGAAAGAGTTTTTTAAATTGACTGCTCTGTTTTGCTTTCGGAAATGTTACCAGTAAGGTATTTCTGTGCTTATGCTTGTTACCAATATAGCTACGAGAAGAATTCTATATATGGCACCGTGGTAAATTTTTGAAACTCTAAGCCTGTGATTGAAGCATTCATGGAAAAATTCTGCATATTTAAAAAGTCATCATGCTAATTATAAGAACTGCATATCGTTACAATTCTAATAAAACCTTCTTTGCTTTAGGCATTCCCTCTTCTGATTCAAAGAATGCAAATCTTTATTTCTTGGATGTTGTCCACCAGGCCAATACTATTTTCCATTTATTTGACAAGCAGTTCAATGATCATCTGATGCCATTGATCAGGTACCTTTGTTTTGATTAACATTTCCTCTGTAAATGGTGGGGTTTTTTTGTGAAGAAAGCAATTTTTTACGTTTCTCATCTCTATTAAGAGGAGTTTGTGCTTGGAGTAGTTCAGCTTGATATTGTGGAAGATAAAATACTATCGTGGGAGGGGGAAGAAGGGAAGTTTAAACAAATTGGTTTATTTGGAAACAAATGGGAGAGGGTGAGCTCCAGGAGTATTGATAGGAAGGAGAATGTTGCTCCTTGGAGACTTTTCTGCTGCATTCCAGGTGGGACTAAAGGGGGTTTGTGGCTGTGCCCTTTTCCTGATGGGGTGGGAAATCTTCACTAGATGCTGTTGGAAGCAGCAAACCCAGCAGACAAATTTGTTTTGATATTTTAACGCTGTCACACATCTTCTATACTGTTGCAGTTCTTCTCCTAAATTATCTGAATGCCTTCAGAAGAAAAAGGATATCATAGAACAGATGGAAGTGAAGCTGGATATGGGCATTGATAGGCAAGTAGAGATTTAAACTTTCTCCTAATTTTATAAACCACACCCTTGTGATGTATGTTAACTGTCGTTTTATGCATGAATTACTCCTGAACTCAAAATGGATATTTTAATTTTTTTTTAAACAGGTAAACGTGCATTACTGTGCATAGGGAATTTAGATTTTGTGTGGTTAGAGGGTCATGTTTTCCATGGCAGATTTCTGACCCGTAAATGCTTCTGGAAGGATGTTAAAGGATTTTGGTTGTGTTGAAACAGAGCAATAATTCAGTGTTACCTTATTGTCCCAAACTGGTTTTTTTCTACTTTGAAAGAGGGAGAAATGATGATTGAAATAGGTTAAACACTTGCAGGATTTCCACTAGGAGCAAGGTTTGACAAAAATAGGTTAAATGATTTGCTGGGATCTGTGCAGTGCTATGGATTAGACCGAGTTGTGGAAGTCTGGAGTCCTGGAATAATTTTGATTCTGACATTGAATTGCTTTGAGGTTGTGACTCATTTAATCTTTTCTCTATTTCTCAGAATAAAAATGAGAGGATAGCTATAAAAATTGCAAATTAAAATCACAGCTGTTTTGCAGCAGAGGAAAAAAATAAACTAACGAGCTTAATATTAGGAAATGGAGCTGTTGTGTGATGCCCTACTTTTGATTTGGTGTATTATTTTCTGCAAGTGCAAAGAGAAAGGTGGAAATGGGGGATGTAAGTGGCAATTGAGATTTTAGCTGCTCCTGCTGCAGGTGAGTTTAGAGGTTTAAACACAAAATTGGAAATACTTGAAGCACTGAGGCCATAAGCTTAGATGTAGACAGATACAGGTCAGTCATCAGTATTATGATGGTTTGTATCTGTTTGTGTTAAATAATTAATCTCTTAAAGACTGAGGAGAACAAGTTCTTGTCAGAAGACAGTACATTCAGAGGTTTGCAGATGAAGAATTCAAAAAAATTTGTGTTTCAGCACATAAAAAAAAGAGATTTGTTTTGAGATGAACATTACATGTAAAATGTGTTTGTGGGGCTGTTTCGTGCTGCTTTGTGGTGCCACTGATGCTGTTGAGAATTGATTGTCTTGCTTGAAGGAATGAGTTTAAAAAATAAAGCAAATTTTTGAAACATTGATGGTTACAGCTTTATCCGATCTGGAAAAGGCCAAGTGCTGCTTCTTGAAAACCATTCACAGCAATTATCTACCTCAGTAAAAGTGATTTATTAGCCAAACACAATTAGTTCACCTGGTTTTCTCTCGGTATGTATTTTGTGTAAACAGCCTTCTGGGAGTATTTATTCCAAATGGACATTGAGGAGAATGCAAAATATAATTTCTTTAAATTATATGGATTGTGGAATGAAGTACACCTGAAGTGCAAGCCTGAGCTCTGGGCATGGGAAAAAAGGAGTTTTTCCCCTCTTTGGATACATGTATTTTTCTCCATCCCACTCCAACTTGAATCCTTCAAAGCCTGTAATGTCCTTGACAGTTTTCTTTGGGAAGGATGGAGGCGTGAGGGGGGTGAAGGAAAGGGGAGTGGAAAAGAAGAGAGCCAGGGGGATGTTCCTGGCCAAGGTGGGTACTGGGAGAGGTTTGCAGCCTCTGTCGCCTGCTTTTCTGTTTGACCTTTGCTTTGGGCTCGAAGGAAAGCAGGGCCTTGACCTTAGATAATGTTCTGAACAGATAAATCCTATAAAGGAGAAATAATTGATGCTGTAAAACTCCATTAGATTTCTGGGAACAAGACAAATACCAAGCTCTGGCAAAGGAAGAGGTTTTTTCTTCCCCCTCACCCTTCCTTCATTTTCCAAGTGTTTTCTGATGCTTGCTTCTGACTAATATGCAATGTGATCTAATTGTGCTAAACTCCTTGGAATGCTTCCTTCGGATTCTCTCTGCATTGAAGGATGCTATCCAATTTCTCTGAAGAGCTGGATTTGAATGGATTACCTCACAATTAATGTGTCCTCTTTAAAAGCAGCAGGCCAGCAGGCTGTGTGCTGTGCTCCAAGACACTGAACTTGGAGGAAAGAGTTTTTGGGGGATTTTTTCGGCTGATGCTCCTTTTTCTAACTGCTTACATAAAATCAAGGATATCTTCTCTATAGAAAAATGTTGGGTGCTGGGGTTTTTCCCTCATTGCTTTATGCTGCTTTAGTTTTATACAGAATCATGTCAGTATATTTAAATATAAAAATCAAGGAAATGAAAAAGTTCGCTTGAAAACCCAATCTGTGTTTGTAACTTTAAAGGACACTGAATTGTATGATTGGACAGATGAAGCACATCTTGGCTGCAGAGCAAAAGAAGACAGATTTCAAACCAGAAGATGAAAACAATGTTTTGATTCAATATACAAATGTAAGTAACAAAGTCCCAGCTTTTAGCAGGTACAAGATGTTCCTTACTGAACTCCCATTAGACAACATGTGCATTTGCTTAATTTATTTCCATTTTGCACCAAGCACCTCCCAGCTCTGTTGTGGACTACTTTCTCAAGCTGAAAAGGAACATGAGTACTTTCTATCTAGTGTCAGACACAAAGCAGTAGGTGCTGCAGGAACTGGCACAAGTTCCCCTCCCAAGAGGCCCAGATTTGGAACAGTGCTTTTAGCTGATAATTAGCTTTAAGCTATCAGTTTCAGAAAATCAATTATCAGGTACTCTCTAATTGCTGGGTGCTTTTTCCTCTCGGAATGGTAGGAACATGGCAAAGCATCACAGGTACAGCATGAACATTTTGCTGCACAGTGTTGTCCTTCCCATTGAGTGTGTCTGAATCCCATCCTAGGGGCTGCTGGGGCGGCTCACATTAGGCTCTTTTTGGGAACGAGGTAGGGAACAAACTCAATGGGAAGAAGTGAGAGCATTCCCTGAATGCCTGGTGGGAATGGGAGAAGTGCAGCAGTAGGATGTAGAGTCTGGTACTCTGTGGGAAGGGTGAAAATGCCTGTATGGCTGTTAATTTGGATTTATAATTGTGGCTCATGAGAGGTTTTTAATCACACACCCCTTTGGTGGATCATTGAATTAAAAATCCAAATTAAAATGTTCTATTCTGAAGTGATATGAACCATAACTTAATAGAATATTGTCTTGCATCCATCTTTCTACTCGCATTTTTGCATCTTTGTGTGGCAAATAAAAAGAAATTTGGAAAATTCTTGATTGGAGAATGACTAATTTCAGTGATGTGTTGTGAAAAGTTTAAAGTGAGTGATTGATGTTCAGCTTACGATGTGGAAGCCACGTTGAGAAGAACAGAGTTCTAGAAAGTAGATTGCCTGATTCTTATTTACTTCTTCTTATTTTTGAATCTAGGCTTGTGTCAAAGTCTGTGGCTATGTTAGAAAACAGGTGGAGAAGATCAGGAATTCCATGGATGGTAAGAATGTGGACACAGTTTTGATGGAGCTTGGGGTTCGTTTCCACCGCCTCATCTATGAACACCTACAGCAATATTCCTACAGCTGCATGGGAGGAATGCTGGCCATTTGTGACGTGGCTGAGTACAGGAAGTGTGCCAAAGACTTCAAGGTGAGCCTGTCCATGAGGAGAGAATGATGGTTGTAAATTCTCTCTCAGGAGGAAGCATTTTGAAGATGTAGATGCACGTTCTGTTACAAGACTTCAAGCAACTCTAATTATTTCTGGTTTTTTCCTTTGTTTTCTCTTGCCCACAGATTGCGCTGGTCCTACAGCTCTTTGATACCCTGCATGCACTTTGCAACCTTCTGGTTGTAGCCCCAGATAATTTGAAGCAGGTTTGCTCGGGAGAGCAACTTGCTAACCTGGACAAGAACATCCTTCACTCCTTTGTCCAGCTCCGTGTCGACTACAGGTCTGCTCGTCTCGCTCGCCACTTCAGCTGAGAGCATGGCAGGAAACCTCGCACCTTTGGGCAGCCTCAGTTGTTAGAAAGCACAGGGAATTATTTCTTACCAACCATGGGTGTAACATTTGTGGGACAATGACTGTTCAGGATAAAGCAGCAGCCATATTTAAACCTGACCATGTAGAAGGCGAGCAGGTAAAAATCTGGATGATGTTTCATGTTAGCTCAAGTTCTCCCAGTGAAGAATTTCACAAATCTACTTGCTACTGATTTTTTTTTTTTTAATTGGAAACATGTTGGTGTAGGAGAGCAAATGGTGCATTGAAAGTATTTTAGTCTTCAATATTGAATTATCAGATACCATTTGTTAGACTTGAACTGCATAGCGTAGGTAATGGATTACATAGAATAGACCAGTGTAAAAACATTCTTCATCAATTTTAATGACTTAGACTTCAGCACAGCTAATCATAATCAAATTATCTTTGATTGGTGTTTCTAAGTCATTTCTTTCATTTAAAACGTTATCCTGCTCAATGTAATTTCTTGCTCTAATTAATTAGCTTGGAATTTCTTTGAGATGTAGGAGCAAAACACTATCCCAGAAAGACATAATTTATTCATAGTGTAGCATTCTAAACAGAACTAAAGTGGTGGAAAGTTTTGGATTTTTTTTTTAATTATTTTTGGTTCTTTGGCTTTGTTTTTTTTTTACCTAATAGTCAAGGGCCCACTGGAATGTACTGGCATTGTATGATCTGACATCATTATTATTTCTGTTTGATACCAGCGCACTGAATTTTATATATGCTCCTGAAGTAAATGCAGCTGCCTTGCCTAAGGCATCCTTATTACAAGTGAAGGTGCCCATTGTTGGGTTACTATAAAAGAACTTTATCTCCTGTCTTATTTTGTATGAAAATAAATTCCAGTTCTAATGAAGTGAAAGGATAAAATGTAGCCCAGTTTTTCCTATGTGGCAGGAATGGCTCCAGCAAAAACCTAGTGTGGAAAATTCTCATGCTGAAGAGAAATGATCCTCAGTGCCTGAGCAATATAAAATGTTGAAGTGTGTGGAAGCTGCTCTTCCACTGATCATAACTTTAATATTGGACAGAGGCTACTCTGTGTCTGTTGTGCTCCGGGGTTTATTCAGGTGTGTTCCTGGCATGGACCCATAGTGTGCATACAGTGAACTGAAGCAACAGTGGCGTTGAAAACATCTGAGGTGGCTTTTCCACAAAGCAGCTGGAAATTGTTGTAAATAGACCTTTTTTCAGAGTGGGCTCTTGTGGAAACCAAGTTGGAACTGCAGTGGAACAAAGCCTTTCTAACATGTTCCTCCTACCGTGGGCTCAGCACGTTACAGAAACTTCTTTGTCTCCCATTTCCAGAGAATTATTTCTATCCATTCACTTTATGGGTTGGTCAAATAATTTTATTTTCCTCTTCTGTTAATGAATTCCCAGGTGTAGTCAATATTGACAAGACTTTGTTAGAACTTCTCTTGCTTAGCTGGGGTTCTCCTGCTTCATTTTGGATTTAGGGGAGCATTCTGTCAGTAAACAAGGGAATGGATGCCAGCCTGGCTCACAGTATCCAGGGAGTCTGGCTGCTCTGCTGGGCTGCTCTGCTCTGTTCCTTGGCCATGGCAAAGTCACAAAGGGGTTTGGACACTGGGGGAGGCACCTGCTTGTACTGCTGCCATTTTTGTTTCAAAAGCTCTGATGTGAGTTCAGATTATACCTCTCTGTTACCTCTGTAGCTGAAAGCCAACAATTTTAAGGCTGTGGTTTTATGAACCAATACAAAATCTTTCTACAGAAAAAAAAAAGTGTCAATTTGCTAACACTTCAGAACAGTGAACATCATCTTGAGACTGCAGATCACAGAAGTGCTTCAGAATTTGTTGTATGACTGTTTGAATTTTTTTAAGGTTGTATGAAATGTATTTACCATATTCCTTGCTTTATTAGCTGTGTTTTCCATGCATATGCTCAGTGCAATATTTCCATTATGCCTGGTAACAGGAGGCAGCAAAAAGTAGGTGAATCCTTAGATATGTAAACTCTTCCTCAATAAAAAGAATTCCTTCCAGATATTTTTTTCATTTCGTTTCCATGTTCCTCAAGGATATTTATACTCAATTGTATAAGCCCTTCTATTTAAAAAAGAAAAAAAAAAAATAAAAGTAATTTTACTGACCAAATTTATCACTGGTGTGAGCTTTCCACTTCCTTTAAAAAACCTCCCCATGCACACACTGAAAGTTTCTATTTCTGGAGAAGGCTGCATTGTCAGTAAGTTTATTTTCTAATACAAGTTGGGTTGGGATGGGGTGGGGGAACTATAATTTTCACACATTTTTAAGTTTAGAGCTCTTATAGCATGTAATTTAGAAAAATATTTCCAGTGGCTTCTGAATGCAATAAAATAGTATCTAAAATACAAATATGCCTTTTAACGTTCATATAATGAGTTAAAGTATTGCCTGTCTAATGTTCCCTCCTACAACATAGGCATTTATTTATCAGGCTGGCAGCCAAACCTGGGAGGGGGAGTGTGTGTGTGTGTGTAATTATGTTGTCTACAATTGGTGAAAATGGCTTTGCAGTAAACTGTTGTAGGCTGGAAAAGAAGCTGTATTTTTTCCCAAGTCCTGTAATTTATTAAGGCCGTTTGCTATTTTGTCCTGTTTGCGTATGCACAGAGGGCAGGAAGGAGTTCTGTAAGAATGCTTCACAAGTAGTGCAAAAGAACTGGGAAACAGCAGTGCTTGGAAATATAAGATAGAGAAATAGGGGGTGAGAAGTGAAGAAGACATGAACTAAAAGGATATGGAGAAGGAGCAGTTTTAAATGAAGAAGCGCATGAAGGAGGAGGTTAAAACAGGAGTGATGGAAACCTGACATCCACATCAGCTTGGGAGAATAAGCAGGGTTGGCATTAAATCTCCACAGCTGCGTCCCATCCTGAAGTGAAATCAGCCTCCAGAGAGGGGGGGGTGGCCAAAATACTTTGCTGTGGAGCTGTTCATTCATCTTGAGACTTGGATTCAACAGGAGGAGGCTCCAAACCCCAGTGTGTGTCTGCTGTGAAGGACAGGTAGTGATGCGTGAGTCTGCCAGGAGTGGAAATGCACCAGCAAGATGCAGCCTCAGTGGAGGGAAGGAGAATTTGCCAGAGCCAAGCTTATGATTCTCTTTGAAGACCACAGTGAGCTGGAGGAGGGTGAGTGACTGCTGGATTTGAGGGTGGCGTGGTGTTGGCAGAGGGCAAGTCAGGCTGTCTTGGGATTGGTAAGGCTTGGGTTGGATTTGGGGTTTGGTTTTATTTTCCTCTTCACGAAGTCATTTTAAATCACTGGTGGTGTGATGGAGCGTTGCCTGAATTCAGTGCTCTGTTTCTGTAGGAGATTTTGTGTCTTGCAAAGTGCCCTGGTGAGGGTGAGGCCCCTTAAGTCCCTTCCTGGGCTGAGTACACCTTGTCCTGTCCTTCAAAGCACATAGTTCCAGGTTCCTCAATCCAACGGCAGTAAACATTAAACATTCTGTTTTGGATGTCCTGACAAACTCCAGAGCAGGAGGTGGCTCTTTGGATTTAGTTTTCATGGCAATAACTGTCTTAATTCAGATTAGCACTTGTGTTGAACCACTAACGGGCAGGGAAAGCAGTTTAAGGCTCTGATTTTTTTCTATACACGGGAAGCAGATACCTAAACAATTGCTTGTCTAACTTTAAATGCACGTAGCAGCCCTTACCCTTTGCCCTTCTTTGTCCCAGGAGCAGCAGGGAGGACAAGCCAGCCACCAGCTCCCTTCCAGAGGACAACAGAAAGGTAAGAGCACCTTTCCTGTCCTCGTGTTCTGCTGGATATATAAATAATGGCTTCTGGGTGTCATTTCCTCCCCACCACCTCCTCTGTGGTAGCTGTAAATGGAGACAGATTTCTGTTTTGCTTCTGCATCACAGCTGGCATGTTGTAGACTTTTTTTTTTTAATTTCCTGATGTTTCTACACCTGTTTTAAGGAGAGGAGGGAGCCAGATCTCCTGCCGAGTTACGTTCACTGTTTTGCTTGTCTTTTTTCCCCTCCATTCTGATTTCTTTCGGTGGTAGGAGATTTCTATACCACATCTTCTGCTTATCTTGGAGTGGGGAAGCAGCTGTGTTTGCCTGTCGTCTTTTCTCTTGTGTGGGGCACTGCTTGCTCTGTGTCAATACAGCCCTCGGTGTGTGTGGAAACCTTGGTTTCTACTTTTATTCTATTAGCTTTATGTCCCTGTGCCGTTTTCCTTTCAGATCTCAGGACTGCACTATCCCTTCCCCTCTGTTACCACTCTGCCAGAGAGGCAAAAATCTTTAACTTTGCAGTGTGGCTTCTGGGAGACCTTTACATGTTATCTGGTGGTTCTTCATCCACGTGGAGCCTGGCAGGAGAAGTGTAGCTCCCTTCCTCTTTATCTCTCTACCTTCCCCAAATTCTCTCATCTCTGCAGGTCTCTGTTTCCATCTCCTCTCTCCTGACCTGTACGTTATATTGAAACTTCGTGTAAGGGGCCAACTGTGGGGGAAAAGTGTCAGATATCTCAGCTTTAACCTTTAGTTAATGTGCCAGGAAAATAACATGAAATGCAAAGCTGAGCCATTTCTAAAGAGTATCTTTGAGATCAGCTTAAATCAAAATTACTTGTTTTGATACTTGATTGAACTTTTCTTAGTAATTTATTTATTTGTAACTTCAGTTCATCCTGATATGGGATGAAACTAAATCTCAGGCTTGCTTGTAGCAGTCCCAAATTCTGCTCATCTGCACTGCTGTTTCTGCTCTGTGAAGTCAGAAGACCTTGGAGCTGAGGCTGGAACACGGCTGAGCCATGGGCTGTGGCAATTCCCACCCTTGCCATGCTAAAGCCTGTCCTGGTCCCAGCTGAGCAGCTCATCCCTGCTGTGAGGGGCCAGCACCCATATTCTCTGCCTGCCCTGACCAGCCACCCCTTCAGTGAAAAACCTTTTCCTAATATCCACTCTCCTTGTGGGGTCAGAGTTGTTCCACCCCAGTAATGTAATTTTGGAGCATGTGTGACCATCTCAAGAGAGCCACAGCTGTCAGTGCTGGCTTGTTCATCTGATCTTCTGATGTGAAACATTCGTTGAAAGTTGATACTTTAAAATTTTTCTTCTTGAAGTGTTAAACCTCCTCTCTCTCCTTTCTCTGAAACCCAAAATCATCTGCAAGGCTGCTGAATCCAGCGCGTGAAGGAAGAAGTGCTGGTTTGGGATCCCAGCATTGCAGCAGCAGTGAAAGCTCCTCACGCTGTGTTTCGTTGTTCTCAGACCTGGATTTAGCAAGGATAGAGGAGAGAACAGACTAAGAGGTGTTGGCCCTTTTCATTCGTCCCCTTTGTGTGCACAGCGGGGCTCTGTAAGTTTTGGGGCTGTTTCTCCTCTCCAAAGGAGGCTGTTTGCACCACACTCTTCCCCTGAAATGTTTTCACCTTAACCCCACCTGATCTGTTCTCAGGGCTGCCCTTGCCCTTCTCAGCCCCATCCCAAGGGTATATCCTGGCATGAAGGAGCCCTGGCAGTGTCTTGGATGTACAGCTGCTTTTCCATGGTGGCCATCAATCTGTTGGGGACAGGAGCTGTTGTGCTATCAGGAGTTCAGCCTCATCAAGGGCCTCTCTTTGCTGCAAAAGAAAGAGACTATGGAGAGAAGATGTGTCCAGAACCAATTCCAAGCTCCAGGTGTCAGGATAAACAGTTCTTGCTGGAAGGCAGGGTTCAGCTTCACCTGGGTTGCAGATGGTCATTGTGAACCCTCCCCACTGCTTTAACTGATGTTTGAGCATTGTGGAGAAGCCAGTGAACACCAGTTTGCATGTGAAACATTTTTGTAACATCCATTTTACTGTAAACAATTCATTAAAATGACTTGCTGAGTCTTAGGCAAGTGGATTTTTGAAGGTTGCTCATTTTACTTATCCACCCAAAGTCAATTTGAGTATGAATATATAACATTTTACTCATAATAGCAAACAACTTCAGAGAAGAGACATTTATTCTGGAGGCAGAGATTCAAACTAGACAGCAATGATGCATTACAAATATATAATTATTTGCACTAATATTTGAGCAGGTGGAATGGATTAGTACATGGTCAACATTGCGCTGCTGATAACATGTATTTTTCTATATTAATATGTACTGTGCAACATGTATTAAAATTGTCAATAATTCATTTGAACAGAGATAGCAGTATTTATGTTGCTGTGTTCTACAGACAGCAGAGTGAATTGTTAAAATGTGTAAAGCTGGGCTAGATTTAACTTAACTTTGTTTCCCAGCATGTGTGTTTTTAATTTCTCATTAAGAAAAACAAAATAGCGCCTTTCAGCCTAGGAAGATTCATTCTCTTCCATGGAATTTCTTGTCCAAGTTCTTTCCTTCTCCCTCCAGCCTGTTAGGGAAAAGCTTGAAATAAGATCTCCAAGACCCAGCCCAGCCCTTGTAATAGGTGGATTCCTTCTGTGGATTTTCCTGAATTATATGGAGATCAGGTGTTTTGTTTTTTTTCTGTAAGACCTGTTTTGTCTTCTGCTATGTTGCGTGTTGTTTTCCCTTCTTAATGCATTTTTGAAGCCCCTGTGGGTAAAGTTATTCTGTTTAACCAGTGAATGTACCTCCTTTTATAAAGAAGGATCGAGAGGAGACATTTTGGGATAAGCAGGAAATGCTACACAGGATGAGCTACTAAGTTTTAGAGGAATATCTTAAACTGTCAGAGGGCAGGGTTAGGTTCAATATTAGGAAGAAATTTTTTACTGTGAGGGTGGGGAGGCCCTGGCACAGGGTGCCCAGAGAAGCTGTGGCTGCTCCATCCCTGGCAGTGTTCCAGGCCAGGCTGGATGGGGCTCGGAGCAGCCTGGGCTAGTGGAAGGTGCCCCTGCCCATGGCAGGGGGTGGCATGAGATGGGCTTTAAAGTCCCTTCCAACTAAAATCATTCTGTAATCTTGGATCATGTTGTCTGCCAGTGTTTCTTGACAATTGTTTTGTTCTGACATGCAGATCTGGGGTTGTGTTTGGGGAAAAAAAATGGATTTTGCTGCTTTTTTCCTCCTGGGGAAATATGTCTGCAGGGAGGCAACTAAATTGCAAGGAGCAGCAGTTCAAAGCAGCCAGAATCCCTGCATCCATCTGAAGACTTTAAAAGAATGTTCCTGACCAGCCAGACACAAGTTCAACTGAGCTAGTGAATCTCTCCATTTGTATACCCTCTTTTTTTTGTATATATGAAGGTTTTTTGGTAGATATGCTCATATATATTAATTTCAGAAGTGACTGTGGAGATGGGTTGCTCCTTCTTCTTGTCTAGGCAACTCCTTTATTCTGAAATAGCATCTTACATTTGAAAAGCTTCTTTAACTGTGGAAAAACATCTTTCTTCAGTGTCTTCTTCAGAGCATCTGCCATAAACGTCTGTGTGAACTGAGCCCCCAGTCGAGACTAAAGAAAAGAAAGTCTTGCTTAGCTGTTGAGAGTCGACTTGCTGCTTTTTAATTTACTTTTTTCTTCCTGCAACGGTGAGAGCCTTAAATAGTAATTTTGAGGCAGAGCTTGAAGTCCAGGTCTTCTGAAGGAGACCAGAAATAGCTGGCTTATGTTTGCTCAACATATAGGGCGCAGTGCCAAATTCACTGCTGGTGTGAGCAGCTGTAACTTTGCCAGCTTCAATGGAAATATGAATTTTTAAAAGTCCATAAGCACGTTAGACACATACCTTTGTCTTCCCACAATTAGTTTTGTTGCCTGCATAGCATGAGGCTTTCTGTAGTACATAATCCAATGCCTAAATATAGTAATTCCAATGCACTTGAGATCAATTAGATTTGTACTTTTAAACTCAGTTTTGTCTATAAAGATAATGTTATATTGCTGAAGGGATTTGGTATTTAAAGTGTCTGAACAAGTCTAAGTGGCTCTTGGGCATTATAATTTTTATTTAGCTGCTTTTAGCCCAATCACTAATCAAATTAAAACCTACCATGACTGGTGTATAACTCAGAGCAGACAGCAGAGCATCTTTAGCTGATAGCACTTAATTTTTTGATGAGAGGGGTGCTAAGGTGGAGCTTCTGTTAGCAAGGAAAGACTCCTCTTTTCTGCAAATTAAAAAATAGGTTAAAGTGACTTTAGGGAAACAAAACCACATAGGTTCAAGGTTGTAGCTGTCCTTGCAAAGATGGACAAAGATCTCTTTGAAGCCTTTACACTGTGAAGGTGCTTTGCTTTGAAGGAAATGGCTTTATTTGGTCTTTACAAACAGCAGTCCTGTAAGAATAATGCTGCAGGTTGTGCGAAGGGAGGAGGGGGAGGGTAAGAAAGAGCTGTCAGCTTCCCTCTAGGACATTATTCCAGAAGGTACCCTCAGATCAGGCCACTGGAGGGACAGTGCCTGGTGCAGCAGTGATGTGATCCAAAGCGTGGTTTGTTTCTGTCAAGAAAGCCAGAGCCGTTCTTTGTGCAACGTGTAGTTCCCTCTGTGCTGGTGTTTTCCATTCGGACCCACCGTGTGAAGTAACGAACAGGAAAGTGGGCAGTTTTCTGTTTTGTTTCATGGAAAAATGGTACATTTAGCAACGTGAGGGGCCGAGCTGTAAAAGAGAAGGCAGGAAATCATGATTCAATGGTAGCGCCGAGTGCCCGACTGTTCAGTCATGTGGAGAGGGCAGAAATCAACAGCAGTGTCAGCTAAAGAAGAGACTTCATCCTGGGGCTTTATTTCCAGGACTCAGTAAGGTCCTAATCAGGCTCAGGAAATGTCTGCTCTTAGAAACTCCTAAGAGTCTGTCAACTTGGTTTAAAAAAAAAAATTGTATGAGTGTCAATTGTGCTGTCAGAAACACTCTTAGACTTGTCTCCAGCTTTGAGTTGGAGTGTACTTGCTTTTAATTGTCAGTGCCAGAAAATTGCTTCATGTCAAAAAAGACAAGGAATTGCTCTCCTTTTTGAGCATTCCCTGTATAAAATAGACCCAGAAAGAAGTAGATGTGCTGAGGAAGCTATGGGACAAAGACATAACATTTTGAAAGTTTTTGTTTTAATTCAGTGGTAGTTATTTTTTAAATGTTGAACTATGTGGATTCCAAGGGGAAATGGAACGGAGCCAGTTCTGTGATGGAACAAGATTGCAGAAGACAACACAGCTACTCTGCACTGCCAAACAAGACAGAACTGGAGCCAAAAGAAGCAAAAGTGGAGCAGTTCCCCAGGCATGGTAACATCATGGGGGACTGATCACCAAATTCCCGTTCTGTGAGTTTAAACGGGCACTGTGCTCGTTGTGCAGGCTCTCTATATCATGGAATAAGAGAAAAGGGATCTATTCCAAAGTCTGATTCATTCTGGCGTGGAACTAAAGTAGGACAGATGATTTGCTTCCTAGAAGAGTCTCAGTTGCTTCATCACTTCTGAAGGGATGCAAGCCGCTTGTTTGGACCAGCTAAAATGAGATGCCTAATGAGTAAGATAACCTCATCTACTTGCAGAGGCCAAGAAAGCCATGGCTACTTGTTATTTTGACCCCTGAAAACTGCCTGTAATGAATTCAGCTTGCATGGCTCATTGGGTTTCATCTTCCCTGTCAAGAGGAAGAACCTAGAGATGATTTAGCTTCCCTGCTAAGTCTGGTGGTAGACTGGAGAGCAGAGAATTTGATAGCAGGCAAATGCTTCCTTTCTGTGTGCAGGAAGTGTCTTTATGAAGGCTGCACAGCCCTTCTGGCTGCCGTGGCACAGCACTGCTCAGGGGTTTATCTCCCGTGGCAGTGCTGTGTGAAGGAGCACGTTAGGGTGATGCAGGCATGAAACTGCTTCCCGAATTGCTTTGGTCTTGGTCTCTTTGGTGATCCAAAGCCTAGGGATGAGCCTCTTCTGGAGGAGCCATTCTGTTGTGACTGATGAAGAAAACAAGCAAATGGAGGAGCAAGAGAAAAGAGGTTAAACTGGACAAAAGTCTTGGACTGAAATCTGAAAAATGCTTCCTTTGTTTCTCTTTGCTTTACTCTAAACAAGTCTTTGATTTCTTTAATCTGACACTGGCTAACTTCAAACAAAATGAGTTTTCTTCTAGCTTGGTTGCCTTCTGCTTGGCATCTCTCTCCTTGCACACCTGCTGGTCCTTGGCAGAGCAGAACAGGCCCCCTCTCCCTCCGCTCCCCCTGGATCCCAGCTCTGCCTGCCTGAGTGGCAGCTGCTGTCTGACCGTTTGCTCTGCCCGTGGCTGGGCACGCGTCTAACGCCGCACAATGAGCTGTGCTGCAAGTTAGACAATCTACAGATGCCATCCATCTGTTCCATCACCGGCTTCTGGGAGGAATGGGCTTTCTTCTCTTCTCCTTGGAAGTCTCTATCCTGATTCCTTTTCCACAGTGAACTTCCCTTCATAGGTGGAGTTTTGCGATGCTGGGCCTGGTCTGAGTGGCTTCTCAGGCTTTTTGGTGTTTCGGAGCTCCTCAGGCGGTGTGTTGGGGTGCACCTCATGTCTGCCTGCTTCCTGCAGGGCTCTGGTTATGACCTGCCCTCATACGTCCTCACTGCTTTCACCCTCTTGTTTTCCAGGATCCACTTCTAGCTAAGGCTTATCAGGCCATAACAGAAATAATGTCTGTTGCCCTTCCCAGAGCAGCTGAAGAATTAAGAGATTTTTTTCCCCTGTGCAGTAATGAAGGTTATTTCCAGCCATCCTATTTGCACTTCTCTGTGTTATGAACTGTGAACCACAAAACGTCTTTTTGCCCCGTCAAAGGGTCACTTGGGCTTCCCAATCAGTTTTTTTAAACCAGTTCCCTGAGTTTGAGAATCTCTAAAGCTGAAGGCCAGCACCAACATCAAGGAGAAATTATTTATCTCCTTCTGGAGAAAATCCTGGGTTTGGCTGGACATCCTCCTGGATGCCCATCTCTCCCAGGGTGCTTGCATCTGACCTGCCATTCTCTTTCAACTCTGCCTTGGGTCTACCTTACCTGGAGGCAGTTCTGATCCTCAGCACTCCCTCCCCTCTCTTCATCCCTCTTCCCAAGCCACCACACACTCCCCAGCCAAGGCATTTTTGGCAGGGTAGGCAGGAACTATTCCAAGAATAGGATCTTCACCAGTCAAACAGTTGCTTGTCATCTTGTCCCCTCCTGATTCGCAGGTGGCTCTGAGCTTCCCCGTCTGGCAACACAGGAGGCAACAGCTAACAGAGCCTCGATGACTGAACTCAGTGTAACAGCAGAATTTGGAATGACAGGATGAGACATCACCTTTTTGCACTGTGGTACCCTGAAGGCAGGCTTCTTATTCTTCAAAATCCTGGAAATTGTGGTTGACATCAGCCTTGATGGAATGAAATAGGTGTCACATCCAGCCCAAGGTTGCCTTGTTGTGTTTAGTGTTTGATTACTTGGGTTTTGGCATCGCTGTCTGCTCCTGTACCTGTTGAGGGTGTGATGTAGACTCACTGTGCCAGTTTATAATCTGTGAGTTTAATCTTTACTCCCTTGGGTTTTCTTTAGCACAGCCTTTGCAGCTGGAAAATTCACTTGTGGCTGTACTTCAGTGCTTGCGTTCCCAGATGTGGGGTAGACATGGGATAATTCAGAAAGAAAGGCACCTCAGGAAGTCACCTGGTCCTCCCACCACCCCCCTTTTAAAGCAGGATCAGCAGTGAATTCAGGTCATAAAGAACACTGCGTTTAACAGCCCTAAAAGAGGTGCAGAAACTGATTTACCGACTGTGTGTATCTAAACCCTGTTTTGTCAGGGAGGGTGTTAATTACTTTTATTGGTGTTGAACACTGAAGTAAACCACGCCTGGTTTCCTGGGGAACGATGCCAAACAGGTTCCTCCCCCTGCTCAGTGATCTGAGAGGTCTTTGCCACCCTAAATGATTCTGTGATTCTGAACTCCTTTAAATCCCTCTGGAGCACCCTCTGTGCTGTGTCGTGTCCCACAGGTGGCTGTGTGTGCTGTGGATCCTTGTGAGACACGCAGCATCTGGCACATCTCCTGCACATTAACATATGTTCTAACTGGACACCAGTTCACACATTTCAACTGGTCAACAGATGGGGTAAACAACAAACTGCTGCTGAGCTCACTCTGCAGTTCGGTGATGCACTGATTTGTATTTCTGATCTTAGCATTGAACTTTTGGCATAAAAATGATTGGGTTTTTTTTTTTATATATATCTATGCCTTGGTTGCTTTTGATTGAAATGAAACTAATGGGCCATCTCGAGAAATTAATAGAAACCTAAATTGGTTTGAGTTGGAAAGGGACCTTCAAGACCATCTTGTTCCAACCCCATACCATGGGCAGGGACACCTTCCACTATCCCAGGTTGCTCCAAGCCCCGTCCAACCTGGCCTGGAGCTCTTCTGGGGTTGGGGCAGCCACAACTTCACTGAGCAACTTGTACCAGGGTCTCACCACCCTCCCAGTAAATTCAGAGAGAAGAATCTGTTTGGATATATCCATGGAAAGACCCTGAGCTTACCTGCTGGTTTCAGTTTAGGATAAAGCTTTAGGTTTAGTCCCTAGTTTAGGGAATTGTGAAGTCACTTTCTACCTGCCATCACTGGCATCTCACCTGGTTTAAAGCTCAGCTCGTCAACTCTGCTTCTAAGAGAGGTTCGCTCAGACACTGTCTGAGATACTTGGGGTTTGTTTGGCCAGACGAAGCAGAGACACTGAGCTCCCCATGGAAAGTAACCCAGGGTTATTCCTGTGCAGAAGTCCACAGGCATAAATCTGAAGTCACTGGTCCCCAGGCTTGAGGGATTAATCTTTATTACAGTGTCCTGTAGCAGCACAGGTCTCAGGGTGGATTTGCTATACAGATTTTTGCCTGAAATTCTTCATGGGAGCCCTCTGCTCTCTGGGTACCCTCCCAAATGATATTTATGTTCCTCTTGTATCAGCACAAAAGACAAATTCTCCCTAAAAGTCAGAGGATACCATGAATGAGGGGTTCATTTGGTGAACAGTGAAAGATGGTTTTGGGGACCACATCATGCAGAAAGGGAGGTGGTGTGAAGCTGCAGAGGAGCTGTGCGCTCTGGAAAGATTCCTGTGGAAGCAGGGCACTGCTGGGAAGGTCTCTTTCTTCCTTTTCCATGCCCAAGTGGGATTCAGTGCTGTGCTTCCCTCCTGCTTTCTGTCCACATGGTGAGCGAGGCTTTCTTGGTCTGTGTTTCTGACGTTTGCTTCGTATAGGAATAGAAAAATAGCTTTAAATCAAATTTAGAAAAATAAGTTCTTAGTCCAAGATGGACACAAGTCATTTTTGAAGTTCCTAAGCAAGGATGGAAAGTATTAAATACTTCCCCAAGCTTTTTAACCACTTACATTCTTGATTCTCCAAGGAAAGCTTTTTTCCTCCCCATACCTCGGTGAAATTTGGGGTTTTTTTTGCAATGTGGCTGTTGTTTGAGGTCAATACTCAAAGGAGGGAAGGTGCCTCGCTCACAGCCCAAGCAGAGAAACAGTTAAGCGTCTTAAGCTGTGTAAGCAAAAAAAAGAGGGGAAAAAAGTTGCCAACATATTTTTGACAAAAGACAGGAAAATGACAGGCTGTTTGGGGTATGCAAAAAATTTTTCCTTTCATACATATTGACAGCCAGAGGGGGGTTATTATTGAGAATATGGGTAAAGTTACTGCCAGTTTCTGCTGGTACTCATGTTTAAAAAGAAACTATGGAAACCAGGAGTAGGAATATTAATTAAGTTCAAATTTGGAATGCCTTTGCCAGGAGTGGCTGCATGAATTCAATGAAGCAGCCTGTTGGGTTGCAATTCACTACGTTGTTTGCAATTTAATAGAACGCTGAACTTTTCATAAATTAACATGTTGTTTCAATAATCTGATTAAAAGGTTATATGTTGATAAGATTAGCCTTAGCTGAGTTTTTTCCCCTTCTTGCTTAAAGAACCAGTGTATATTTTCTTTAATCAGTTTGCAGCAATAAACTGTCCCTTAGGGGCAAGATCTTTGAGTCCTTTAGATTTTGGAAGTGAAGATGGAGTCAGTGCAGCTGTGAATTTATATGTCAGTGAGGGTATGACCTTTGTCCCCAGGTTCTGGTGACCATCTCAGTTATAAAGGTGTTCCAAAAATCCTGATTTTGGAAAAGGCTTTGATTAGCTGTGGAAGATGACTTACTCCTATTTTTATGGAACAGGATGGGATGTGTGTTGTCTGTGGTAGCAGCCAAAGGAATGGAAACAGAACACCAGCTGGAAATGCCTTCAAACAGAGCAAACAGGTCCTTGTTTGTGCAGACAGGTTCCCTCTTTGCCCCATTCCTTGTGTGGTTTCTCTTCTACCTGGGTCCAGTCCCACAGCTGTTCATCCATGTCCAGCTCTCCACAGAACCCACATGTCCAGGTACATCAGCTGGCACCACAGTTGTTGGGCAGAAAAAACCAAAAGCCCAAGAATGGCCTGAATTTTACATCAGATAAGGAAAACCACAAACATGGAAAATCAGGTGCTTAATTATGAGTTTGGGCCCAAACAGCAGCCACTTCTCTTAACTATTCCCATAAATTATTCCTGGTTTATGTCCCAATCCTGAGCTCAGCTCACTGAGCTGACATACACAGTCAGTGTTAATGTTTATTGACCAAATCTCCCTATGCCATGGTCGCTTCTGACAGCCGAGGAGAGCCTTTCCAAGTGGCAACTCTTACTTTGCCCAACTTGTAGCTCAACCAGGGGAAGGTGGGAAAAGTGAGAGAGGGAGAGGTGGGGGCCAGAGCTGGAAGGCTGAATGCTGACTGTCTGGAGAACAGGTGAGTTACCCAAGGGATGCTGCTCTGCTTTTAGGAGCACAGTGAAATGCATTCAGGGTGATTCCCTCAAAACCCTTCACAAGGAAGTCGGTGGTTCAGGGAGGCTGCCAGGTCTGTGGAAGAACAGAGCAGCTGCTCTAGTTCTTAACTGCCTTACATCTTTGTGGTAAGAATGGGGACTGTGTTCGGAAAGCACTTATTAAGCCAAAAATAACCCCCCATTTTTCTGTGAAAAGCGAGTTATAAATATAATCACAGTCAGCAGTAGATCTCAAATCTAAATTGCATGCTTTGCTGAGAGGTTTTTTCCCCAAGCAGAGGTGAGGAGATGGCAAAGATGCACTTCCCGGACGTGGCAGAAGGGAGGCAGCCTTGTTTCAAGTAAGTCTGCTTCTGGGCGATAATCCAAAATGCACAGTAGGCAGAAGTTAAAAGGAAGTGCTTGCTTTTAGGTTTTTAAACTATATCCCTTAATCCTGGGTGATGATTGACAATCATGATTTAGAGTATGAGGTGCCCCTTTCTAATCCGGCAAGTTTGATGTTATTTGCGTATCTAGTATGGCTTTATTCAACTAAAACTAAATGGGAGCCTGTGCAATTGATGCCACATTTCAGAGATGAGTCCTGGACTGGGAGTCTATTTACAGATTAGTGGATACACAGCTTCCATAGTAGTGGCCTTTTTTAATGCATGTGTGTGTGTCATTTAAAGACTCCAAAAGGCAAATTTACAATTAAAATGTTTCTTGCTGGGTAAGAATACTAGTGGGAGACTTTTTACATGATTTAATTCACCATGAAGGGAAGCAATATACAAGATTATATTAATCCTAGTTTGATAATTATAGTAAAATAAGAAATACATGTTTGTATTTAATAGTGATAGAAAAGCTATCGTTTACTGGCTTTGTGTTTTTATTATAACATATGTGCTTGATCTTAGCTCCAGCAGAGATGCTTCTCCTTTTGCTGAAGTTTGCAGCAAGAGAATGTGAAATGAAGAGGACAAAACAGTTAATGAGTATTTGCCCAGGGTTTGTTTTTTGTAAAGGTGAGCTGACACTTCTTATCTCCTGTGATCAGCAGCTTTTAGATCAATTTTGCTTAAAGAAAAGTAGTAATAGATCATGATACATTAGAAATGGCAAAGAGAGAGGAAGCATCTGGGGGGGAAAAAAAAGCTGGATATAACTTAAGCATGTAAAGCTTTGCAGCATCTTCTGCATTTTCCAGGGTTTACTGTTGATTTATCAAATGCAGAGCAGCTAAGATGCACACTCTTGCTGATTGAAGCTTGGCTTGTATATTTAGCATTAATCACAAGCAGCTGTGGTGGAGGGAAACCTTCTTTCTAGCCAGCCAGATTATATTAGATTAAAATGATCCATATGTAAGGTGTTGCAATACCTACTACTGGGGCAGGAGGGAAATCACATTATACTTGCAACTAGATTAACACAGGGATTGATCTGACAAATAATTCTCTCCTCCTTTTTATTTTGCCATGTGGGAGAAAAGAAAATGTTGCTAGACCAGTGAACTGCCTCGACAGGCACAGCTCTGCAATTGCTTTGGCCACACTTGCCAGCTCCTGGAGCTGACAGAGGATCCCAAAGAACCTGATGCCATGGGAATCATTTATTCATTTAGATTGGAAAAGGCCTTTAAGATCATCGAATCCAACTGTTAACTCAGCACTGCCAAGGCCACCACTAACCCGTGTCCCCAGGTGCCACATCTACAAAGCTTTTAAGTCCCTCCAGGGACTGGAATCCACCACTGCCCTGGGCAGCCTGTTCCAGTGCTGGACAACTCTTTCTGTGAAGAAATTTTTCCTACCATCGAATCTAAACCTTCTCTGGCACAACTTGAGGCCGTTTCCTCTTGTCCTGTCCCTTGTTCCCTGGGAGCAGAGCCCGATGCCCACCCCTAGCTGCACCTTCCTGTCAGAAGGTCCCCCCTGAGCCTCCTTTTCTCCAGGCTGAGCCCCGCCCCAGCTCCCTCAGCTGCTCCTGGTGCTCCAGACCCTTCCCCAGCTCCGTTCCCTTCTCTGGACACGCTACATCCTCTCAGCATCTTTCTTATTGTGAGAAGCCAAAAATTGACCCCAGGATTGGAGGTGTGGCCTTGCCAGTGCCCAGCACAGGGAATGGTCACTGCCCTGGTCCTGCTCGCCACACTGTTCCTGGTCCAGGCCAGGTGCCATTGGCCTCTTGCCCACCTGGGCACGTCTGGGCTCCTGTTCAGCTGCTGTCACCAGCACCCCCAGGCTCTTTCCCTCTGGGCAGTTTCCAGCCCCTCTGCCCCAGCCTGGAGCTGCAGGGGGTTGTTGTGACCCATGGGCAGGACCCAGCCCTTGGCCTTGTTGAACCTCACACTGCTGGTCTCGGCCCATGGATCCAGCCTGTGCAGATCCCTCTGCAGAGCCTTCCCATGTGGAATGACTGAACCCCAGTTACAGAACCCCTCTGCACAGAGCACAGCTGCCTGTAAACCACGACGGGCCCACGGCTGGACGAGGTTGGGTGCAAAGTTTTGCCCCTTGGATGCTGGAGAGGCCGGCTGCCAGCTGGGAGTGGGACCCCACTGTTGGGACATTGCCTCGGGTAGCACCAGCTGGGGAAACAGGCTGCCCTGGATGGTAACCTGGTGTGCCAGACCTCGTGGGAGTGTGGTACCAGGAACGAGGCCTAAGGACGTGCTGTGTGCTTGCAGACCTCCTCTGTGAGGGCAGGGGTATTTTCCTTTGTGGCCTGAGACTGTCAGCAGAGAAAAATACGTGATGTTTTCTGTACTGTCCTGGAAAAACCATAGCTCAATAAAATATTGCACAGAGCTCAGGAGTGGGGAGCAGGGGGGCTGGGCTGGATTTGCATAAGGCCAGTGTAGGAATTTGGCTGCCAGCGGGGCAGGGGGAAGCAGGGGGCTATAGAATTCACTCTCTTGATCGTGAATAGCCCCAGGAGCTCCACGCTGAACTACTGGGATGGAGCCATGGTGGGCCTGGGCATGCTTCCAGCACGCTCTGTCACAGAGGAAATTCCTCCCTTCAGCAGTTTTGTCTGAGCAAAGAGGACAGGGCTGGGATCCTGATTATCTGGGACCCTTGAGGAACCCATCTATATTCTCATCTTGTTACTGGGTTTGCTGATTTTTAAAAAAATTTTCTTTTATTTTCAGAGCCTCTAACAGCATCGGATTTGGGACAGCACAGGGCACTCTCTGAAACAGGTTACATTCTGGCATCCATTCATTCTTATGCTAAGATCACCTCCCTGATACTTTGCTGCATTGAGTGGGAAGCTCAGAGCAGGCTCCTGCACCCTGAAATGATAATCTGGTGTCTCATACTCTTGCAGTGCTGTGCTGTTGCCTCGTGCTGCTCTCCTACGTCGTGAGCCAGCTGTTGACCCCTTCACCCAACAGCCACGTGCTCTCCTTTTTCTTCTTTTTGTTTGCACTGTACCCCTCTCTCGTGGTCAATCCACTTCCTTCACCCATCTGCTGCTCAGATTTTCTTTTTCCAGCTGGCTCCATGAGATCTGGTGGCACAAGGAGTTTGAATCCTGCCACGCTCCGAGAGCTCTGTCTGCAGAGGTATCACTGTACCTTTCTAACATAATTTGTCACCTATTTGAAAACCATGGTAGGGTTGGAAGGTTGTTTTTATGCCTGCTGAGCTGGTGTGGTCTCCAAACAAACTCTATGGGTGATAAAGCTCAAAGAGGCATTTATTTTACCTATAGTATTCCATACACTAATGTACTTAATTGATGTGCCCAAAATGTCTGGGTAGGAGTTTTGATGTTTCAGTCCACTTACACGTGAAAAACACTGGGAATACTTCGGTTTATACCAGGACTTGGATGTCTGCAATTTTTTTTTTCTAGGCAGGGACTCCATTTTTGATAAGATCTTGGGATGCATCTGCAGCTGAATGCTGCAGCATCATTGTTCTGTAACAGTGCTGCAGCTGGAGGCAAAGCAGGGCAGGGACTGCAAATCACTCTCAATAAGTCAGGAGTGGAGAGAGATCTGAAAGGCATCAAGGTTTGGACTTCTGAGTCCACTCAGGAAGCATTGAAAATGAAATCTGTTGAGCTCCAGTTAAACCCTTTCCTGTTTAATGAGTACTCTAGGTACCTGGAACACATGCCAGTGAACCTCAATAACATATTCCACAGCTTAGGGTTTAGAACCTTCCCTTGCATCCCAGAGAATGCCAGCAAGCTGTTGTACCAAGGATCAGATGGGCAGTGTTGGGCTCTCAGCACTATTTAGGTGTGAAATCAGGGAAGCTGCCTGTGAAACCTCTGTCCCTGCAATCACTCTCTCCTCAAGATGTGTGTTTCTCAAGCTGAATTGGTGGGGGAGAAAAAGAAAACTTTCCTATTTGAATTTGGGCTGGTTTTAGGGATTTGTCTGCCTGTAATGCCACGTGTCCTCACGCCATAGGTGCAATGCCAGGGCATCTTCCAGAGGGTGGAAGTGATAACTACAAGTGTCCAGAGCAACTTTTACAGGTTATGATCTTCCACGTTCAGGAATCTGATCTCTCTGTGTTGGGAAAGGCAAACTCTGTGATGGTGAACCGCTATTTTCTCCATATGTAGGTCATAACTCGAGCAGGACTTGTCGTCACTCTCAGATTAAATGCTGCTACCATTCTTCTAGGATAACTCTGTTTTCCACCCATGTGCAAACCATCTGTTTCTTGTAAATTTGTAGATATAAACCGTGGCTGTTTGGACAATTGATGTCTTTAAAAGACGTCTTGTTCTGTACGTCTCAATGAGATTTAAAAAATCAATCAAAGCCTGAAAACTATATACTTTCCCCAACCCTAATGAATGCGTGTCTCTAAGCGAAATTGCAGCTTGCATTATATTTTGAATTAATTGGCAAACAGTTACATAAAGAGATCATATTAAGGTCTCTGAAGAAGGAAGCTGGGTTAAGAATGAGCTTTCATCTCTAAATCTGCTTTTTCTGACTTTTTAAAAGCTTGATTTGTCAAGATGTAGTTGACTTCTGTTTTGTGTATAGATTTTCTGTCTTTGTTTTTCTTTTAAACAAAACATGTCAAGGGGAAGCCAATATAACATCAAAGCACTAAAATAAAGAGCTTTAAGGGAAGGAAAAGAGAGATGTTAAGATTAGGTGAAGGAGGGAAGGCAAAGGTGTGGAGGAGATACAAATCAAGTAAATAAAGACATGGCAGTGAACTGCTCTAATGAGACACAAGGCTAATTAAAGAAAAGGAACAGATTTAATTATTCTCAGATATTTTACAAGGCACAAGAATGAGGTTAGCGGTAATCTCAGTCCTGCTGCAACTCCAAATTCTTTTTCTTTTCCATTTTTTTTAATCTTCCTTTATGAAGGCACTGAAAGCCTCCCTAGGTTCTGGCCTCGTGAGTCGTGTGCTAATTTCCTGCTGGTGATGCTGTTCCAAGGTGTAGTAATGTCTTCCTGGCCCTACTTTCCACTTGATGTTCAGGGAATCATATTTGAGACCTGGGTCTCACATGTATTCCTGGGTGAACCCTATTTTAGAATTCAAATTCCATGAATTCCCATTAATCCAAACTGACCTGAAAATGAAGTGCAAATAGGACAGCGGAGCTGAGGAAGGGGTTGGAGCCCCAGGAGTGGCTGAGGGAGCTGGGAAAGGGGCTCAGCCTGGAGAAAAGGAGGCTCATGGGGGACCTTTCTCCACAACTCCCTGGCAGGAGGGTGCAGCCAGGGGTGGGTATCGGGCTCTGCTCCCAGGGAGCAGGGACAGGACAAGGGGAAATAGCTTCAAGTTGCACCAGAGGAGGTTTACACTGGATAGCAGGAAAATTCTTCACAGAAAGGGTTGTCCAGCACTGGCACAGCTGCCCAGGGCAGTGGTGGATCCCCATCCCTGGAGGGACTTAAAAGCTTTGTAGATGTGGCACCTGGGGACATGGGTTAGTGGTGGCCTTGGCAGTGCTGGGTTAACAGTTGGATTCGATGATCTTAGGGGGCTTTTCCAACCAAAATGATTGTATGCTTCTGTTACCTCCCACTGCTAACAGTGTTACTGTTTCAAGCATGAGCTGCAAAAGACTCATCAGCCACACGGAGAGGCCTCCAGCTCTCCCTGTCTGCTGATAAAGGCACCAAGGCACTCACCATGGACTCGGGGGTCTCCTGGGACCAAGGGCTTGCAAGCTGGGCTTTGCAACCCCTGATTCATTAGTGCCTAAACTGGGTCACGCAGGTGTGTTAGAAGGGACCTGAAGACCACCGCATTCCACCCCCTGTCCTGGGCTGGAACATCTTCCACTATCCCAGGTTGCTCAGAGTCCTGGCCTGGAAAACTTCAAGGGATGAGGCAGCCACAGCTCCTCTGGGCAACCTGTGCCAAGACCTCGTCACCTTCACAGTCAGGAATGTCTTCCCAATAGCCCATCTATCCCTGCCCTCTGTCAGTGGGAAGCCATTCCTCCTTGTCCTGTCACTCCGCGTCCTTGTCCAAAGTCCCTCTCCCCCTGTCTTGCAGGCCCCCTTCAAGTAGGGCAAGACTGCAATAAGGTCACCCCTGAGCCTTCTCCAGGCAATCTGGAGAAGAGAATCTTGATGTGCCTTACCTGAAAAGGAAGCAATTTGTGAAGCTCATACTTTGAAAATCAGGCCCATTCCCACCCAAGGCTGGGGGGCACGTGGCACACAGGCACAGGAGCTGCCTCTGCAGGAGTTGATGGCAAACCTTCTGCGGCCTTCCGTGGTCCGGATATTTGCAGACTTGTTTCGTCATCACTGAAAAAGAAAGAACTCTGTGACAGGTTCAGCTTCCAGACAGGATGCCTTTCTCCCGCCTCACACTCCTCACCCCCTCCTCCTCCTCCTCCTTCCCATCCATTCCCCTCATCCTCCAAAGAAAACTTGTGCGCGCTCGCCTCTTGCGCCGCCTTGGCACTGCATGAGAATCCTTGCAGCAAAAGGAAAGAAAGGGAAAAATCCTGAAAGCCATGCTTTTCCCAGCAGGTTGGCACCGCCGCTCCGGCTTTCATCCGTGGGAGCAGCGTGCCAATCTCATGCCAGCACAAACAGATGTGACTCTAGAGCTTTGAGTGTCCAATGAAAGGGGCATTGCTCGCTCTGAAAGCCGCCAAAATGTACCAGCCTTAGGATTTTCCATTGAGACAGATGGTTTTCTCAGAGCTCTGCTTCAAGGTGCCTGGATTTGGGGTTGACTTATTTATTTCTTTCCCCTTTTCCTTTGTGCCCTGACATTATTCCAAGGTTCAGCACACGATTCCTGGCTCAGAAGAATGTTATCAGACCAGGTTAAGTGCACGGCGAGGCGGCTCTATACACACAATGCAGGCCTGTATGTATGGATGGGATGAAATGTATTCCACATGCCCCAGGAGCTCACATGTATTGAAAACTTGTGCAACAGATAAACTGCATTTTAATTTCCACAAAACCAGCCCCTTTTCGTGCCATTTGAGATCCATAAAGCGGTAAGATACGTACGATTCCATACGCTCCTCTGAATCGGGAAAAGGAGGTGCTTAGTTGGCAAAACCACTTAATCCAGACATCTACAAGGGAAATCATGTAAGTCCAATGATGCTTAGTGACGATGAGTGCCACTCAATAGGGATTGTAGTTCTGCTTAACTGGGACACCTCCAGATGATTTAGGAGGCTTAGTGGAACAGGGTGAACAACTTGCAGGCTGTATTCTTCCAAACCCATCCCTTTTTCTCATGTGCAAAAAAATTTCCCCGAATGGCCCACAATATTTGGGGTGGTATTTGCTCCTCAGAATTTTGCAAAGGCTTCCTAAGGGCTGCTCCTGGCATGACCTGTGAGGGTGGTGAGGCCCTAGCACAGGTTGCTCAGAGAAGCTGTGGCTGCCCCATCCCTGGCAGTGTTCCAGGCCAGGCTGGATGGGGCTTGGAGCAACCTGGCCTAGTGGAAGGTGTCCCTGCCCATGGCAAGGGGTTGAAACTGGCTGGTCTTTAAGGTTCCTTCCACACCAAACCATTCTGGGATTCTGTGTGTTGATACAATAAGAAGTCACTGCTTGCCCATGACTCTGAGCTGTGGGTTTTCCACAGTGGATTGGCCAAATTTTGTAAGACAACAGGATCTACTGTGTTCACCTGTCCTGACACCTGGCTGATTTTAGCCAGAGAATGCAATCCTGACATCTCTCCATCAGGCCCATCGATGTTAGGTTGAAATACACTTTAGCTTTTGTCATGGTAGGAGTCACAAAACTGTCTCCCCTCCTCGGTGATGCCTTCCTGGTGCTCAAGCTTTATATCAGAGATGAAATACCTTCAGACCCAGGAGCCTTGTGCCAGGGTGAGAGAAGCAGCAGCTCTTAACTGATGAATCCTGCTGGGAAGAAATAATGTGGCTGAACTGGGTTCTTCAAGACAGGAACATTTTTGTTTGAAACACTCTGGAGGGTTTTTTGACTAACCTGGCTTGAAAAGCTGGACACACCATGATCTCCTTTGGCACTGTTTCACCAGCTTTCAGTGTTACTGCATAAGGGCTCCAACGGCATTGGAAGTCCTGCTCCACAAAGCAGGAGGTAAATATATGCTGAGAAACTATTTCCTAAATAACTTGGGATTTGGATAGACTGAACAGATGACCAAAAGCAAGTGGTATTATCCCCATTCTACACAGGCAAAGCTGCACCTTGGAGGGATTAAACAAGTTCTTCAAAACTCAGAAGCAGGATCAGGACTTGAACTCTTGTGACTTGGCTGCCCAGTCCCATCTCAACTGCAAGTCTCGCTCCCTCCTGATATAAGGAATGCTCAAGGTAAGATTAGGCTCAGACTGGGAAACAAACCCAATGCTGAGACATCTGACAAGATGTTCTTGTGAATTTTTAATCGTTGGCTGTGTGGACATGTGTGTAAGGCAATAACCTGAGGAATTCTGTCCTACATTTCGGAAACTGTTACAGCTTTGCAGCTCTTGGAATGAGTCTCGAGTGAAAAATCTGTTCTGCTGCGTGTCCTCTATCATGTTCCCTCTAGATAAAGCTTTCAATCTGTGAACTTAGTGGCTGTTATTCCAGGAATTTCTCCTTGGAACCAACTGATAGTACCCCTAACATTTGGCTAGAAAAAAAATCTTTTCTGGAAAAGACTAAGATGGTGCAAGCTGATTTCAAACTGATTGTTGCCTGTTCCCGTGTTATACAAGTACATATGCATATCCTCTGTGATTTTAATACCAGAAAAAAAAGACCAACGTTTAGCTAGTCCCTTACAAGGTAACTTTGAATCTTTAGCAGCTTGAAGATAAACATTTCTTTTCTCGTAAATCTGGTTCATAGGTATTGGTTTCTTCTTAGAACTACCAGTGTGAGTTTAATTCCAGGGAACAAGAACTATGCTAAGTTGTTTCAAAAAGCATGTAAAATTAAAGATGGAGCAAATGTAGAGCTTTTCTTTTCTCTTAAGCAAAGGCAGGACAGGAGAGAAAAGCTGCAGTTAAAGGTAATTCCTATTTTTCCTATGAAATTGGTCTAGATCCACACTGCATAATCTTTCCCCCATTCTTTTATTCACCTCAGGCTTGAAATGCTTTTTAAAGTCTGTCCAGTGGGAGGTGAAGTCCATATTTCTAGAGAAGGATTTTACTTTGACTGGTGCGTCTTAAGGGCTCTGCTGCTGAAATAGAAGGAAAAGTCAAATTTTTGTGCATTGCAGTCTATGAATTCTTGCTCCGTAGTCAGCTGCCTTCACAGCTGGCACATGCAAAAGAAATGTCTAATGGTTTCTGTGATTTTACTTTGCCCCTTGGGACAAGTCAGGAGCTGGGCCTGGCTATCAGTCCTTTAAAATTGTGTCCAATTGTGAAACTAGAGGGGAGAAATAACTTGGAAAATTTAGGAGCTGGTGTGTTGGAAGTCAGCTATGAAAAAAGAAGCACAGTTTTTTAAAAAGGAACAGAATTTTCCATTGACTGTATAAGCTATAACTATGTTGATTTAACCCCCTCTCTTGGAATGGTGTGAGTTGCTTCATCTACCACGCACTGATGGAGATCTGAGAGAAAGAGCAACTATCCAAGGTCGGACCAGGAAAATAAATCAGTAAGGATTAGTAGCACAGAATGATTTTCATGAGCTGTTTCGCAGGGAGGGAACCTGAACTGGATGTTGATTCACCAGCAGGACATGGAGACCCCTCACGGGACTGGAGCCCCTCTGTTAGTGCTCCCTGATGGAACACAGGGAAGGACTCTCACAGCCCAACTCTTCCCTCTATCTCCAGCCTTTTTGTGACTGGACCAGTCAGAGCAAAGTTACTCAACCCCTGTGATGTGAGTCAGCACGTTTTGGAGGGGTTCTTGGAGTGTCCTGTGCAGGGCCTGGAGATGGACTCCGTGATCCTCGTGAGCCTCTTCCAACCCAGGATATTCTATGATTCTGTGATGACAACATAGTCCAGCTGCTGGCAATAGCAAAATTCCTATGGACTTCGAAGGGCAGAAATATTCTGCATCCAGTGGCCAAATGATATGATCCTAATGGTAAATGGAATGCAAAGAAAGGGGTTGTACCTGGGTGGTTTGACTGTCATCTGAAAACTGCAGATTTTCTTACCCCTTGGGTGGAAATAGTCCTGATTTGCACAAGGAAGGGAGTGACAGAGGTGTTCATGTGTAAAACTCCACGCATATGTTTCAGTCCTTGTGCAGCACCAGGGAAAATGTGTCTTCATATAACTTCTATTCCACAATAAATAGTGTAACCTGACACTGGCATTTGGTGTGATAATGAAAACAATGTTTTATGCCATGATGGTCCCAATTCCACAGTTGACAGCGTGACCATTTAACAAATCTTTCACAAGCAGAAGGTCTCTTTAACAAAACTCTCCCTTTTCTCTCCCTTTTGCTGTTGCTTTAACAGTGGGACAAAGTGAGTAGTCAGAACACATGAACTTAAAATCACTTAAAAGCCATTGTGTTTGAAAGTCAACTGCTTCCCAAGCCATGATGACAAAAAGTTTCCCAGTTAGTCCAGAGAATTTTTTGGGGTGGGTTTGTTCGTTGTTTTGGGGTTTTTTTTTGCTGTCATTTCTGTCCTGTTAATTTGAGCAGAAACTGTAATTAGATGTAAGTGGTCTTGTTCCCACAGAAATGAATGGCAGCATCTGGAGAGAGACAACCGTTCCAAATGCTTTTGGCTACCAGCTCTCCACAAGTCACCGGGATGGAGCAAGGGCCGGAATCCAGACTTCTGTCGGCCTAATTTTGTATCTGTGGAAGCACAGCACTAAATCCAATATTCAAATGCCTTGCCGTGATGGGTGTAGGAGAGAGCACATTCCAGACTTTCATGTTGCCTGCTACTCTCGGGAGGCCAATCCCCACTGTGTCTCCAGGTGGGACTGGATGACCGGAGCTCGGAAAAGGAGGGACGCTAGGCAAAGGTTTCTGGTGCGTTTGGGTTTTTTCCACCCTTTTCCTTTTCCATTTCATTATCCATTTTGACAGCAACTGGGCTCTGCTTCCCCAGACAGGAGCAGGGCTGTGTTTGTAAACAGTAATTGAGTTAAAAGATGTTTTGTGTCAGAGCTGAGCTCGTTTCTTTCTCTGCTTTCTCTGCAGAAGGGGCGGCTCCAGTTCGAGGTGTGGCCGCTGGCACCGGTCTCTGCCTCAGAGCTCCAGGGCTCTACAAGGTCACGCAGCTCCTTATCACCACCAAAATACATCTTCTGTGGACGTTTATCATAATCAGCGCCAGGGTGCTGCATTTTTATCAAACTTTCTGTCCCCTAGAGGAGAATCAGACTTGAAGCTGATAGTGCTCTTCGGGAGTAAACATTTCCATTCAGCCTTCCTGGTTAATTGAAATGGCATAAAATTATTTTCCTTCCTTCAGTTTTTTAAACTTCTCTTTGTCATTATGATCAGGAGGAACTTGCAATCTTTCAGAAGCATTTTGCTCTCCGGCCTTGTCCTACATGGCATTGCAGCCTCACTCGCTGGATACTTTGTGTGACATCTACAGGTTCAGGACGAACATATTGGCACTTGTCAGTGCCTTTTATTAAAATTTTATTAAACTTTTATTAAACTTTTTCACCTTGCAAAGCCAATTATCTTGTTTTACTTTGCTAACACTGAGGGAAACGGAGCCTCCTCTCTACTTGCTGCTGCTTCCCAGGGCTGCGTCTTGTTTCTTTAAAATATGCAAAAGGAGGGGGAAGGAATTTAGACTAAAATTTTTTAGAGCTGCCTGAAAGATTTACAGGAACGGTTCCCATTAGTCTAATGGGACTTGTGCCTCTAAACCGTTTCAAAACTCTCAAATCTCTGACTTCTGCTGTTGTGGAGGCATCAATGATGGCCCAGTAAATGAGGGGAATTGAGATTTACAGCTGAAGGGTTGTCTCAAACTTACTGTTGCATTTAAAAGCAAATACAGTGTTTCTTCCCCAAAGCCAGGGTGCTTACCCTGAGTGCAGAATGAAAGTCTGAGCATTTACAAGTAAATCTGTTATTCAGCGTGGGAATTAAATTAAATTATTCATCCTTTAAGAAATTTAGGAATGTCAGACTCTTCCTTCCTTGATAATTTCAGTAATACGGTGGTAAAGTAACTTCAGCCTTGTGACATGGCTGAGGTTCAGTGACGTGTTTCCTCTGTACATTGGACTGTTTACATAAAATTATTATTTTGCACTCACAAATAGTTAAATCCTGTGGACAGCACTTCACATTGTTGGATTTAGGGAATAATTGCAGAATCACAGAAACATTTGGGCTGGGAAAGACCTCCAAGATCATCATGCCCAACCTTTGCCCCAATCACCACCTTGTCAACCAGCCCAGAGCACTGAGTGCCACATCCAGTCGTTCCTTGGACACCTCTGGGGTGGCGACTCCACCACCTCCCTGGGCAGCCCATTCCAGCGCTTAACAACCCATAATAATAATAATAATCTTTCTATTGCAAAATAGTTTTATTCCTGGATTTGCAGCCCCTAGAAGCTTTTGTTTGCTGTTAAAAGTTGCCCTTTCTTCTCTTTGTCAAGGACAGGCTGGTAGTTCTCTCCTCTCATGGAACTCCGAATTTTTATGTTTGATTTTGCTACTTTATCTCCTGGTTGTTCACTAGGACAAATGCCTTAGTGGCCTTTCTTCAGTCCCACTCAGCATTTGCATTCTATTGCTACAATTTAGATTTCATTGTGCTCACTTTGTTTGGCTGTTTCTGTATTTTCCATACTTTCCTATTAAACCATCTACAGGCACATAGTCTGAACTTGGGATTCCTGTCAATTTTGATAGGATGGGCTTTTTTGGTTCCGTACCTCCAGATACAACCCTCCACACAGGAATAAGATCTCTGCTGTGTTCCAGTTTGGTGCTTTTCTAATGTCAGTGATGGGAGTCTAAAGATGCCTGATCTTGATTTAATGATCCATCGGAATACGTGGTCACATACAGGAGGAAGAGTATTCATTGATTTATTGGTCATTAGGAGACTAAGAGTGTTCTTTTTGAATTGCTCACTTGCACAAGTGTCACTGGCACGGGGATCTGAGCTACCTGAAATGTTACCTTTGTTTAGTGTGAGCTACACAGCCTTAGCCAAACTCTGACCTGTCTCATGCCATTTCTTCCAGCATCATCCTCTTCTGGTGTAGGCTGGTTGTGAAGTGCAGGAGAAGACTTTTGGTGGTGACAATTTAGACTACAAGAACAGAGAGATGGTCTAGGTGACAAAACCTAATTACTGATTTTTATGGTGCTGTGAAACCTGCCTGGTCCAGGACAGCTCTTAGTCCTGTTTGAGTGTCCCCTCGTGTTGTGACTGTGACACAGCAGGCATGAGGGAGGCAGGAGAACACCAGGAGGCAGAAATACCTCCTGTCGTTCTCAACTGGGGGCTGTACTCCTGACAAAATCCTTTTCCTTAGTGTGTAGCAGAGCTGGGTAGTAGCAGAGGTGCTGCTGATAACTGAAGAATTGAAGAGACCTCCTGGGTCAGAGCTTTAGGTCACCTCCTGACCCACACCGTGATGAAGTGCTATTCTTAAACAGATCAAGGTCCATCTTAATCCTGGCTGGGGTTTGTTTCCTTGGGTGGAGAGGCAGAGCTGTCCCGCTAGTCCACTTATCCAGGCAACTCCATGCCCTCTCTGATCTTACACGTTGAAACCCTCCTCTAATTCCCAGTCTAAATAAGATCAAGGTTCTCTTATGCTCATGTGCATTACTGTCCTTTGGCATCGGTAATTTCTCCCTGTAGGCATTAAACCTCCAGATTTACTTACAGCAGAGCTATCCCCTCCCAGCCTGGTTTTGTTAAGGCTGGGGAATTATTGTGAATGTGCCATCCTGCCCCATCAATCCCTGTGAAAAAGCACGATCCTGCTTCTCAAAGATATCTCTTGGACATCTCAGGCTGCTTTTATAAGGAGTCACTTAGCTTTGCTCTCCACCAGCTCGTGCATTATTCCCTGAACAAAGCCTCTTGGATCTGTGAAGAGAATGGAGCTGGGCTCAATGTCAGAGTGACATCCAGTGGAAGAGCAGTGGAGCATCTCCATAATGCACCCACCTGGCAGCATCTCGCCTGTCACTGCTTTAACTTCCTTTTCTCCTTGCTCCACTGAGCAGGGCAAAAACTTGCCAAGGTCAACACGTGATGAGTGAAATGGGTTTTGTTGTGAGACCTGTCAATAGTCTTCAGCTTCCTTACAATATCAGGGTGACTCCTGTAATGCCTGGGACTTGCACCTGCCCTCCTCCTGAAAGCAATACACTCCTGATACTCTGAAATGCTGCTCTCAGGGAATCGAGAGTTGATCTGTTGGGAACACTGGGGTCTCAGGGCCGGCTGTTCAGCTTTAAGTACCATCTCCACTGACTGAAAGCAGCTCTGATGATCCACACTGACTGCTCTTGCCAGATAAACCTCCTTTTTTCAGTTATTCGCTACAAAGAGAGCAGTGATTCTGGCTGGTCTGGGAACAGAACAAAATGGATTATTATAATAAGTCATAACTGGGAAAGGAGAGGCCCCTACAGTTGGGCCACTTAATGTTTGACTTGAAGTTGGAAGGGGTGGGGGCAAGCAAGAGATGCTTTGGGACTTTCTCTGCCCACATTAAATATGTGGTGGGCAAAATGAACCTTTCTTTCCCGCTTCCAGGTGGTTCCCACATGGCCTTCTTTTCTTCCCATGAGCCATCAGCAACAATGCCTGGGATTCACTCCTTTCTCTTGTCCTGTTTGCAGGGTTTGATCACCGGGACACTTCATCCAGTGGGATGTAAATGACTCCTGATGGTGAGCAGGCAGCAGGTGCTGCTTCAATCCCATGGCAAGCAGAAAGAGAAATTTCAGTTATTGACCCATGAATTATGATGAGTGTTTATCATCATCATCATTTTAATTCTCCAGAGTAGGTGTTGAGCTTGCGGATTCTGGAGGACTTTGGGGATCCTGGGACAACCTTTGACCAGGAAGGTTTTCCCCACCTCCTCCAGATGTCTTAGAGGCAAAAGAGAGAAGAGCTTGGTTCACTCGAGGAAGCACCAAGTGTTTAAGGTAATTTGAAATCCTTTATCTGTCAGTGTTCTTGACAGCAATAAAGCACAATAGAAAATAAATAAATAAATAGAAATCCTATAGCCATGGAAGCACACTTTAGATCAGATTTCTATTTGCGTGCTTCATACATATACATAAAACATATTTCATGTACCAAGTTAAATAATGCACAATGCTTAAACTATTCTTACTTTTTATCCTTTGGTTATTGTAATTACAAGTAATTTTGTGAAGGATTTTCTATTTTTAAGAAATCACACTTTTGTACTTGATCCAGCTAACAGGATTTTCTTACATTACTTCATAAAGAGACCATCTTTAAACTTCTAATGTTATTTCTTATTCATTAGTACATATGCCTGTAGGGTATGTTCATAAATGGGTTAAAGTTACAAAGTTATGCTTATAAAAGCTCATGGTAATTTGGAGTATCAGGAGGATTTATTAATTTTGAAATCTTAAAAGAGCAAAAGCTAAAATGAGATTGGATTAAGTATATTCTTGCATGCAGTTATTCTAAACACCCTTAAGGACCGCAGACTAACTTACAGAGGACATTATGCAAATATGAATATATCTCTAAGTGCCTCATAGGCTTGCTGATGTAATATTTTACATGGTTAGTTAAGTACATCAAGTAAAAGGTTTGACCTTGATATACTGTAAAAGGTACTTATCCCACAACACCCAATTGTTTTCGGTGCCATTGTGAAATGCATCACTCCAACGTGCAAACAATTTTGTGCACAAATCTCATTACATGTAGCTCCAGCAGCCAAACAGCTGTCCACAACACCCCATCTCTTTAGAAGACCAAAGAACTGCTTTATAATTTATCTTTATCAAAATGCCATTTGCATTTATCGACAGCACCAGGCTGTACTTATGCAGGGAGAAGACAATTTCTTGGGAGGACAAATTGAGTTTCCAGGCTTTATTGCTGGCACCTGTTCCCATTACACAGTTCAATTTAATTTTTTTGAGGACACATAGAAGGTGGAAGACTACAATGCCCTGAAGTCAAACGACGTTTTGGGGAAGGAAAACAAGCTCCAGGTTCGACTTGAGTTTGGAATTTCTTCAAATTTTTGGCTTTACTTGTCTCTTTGATTATGCAGAAATAAGCTTGACTATAGGGACTTAAATGTTATGTTTTCCTCTGTCCTCACTCTTCCTGCTCTCACTCCATTCCATGTATACATATATATAGGTGTGTATGTATATTTATATACACATATATTTATATTCCATTGAGGTGGTAATGAAACAGAACAGAGAAATGGATTGCTAAATGTTGTGTGTTATCTTTTCTGTATATGTATCTGAAGGGAAGATTGGCTGATGTGGCACCTGCAGATCACTTTAGGGTAAATCCTTGTTTGTTCTGTTTAGCATTTCTGTGGTTATCACTGACTGAACTGGAGGGAGAGACTCTGTGGATGGATGGGCTGGGTGTGGATTCTTTACATTAATCAGATGGAAAAAACAGATATCCAGTCTTGCACACCAAGACACCAGCCCCCTTCTAAAGCCTGCATCATATCAAGAACTTCCTGTGGGGCTCAAGCAGTAAAGTGTATAATCTCCCTCAAGTCCCTCCAAAGTGACCAAAGTGCTCAAAAAATATTTCTGGTTTATTATGCTGGACTGTAAATACCCAGTTGGGATTGCCTTTCCCGTGTGGTGCTTTGACAGTGATCAAATAGTTGTGTTTGTAACCCAAAAAAAGGAATTAAGTAGAGCAATTTCATCGGGGTGATGTTGATAGTGTGAGATATCACACTCCAGGTTGTGTTCTTCCTTTAGGTCTGTCTGAGGAGAATGATTAATTAGCTGTAAAGTACAACTGAGAATATTTCATTAGCATTTGCCAGCTGCCTGGGAAAACTTGACCTGCTGGATGTGGCACAGAATGAAATTTTATTGCAGAAAAAAAACCCAGAACATCCCTGTACGAGTAACAGCTATTTCTGTGCCTGCCAGCCATGCTGTGGTTTTGCTCAGTGGGAAAAAAAAAAAAAGGGAAAAACGATGGTTTCCTTATCAGTTCAATGTCTCTTCGCTCTTCTGAATAGGAGGATGCTATTTTCCAAAGTGAGAGTGTATTTTGTGGTGAAACATGAACTCTCAGGCTGATTTGGTTTGGGGCTCTCCTATTTTGGAGTTTGTGTCTTGTGAGAGCAGAAGACCTTGGAAGAAAGAGGAGGTTTGAGGAATCATATTCCTCTGTGAGCCTTATCTGCAAGGAAGCCTGTGATGGATATGTATCATCAAATAAATCATCCTTGTCTGGAATTTCAAACAAACCCATTTCCATGTTACAAAGACACATCCAGGAGCGTGTGCTAGTAGGCCCTCAGTAGAGAATAACTGGAATAGGATTCCCGAGTATAAATATCCTTTTCCTTGTCCTCTCCCTTCTTCAAACCAGTATTTCTGTGTATTTCTGGATATCCATTTCTTCCTTTGGCTGTATCTGAGAGAACAAGGCTGCTTGCTACAGGATAACAAAAACACCCATGGTTTGGTTTCTTTTGCTTAGAAAATATAATTACTACAAAGGGTGATTTTAGCAAACACAGAGTTTACCACTGGGATCTGTGAGGATGAGATGCCTCTGAACAGAAGGTTCCATCTCTGCAGGAGAGGATGGTAATACGGAAAGGGACTGATCTTTAACAAAGTCTGGCACTTGAGGTAATGTACCCCACACGCTGTAATTTAGGACCTGCTCCACAGAAGTGAGGTATTTGGGTAAGCAGTTGGGTGCCTCATGAATTTACAAACACAATTAAACAGATTAGGTGAGGCTGGTAATGCGCTAGAAATATTTGTTGGTTCCCCCTGGCATCTGTCTGCAAGTTTGGTCTCTGAGAAACCGGAATATGTCTTAATTCTGGGTGGTGTTTGAAGGAATGGCTCTTCTGGAGATGAGTTAATTAAAGAAGTTCTTAGCCATGCTTTTTTTTTTTTTAATCCCAGTGTACTTTTGTGTGCGAGCTCACTACATTTATCCTTTTTATCTACTCAAACCTCGTAAACAACAACAGCAAAGTCCTTAATACATCCATGGTGTGCACACATACACAAAACCTGTGTAGAAGCACATGTGGTGCTTCTGAAGCACACGAAGCAGCAAGTGCTGTTCCTCCATCCAAATCTGACTCACTTTAAATGCAGATAGGGGGGAAAACATATCACTGGAAAGATAAGTTATCGCTCTACTGAAGATAGCTTTTCTTTTCTGCACGGTTTTTCCTCCACAGTGCTGAGTGTGTGTGCACACGAGCTGTGGAAATCCGACTGAAGCAAAATGTAGATTTCTTACCTCGAGAATAAGCACAACACAGTTCTTTAGGGTCCTACAGGTTTGTATTAGGGGTTTTCACATACATCCCCTTTTCTCACTTTGAAGGTGATTGGACAGGGAGAGGTCTTTGTTTTGAACCGAAGTGGAAAAATGCAGAGTGGAAGAATGAGATTCTTCTCACCACGAGAAAGACGTTGAGGGGCTGGAGCATGTCCAGAGAAGGGAACGGAGCTGGGGAAGGGTCTGGAGCGCCAGGAACGGCCGAGGGAGCTGGGAAAAGGAGGGAGCCTGGAAAAGGAGGCTGAGGGAGCCTGGAGAGAAGGAGGCTCGGGGGGACCTTCTGGCTCTGCACAACTCCCTGACAGGAGGGGGCAGCCAGTGCAGGGATTGGGCTCTGCTCCTGGGGGACAAGAGACAAGATGACAGGGAACTGCTTCAAGCTGGACCAGGACAGGTTTAGATCGGATATTCTTTCACAGAAAGGAATGTCCAGCCCTGACACCAGCTGCCCAGGGCAGTGTTGGAGTCACCATCCCTGAGAGTGTTCAAAAAATGTGTGGATGTGGCACTTGGGGCCGTGGTTTAGTGTTGGCTTGGCAGTGCTGGGGGAATGGTTGGACTCGATCTTAGAGGGCTTTTCCAGCCTTGATGACTCTGTGGTTCTCCCTGCGTCAGAGAGGTTTGGAGCAGATTAACCCCAGCTGCACACAGGTAGCAAGTGAGCACAGCTGTCTGTGTGTCAGGAAGACTTTTACACCTGGGCCAGTCATCTGTGTTGTGGTGGGGAGCAAAGATGCTTTTAGGGCACCACTTGGTTGACCAGGTTTTGATAATTACTGTAAGAAAAAGTGAATTGCACCCTATGCTCCACTGATTTTCCTGCCTGGATCTTCAGTGCCTTCAGAGAGAACCCAGAGTGATCAGCTTAGATGTAGCCATGGTCACAGGGCAGATGAAATATATCTCTGAAATCTGATGCTGGCTCTGTAACTAACTTATTTTTATAATCCTATAGTTTCTCCCATCTTCTGCTTATCCTTAACGTTGTAACTTTGAAGTAGAATCCCAGAATGGTTTGGGTTGGAAGAGACCTTAAAGACCTAAAGTTCCAATCCCCTGCATGGGCAGGGACATCTTCCACTAGGCCAGGTTGCTCCAAGCCCCATCCAACCTTGCCTAGAACACTGTCAGGGATGAGGCAGCCACAGCTTCTGTGGGCAACCTGTGCCAGGGCCTCACTGCCTTTACCATAGAGAATTTCTTCCCCACATGTAATCTGAATCTCCTCTTTTAGTTTAAAACTGTCCCCAGTTGTCCTGTCACTGTCTGCCCATGTAAAAATCACTCTCCCTCTTCTTTTATAAGCCCTCTCTGAGTACTGAAAGGCTGCAATGAATTCAGGTTCCCCTCTGGCACTATATAAAATATAACATGATATGATCCTGATTCCAGCTTAAATGCAAATAACATTTTGTGTTTTTTCAAGGAAGTGTAGCAAGTATTTTGCACAAATTAGAAGAACATCAGATTTTTTCTGGGAGTGAGCACCCAGTATCCGGGACACGCATAAACTACTAAAAGTGCAAAAAAAAAGAGAAAAGCCAGAACTATGCACCTGCCAAAAACCCAACCGCTTTTCAGGAGAGCCAAATCTACAGCCACTTTTATTCGCCTGACCCTCCACTTGTAGTATGTTGGCCATTCCTTGATGCTGTGATGTGTCTCTGCCTTCTCCTCTTGCTGTGATGCTCCTGTGCGTGTGGGCAGTGTGGGAACTGGCTTTTCCTTCTTGCCTCCCGCCATCAGGAGGTGAATAATGTAGAAAGGAGCTGGCTCTCAGCCTTGTTGAAATTAGGGTGGTACTGTAGAAAAATGCAGCGGCTTTGACTTCTACCTGTCGAGACTCAGTGCTCCAGAATCTTTATGGAATAACTACTGGGAATTTATTAATGATTAGGTCTTGTGGAAGGAAAGGGTCTGCAACACTAATATGGGGTGTGTAACACTAATAGATCACCTCATGGCTGTGCTTCCAACGAAATCAGTGACAAATCTTTCTGATAACCAGCATTTGGGAGCAGGGGGTGTCAGTGATGACAACCAGAAATTGTCTAATAAATGATTAGGTCATATAGATATTTTGAAAAATTTCAATATTCCAACAACAACAAAAATAAACCTCTCTAGGTGGAGTTCAAGGTCTTCGAGCCCTAACCAAATTATCTCAATGTGGTGTGAAGGTTTTCATTTTTTTAACTCATATAATTAATTTTTTTAATTAAACGTCAAACGTGTTTTGGAATGGAAGCGTTAGTTTCAAACTGAGGAACCAAAACATTTAGTTTGCAAAGTATTATCAAAACATTTTGCATTGGCTTAAATTGCTGTGCAGTTTGTTTGACCACAGTTTGTCTTTCATGCAAGGTGTATTGTGCGCACAAACAGCCTCTGGCTCTGCTCATTTCTCTCTGCTCATTTCTTCTGTTTCCAAGGTCAATGCCTGCAAATATTTCTCCCTCTTCTGTCTCTTATTCCCGTTTTCCAATCTCAGGTCCTCTTTTGGCCGTGTCCAAGTTAATAAGCCCTAATGAGAAATATGTTCTGGACCAAACTTGGCTTACGCTGCGTCCAGCTTGGATCCTTCTACACCAACCCATATAAACACAGAATGTAATTTTATTTTTCTTGAATAAGCCTCAAAAATTCCTCCTTTCTCCTGCCTGTGGTTTTTGCTACAACAGGCAATCTGTTGTGTGCAGGAGTAGGGTTGTTGCCTCTTTCTTGGATAAAAGTAAGAGAAAAAACCCAGTGGTTGCACAATAGCTCATCCCTGATGTCGGTGCAGGACATCGCGAGCTGGTTGGAAGAATTGGCAGGTGTAGGAGTGATATGAAGGTGCAGCTGAAATTTAATTTCCTCCAGAACCATTCCCCACAAGCTGTGCAAACTTTCCTTGACTGAATAAATACACTTAAAGACAAAGATTTCCCATTTTCCTAGAAGTACTCGTGGTAACAACTGCCTGCGCTTTCTCTCCTGGAGCCTTAACAAACAGTCTGCACATTTGCATTTTCTCTAATGGTCTCAGCAGTAAACTTCCTTCCAAAAAGAGGGAAAAAAAGGAAATCTTGTGTTCCCTGAATGCAGAAAGAAATTATACATTCTGTCTCTGTCTCTCGTACATACAGATACACAATTTAGTGCTTTACATCTTCAAAGCGCTTGCTCAAATAGGGACTAAATTGTGTTTGTAAACTCTCGCTTTGGGAGACAAGCTCAAATGGGGCTTAAGTCCCAAATGGAATGTTGATGGTCTCAGTCAAGTTCCTAGTGGACATTTGCCACAAAAGCACAGCATTGTTGGCTTGTATTGATAACAATTAGTATTATTGCTCTGTGATCAGCACAGCCCCCTTCAAAGACGTCTTGTGCGATGCACTGGGCGTACACAGAATTAAAGACCTGCCCTGCCTCGAAATGTGAACAGAAAAAAAAAAATTTATAAAAAATAGGAGAAATTGTCCGCTCTTCTTTGTGTTTTGCAGAGGAGAACCCAGGGGCTGCAGCCCACAAATATAGTTAAACTGATGGTTACTGCTGTCCCAGTTCTGTACCTATTTTGCTAAATTCAAGGTAAAATTACAAAGTGGTGTGACTGTGGCCCCGAGGGTGCCGGTGTCAAAGGCAGGGACAGAACCCAGCTCTCACCAGCCCTTGGAAATTGTGTTAACTGGAAGGTTACCCTTCCTCTCCAAATGGAGCTTAATGAATATAACACACTTCAATAGGTGTATTCGTAAGAAGTTACCCATTATGGATGTAATGCATGAGTTTTTCTCTCTTGGAAGTCGGTTACTCTTACTGGCCATTTCCTGGTCAGGTTTTGATGGGTCCCTTTCAGGCACAGTTCCCATTGAAATAGGTTTGCCTGAATGAGGACTTAAGGAACAACTGAATAAAGACCTCTATATTTGCTCTATAATGATGAAATGGTTCCCATGAGCAAGGCAGTTCAGAAAGACGTGCTTTCACTTAGCAACATTCATGCTGCCAAAATGAAATAGCCACATCTACTGCAGGCAGAACTTAATTCATTGCTGCTGCTGCTGCTGCTGTGATTGTGGCAGAGCAGAGACTGGACAGGAGCAGGCCAGGAGAGTGGTAGACCCTGTGCAAACACACTGTACGTGGCAGTCCAAGTCCCCGTGTCTTGGGGTTCTTGTCCTGCTTCCCTCTGTGCTGGTGACGAGCCCGTTTGGAACAGATTCATTACTTTGCCTTATTTTTGCCCCTTTTGTTCTGCTTTTGAAATGGTGTTTTGGGTAAGGATGTCAGTGCTGTGGTTTAAAGGCAGTGTTTCTTCAGAAGGGTTGGGCTGGGGACAAGATAATTATATCTGTATAAGATACATAGATATATATAAACTTTATTTTGAGGTGAGATGCAAACTGTTCCTTCAGGAGTGACCGATTTTTCAGGCCCTGTAAGTTTATCCAAAAAACTCCATTATTTTATTTTTTCAGTCTCTCAGGGTGTTGTTCCATTATTTGTTTATTTTTAAATCTTCATACTATGGCTTAAGAGCAAGCACAAGAATTGCACTGAACTGTTTAGCAAGGAAAAGGAAGAAGGCAGGAGGTGGTGAATGATGACCTGTTACAAAGCACCAAGAGGCCACAGGAACTGAGCAATCTTCTTGGGGCTCCCAAGAGCATCCTTTTGCCATTGTGCATCTTCCCCGAGATTTTTGAGGCTGTTTGTTGGAAGTCTGCAGGTTCCCCCAGCTTGTTTTGGAATGCCCATCCCCACTCTGGGCACCCAGGCCACTGATCAATATCATCCGGTGAAATCTTGCACCCCAGAGGTGGAAATGGCAGCGCTCAAATCATCTTTGGAGATTTCCCTTGAAACCACGGCTGTGTTAAACAATGGAGTCGATTCTCTTGGAAATGAGTTCATAAAAATCAGCTCTGCATTGTCAGCTGTAAAGAGAGAGGACTGTTTTGTTCCTCAGGGCCTTATTCTAATCTCAGATGCACAGCGTGCATTACCATATAGCTTAAAAAAGCAGATATTTCTGAGATGATATGTGGGATTCTGTGCAAACCTCTCAGAGAAACCATATCCTTCAGGAGTTTATCACACACTCAAACACTCCCAGGCAGGACGTGGGCCCCTGACAGAGCATTTTTGGCTAAGGGGTAAAAGAGGGGATGAGGAAGCCAAAGAGAAGCGGAGATGAAGAAGCAGAATATGCCAGAATTGGAGCTGGAGCTTTTGAGAAATCCTTGACTTCTCAGAGGGACATTATTCCATGACAGTTTAGTGAGATACCACTGGAATATAAGACTAGAGAGGGCATTGAGTCTTGCAGGGGTACTGAGACAGAGAACACATTTTAAGAGGCAATGAGGTTGGTTTGTTTATTTGTTCTGGTGGTTATTTGTTGTTGTTGTTATTGGTAGTCTTAGCCTGCAACAGGAACAGGTCATTTGGGCCATTCAAACCAGAACTGGTGTCAACAGCTATCTAGTGCCTGACCTCAGTCTAGCTGCTGGAAAACAGCACCACAAACCCATCCTGACAGCAGGAGGTGCTGAGCAATTGCAGGAACACGCGGCCAGAAGGAATCTCAGGAGATGATATAATCAATGGACAGACATCTCTTCTGTCCCTACTGGTTGTCAAAGTCTCCTCACATAAACAATCCCACTAGGTGTGTGCACCTCATGCCTTTGGGGAGTTCGAGGAGAAGGGGTTCCAAGAGTGGGGGGATAGCAATGACTCGCCACAGTGCTGCGCTGCAGGATGGGGCTGGGCCAGGCAGGTTTGGGGTGCAGGGATGTTTGGCAGCCTGGCCAGCAGCGCTTGCTAACTTTTCTCCAGCAACTGCAGAGTAGGACTGCCAAGCGGCACAGGCCTGGCTGGCAGCCCTGGGATGCGGCCTGCCAGGGGAGCTGCACTCCAGCTGGGTCAGAGCCAAGTGGCTGCCTGTGGAAGCTGGAACACGGAATCAAAGAATCACAGAATGCTTTGGGTTGGAAGGGGCCTTAAAGACCATCCAGTTCCAACCCCTTGCCATGGGCAGGGACACCTTCCACTAGACCAGGTTGCTCCAAGCCTCATCCAGCCTGGTTTTGAACACTTCCAGGGGTGGGGCAGCCACAGCTTCTCTGGGAAACCTGTTCCGGTGTCTCACCCTCCTCAGAGTAAAGAATTTCTTCTGAATTTCTAACCTAACCCTGCCGTCTGTCAGTATGAAGCCATTCCCCATTGTCCTGTGTCTCCACAGCCTTTTCAAAAGTCCATCTACTGTGTAACAGCCGGGCTTGCAGTGGTTAATAGATGTCCAGCTCAGCTGAGGGTGTTGGTGACCATATGGTAGCATTTCTTTTTTAGGAAAATTTTTGCAAAACACTGTGTGGAGCTCTTTAAAGATTGAGAGACTTCCCAAAAAACAGGATGGGGAAAGCTGAAGCCAAGGTGCAACACCCTCATTTCTTTGTCTGGGTGGTCAGATGTGGCTTTGTGCACCCAAGAGCGGCTTGCCTCAGTTTCACACTGCTGCTTGGATAGAGGGCTGGTGTCTGAGATGGGAATCACAGAATCATTTAGGCTGCAAAAGGCCTCCAAGATCATTGAGTCCAAATTTTCTTCCAGCACTGCCACACCACCACTAAGCCGTGTCCCCAAGTGCCACACCACACAACATTTAAATCCCTTCAGGAGTGGTGATTCCACCACTTCCCTGGGCAGCTTTCTCCAGTGCTTGACATTTTCTGTGAAGACATTTTTTCCTAATACCAACCTAAACCTCCCCTGGTGCAACCTGAAGCTGTTTCCTCTTGTCCTGTCACTGGTGAAGAGACTGACATGATGGTTTGCAAGGCAGCACCTGATTTAAAGGTGTGCAGGAATCCCATGCAGCAGCAGAATGCTCTTCCTGCTCTATGTTAACCCATATCAGGTTTTTCGGCTTTTGGCAATCACCTTTGTGTGGGACAGGAACCAAACACAGAGAGAGCACTGTGGTGGCAGCTCCAGGTTTGTATCTGAAAGCAAGTTTGCATTTCTTGAGTAACCAAAGTGTGGGGGAAAAATCTCTCTTCAGAGGAGCTGGAACAGAGCAGTGTTGTCCTGATGGCACATTGGAGGGTTGAGATTTTCGGGTATTTCCTTCGCCCATTTTCCTCATCCCCAACATAATTTCCCACCAGCACGTGCTGGGCCTTCGCCAGCTTCTTTGTCTTTCATCTCAGAGCTTTTCTTTTAGGGGCACTGGGACAGCTGGGGAAGAGAAGACAATCCTGGCTGTGGCAGGGAAGTGCCGCGGTTTGGCAGGCACCGAGGTCGAATCCCATCTCTGAGCCTCGCTCCTGGAGCTCTCGCACAACCTGGGAGTAAGAAGACACGAGCTCGCCTTGTGCATCCTCGAAGAGACAGAACAGATGCTATTCCTGACCCTCAGGGATCCGTCGGAGAGGAAGGAGCAAAGCCAACTCCAGGGCTCCGTTTCTCTCCGCCAGGCCTGCGAGATGAATTCGGCCGTGGCAGTGTCAGAAATTGCTGTCAGGTCTAGGAGATGGATCTGGGTGTTTGTCACCTCCAGAGCCAGAAGCTCAGCTTGCCCCAGCAGAATCTGTGCCATCAGCATACCTGGTCTTCGGGAAGGGGACGCAGTCATGGATTCGTCTCCTGATACTGCTCAAAATTCTTCCCTGCCTGCAAGGTTAAACTGGGAATAATCCTCATAAAATGGTTTATGCTGTGATGGCTTCTCAAGCCTTGGCCGAAGCGCTGTGTGGCTTGAGGAAACCTCTCCAGTAATCTCTCCGAGATACGCTGACCTCCCCGGCCAGCAGTGACCTGCTGTTGTGCTGTCCCGCAGCCAAAACTGGTGTGGGTCTGACCTTCAGATCCTTTGCTGTCCTTCCTGAGGAACTTTGGAGAAAACAAGGGAAAAAACCAATAACAGCAGGGTGGATTTTGATGGGAGCTGGGGTTCTGCTCTTCCCTGAGCATTCAAGCAGCTCTTCAAAGTCTAAACTGTGCTTTTCTGTGGCTAAACTAAGGTGTGACAATGAATTTACAAGAGTTGTGCTCTGCCAAGCCCTGACCCAGCCCAGCACTTGCACAAGTGAGGACAAGGACTTGGACAACTCAAACCTATTGAATTCACCTTTGGGCTCGAGCACATCTGTAAAGCCTTGCTGGAGGTGGGCAGGTGCCCAGCACAGAGACTCCAGGCCAGGGATTACTCAGGAAGGGGCTCAAGTAATAGGAAAACAATGACTAAAATCTGCCTGTTCATTGCAGCCTCTCTGGAAACACAAGAGATGCATTTGAGGAGCAAGGACAAAATGAAAGGGGCAGAACAATAGGCTGTTTCAAGCACCTGAGAATATATTTAAAGCAAGAGAAAGAGAAAGAAAAAAAGACTTAAATTTCTGAAGCAGCACTTGAGTGCTTTTTTTCCTGCAGCTGGTTGATATTTCACCTTCCTTATTGATTTTTTTTCCTTTGCGCTGAAAATATACATTATCTTCCAATCCTTCTTCAGTGAAGTAAATCTAAAATGAAAACAAACTGCACATTTGGCCAACCCTGCCTTAAAATTACACATCAAGAACATTTCCAGTGACAAATACTTTCAAGGCAAACAAACTGAAGAGAAATTAAAAAATCTCTGTGGGGCATAAATATGTAATTACACTCACACAGGGAGCATTTTATCAGGTAAACCATCCTACTTTGTTAATTGAAATGCTGCAGCACAAGGTTTTTTGACAAAGGGGCTGAATATGCATGCATATTTCTCACTGCTGCTGTTCCATTTCTCTCTTTCCTTTCCCTGTGTGCTCCAGCGATGGGGTAGTGATCACTCCTGCTTTCTTTGTTCAAATATCCTCATTTCTGCCACCTCCACTTAATTCCGGCAGGGAAAGTTTTCCTTTCACTGGAGGCGCAGGATTGTGGGGGGTTTTGTTGACTTGAAAAAGAAACCAAACCATACCCCAGAAAACCAGAAACCAAGCGTTTTTCTTAAATTAAATTCTCCAGAAACAATAAAACGCTGAGAATTAAAAAAGAAAGCAGCCAGAATAAAAAGAACTGCAGGAAGTAGGTGCAGCTGTGTTGACCTAATCTCACTAAAACCAGGGTGAGGATGAGTTATGGGAGTTGATGGGAGCAAGGCTGAAGTTTGGGACTGAAGAGGTTTGAGGTCCAGATCCCAAGCCTTTGTTACAGAAGCATTTGTCAGTGTTTAGTGGCCATGGGCAGCAGTCAGTGAAATATTTACAGCACAATCCCTTCCAAGAAGCGTGGCTGCTGGCAGGGTGTTTAATTGTCTAAATGCAAGCTGCAGTGCCAGCTGTGGGTTTGCTCACCCATCTGCGAGGGCTTTGCCATGCCAGTCCTCCTGCCCCGAGAAGGAAGCAGGGAATATCCTCCCTGGAAAGAGGGGTACAGGGTGGTCCCATGCACAGACCGGCTACCAGAGCTCGCTTGGCAGTGGTGACAACTGTGACAACACTGAGACTGAGAAGACACAGTGCCCAGGCTTCCCTTAAGGAAGGGATCTGGCATGCTGGGATGTCAGCACCTCTTCTCCCTGCGAATGGATGGAGAATCATATGTTCCCTCTCACAACCCATTGCCCACTTGGGTCTTTCTCTGCATTTTGTCCCCCTCTAATGTGGGGAGAGGCGCCCCAGTCGCACAGCCTTTAGCCACCATCACGTGGGGAAGCTCAGAAAGGCTTCAGTGCTTTTCTTTGTGAGCTTTGTATGTTCCATCTTCCCTTTCTGCCTCATGCCTATCTCTACTTCCCTGCATATATCCTTCTCTTTCACAGTAATGTCCCACAAGTATGATCACTGCTCCATTTCCAGTCCCTTTTCCAGGTTCTGCTGGTTTGTTGGGAACAGAAGAAGATTGGCTGACATTTCCAGAGAAGGAGGGCATTTCCATGCCATGGACCTCTCTGGGTAAGTCATGTTAAAAGCCCATGGACATGTAAACCCTTGGAAAACATTCCAAAATGGGCAAAATAAGTCTGAGTGATCTGTTGGTCTGTCTCTGTTTCCTTTGTTTGGCTTTACAACATGAGAACAACGCTGTGGCCTCTCCCAGGAGTGATGCGATTGAATGTGAGTTGTTTAGAAACTAAACCACTGTGTTCGAAGACCAAGAAGTTGCCAGGACTCAGAAGTCTCCTGTTTTCTCTCTGACTCTGAATCTTGAATAATTTTAGACAAGGAGGATCAGGTTTGGTACACGACGTGAGAAATCTGGTGTGGTGTAACAGAATATTTTAGCCTCTAGCGTGTCCTTTCCCTTCTATTTTTGATTGAGTAGATCCTCCTTTTTTTCCTCTCTAGAAGATTCCATGTAAGAATCCCACCAGTGCTCTGCAGGACCTGGGTGGCCACGTGAGTGCCCAGCAGCTGAAATACAGGTGCTGTGAAGACTTTTCAGGTGGAAACTGGAGCACCCAGAGAAATGCGTTATCTTGAGAATTAAGCACCATCTTGGCAGGGATTTTAATCTAGGCATCCCAGACCACACGTGGTTCTAGGTTTTGGTATTTTATCCTTGGTCTATTTTGTTTGGCAAATGCTTTTGGCAATAGAATATTTGCTGTATTGTTCAACATCCTTGGCTGGCTCATGTCCCTCCTGAGTCACATTCACGGGGACACTTCCCCATCTTTTTCTCTCCCCTCCCTTTGCCTTTTGAGCTGTAGGGTGGTTGTTTGCTCAATAAACAGTGTCTGAAGTCGGCGGTCTCCAGGTATCTGTGTTGACTGAAACCACTGGGCTGTGTCAGAGAGAGCAAACAGAGCAGCTGAGTAGACACTGTTATGGTTCATGTGAAGCCCTCAAACACGGCTGGTGAGGATTCCCTTAGTGACAGATCAGGGGATGCCCGAAGGAGTTTGACACTGCATTACTTTTTGGTTCTATTACCATTATTTTTCTAAAATGCAAGAATAGCTTACCTGTGTTTACATAAAAAGCAAATAAGACACCTGGCATCGGTTTGGCTTGGAAAGTTGGTTATTCCAACATTCAGCTCTGTCTTCACCTGGTGTTCTCACAGAAACTTCGTTCTTGGCCATTTCAGTATCTCAGAAGAGCTGCAAAGCAGAGCAGCCACCGCACCCAGTGCTGAATTGTCAGGGGTGGGAGGACAGGGGTAAAGGCTTATTGAAGAGCCATTCTCTGATACTGTGTGGTTTCGTTTATCATTTAAAAAAACAGCCTGGGATCATCTTCAGGCTGTGGTCTTGTCATGATAGCACCAGACAGGTTTGCCGGAAATTTCCAAAAGTTTTGATGGTTAATTTTTCCTTGCAATTTGGTTAAAATATTATCCTCTTGCATTTCCAGCTTGGGCTTTTTGTTATTTTTAATGGGTGGATCTGTGTTTATTTCAGGGCCTGCCTTTTCTTCCTCATATGTTAATGAATAAATCTAGGCTGGTTTTGCTGAGAGCTGTAGCACTTGCTCCTGCTGGTGGGTAGGGCATTCCATTAATCCAAACTGTGATGCCAACTAAAAGTGCTCCTGCCTGTGGTGCCTTTAAAGTCCCTCAGTGATTTCATAAATCAGATGATGAGACCAGGAAAGTGTTTGCCAAACTTGGATTTAATTTGTGGTGCAGTTGTAGCCGGATGAGGTGTTGAGGTACTGCTTGGAATCATTCTATTTCCTGGTAACTCTGCCATGACCCTTGCCAAGTGTTACAGAAATACCTCAGAAAATGGAATATTGATTTCCCATCTTTTGTTTTAAATACCGAAACTCCTTTTTTGAGACATTGTCTTGCCATTTTAATTAGTTGTTTTGGGTTTTTTTCATTTTGTTTGCATTTGTCACCATAACAGACCATCCAATTATCTTCTTTTTTTTACTGCCTTGTATGCTGCAGTCCAGAAGTGGATGGAGGCAGCAAGATATGGGAGGGTTCCTTGGTAAAGGAGGCTGTGGGGAGATTCCTGTCAGCTGGGCTTTATGGACAAGGCCACAGGTTGGGCCATGGGCAGAAAGTCCTGACCATGGAGTTTTGCCATAAAAGCACATGAGGAATAGCTACAGCTGTTGGAGAGCAGAAAGAAAAAGCCATTTGTGTGGGCATCACACTGGACCGGTTGGATAAAACCCCCATTTCTTTTTCTCTCCAGAACCAGTAGAGATATCTCTTCAGTAGAAGTGCGGTGGGAGCTCAGGAAATCTCCAGTTTGCTGGTTTGCAGCATCCAACACTTCTTTGTAGCTGAACCATCACATGTATCTTAAAATATTTTTCACAGCTTTTACTGAGCCTCAAATGCCTGGGAGTAAACTGTGGTGATTCTCGAAGCAATTGCTGTATTCATCTTCTGTGAACCTGCTGGCCCCTATTTTGGCTGCATAAGCAACTGCAAAGCTTTGCTGGCATGCATTAACTCTGCTTCAGTAACTCGTGAGCAGGTACTCACCCAGATTATGGGTGAGAAGCCAGGCAGCAGAATGCTTGGGAGAGTAAGCTCTGCAACAGCGTTACCCTCAGGCAAGGCTTTGATGGTTCCATCCCCTGGACTTCACCTCTCATGAAACTCGACCGGAGTGTGGCAGCAGGACCAGGGCAGTGCCCGTCCCCCTGTGCTGGCGCTGCTGAGGCACCTCCAGTCCTGGGGTCAGATTTGGGCCCCTCATGACAAGAAAGGCATTGAGAGGCTGGAGAGAGTCCAGAGAAGGGAAGGGATGCAGAGAAAAGGTCTGGAGCACCAGGAGCAGCTGAGGGAGCTGGGGGGGCTCAGCCTGGAGAAAAGGAGGCTCAGGGGGAACCTTCTGGCTCTGCACAACTCCCTGACAGGAGGGGGCAGCCGGGGGGGCCAGGATCTGCACCCAGTAACAGGTGACAGGACAAGAGGAAACAGCCTCGAGTTGCACCAGGGGAGGTTTAGACTGGATATTAGGGAAAAATTTCTTCACAGAAAGGGTTGCCCAGCACTGGGACAGGCTGCCCAGGGCAGTGGTGGATCCCCATCCCTGGATGGATTTGAAAGCTGTGTGGATGTGGCACCTGGGGACATGGGTTAGTGGTGGCCTTGGCAGAATGGTTGGACTTGGTGATCTTGGAGGTGTTTTCTAACCTTAGCAATTCCATGGTTCAGCTGAATCCTAGAAGAGCTGGTCAGCCCAGCAGCCTGGCACATGCTTTGCGCACCTCAAGGATGCTGCCATGCAGTGTCTTTTTGCTTCCCAGTCTTGTAGACAAACTTTTTTGCTGAACAATGTCGATAGCAGCTTTGAAGGGAAAACAGACCCCCAGCCCCTTCACAAACAAATCCAGCATCACTCTAAACCCATGCATTTCCTTGGCCCTGCAGCATCTGTCAAAGAGCTGCTTCAGCACCTCGGTGCTTGGGAGCTGTAACTTCCACCCTCAAACTATTCGGCTTGTTCTGATATATTCTTGTGCTAATGCCAGTTTTCTGTCTAAGCAGGCTTCTTTGTTTTCTTGTGCTCACTTCCCTGCCATATTTCTACAGGGAAAGCCGAATGTTTTTGCATCTTCTCTTGGAAGATTGAAATTCCCATCTCCCTGGCATCTCTGTACTTGTTGAAATGGGAGGATCTTTCCTGAGTGAGGCACCCTGCTCAGCCAGTGACCCTGGAGAGGGTCAGTGATACTCCCCTACCTCCACGGGCGACGTCTGGACAGATAAACCTCAGGACTTCACTTGGTTTTTCCTCTCCTACAGGATACTGGAGTGCTGTAGACACCCTGGTACATATCCCAGTTTTATGGGTCTGGTTTTTGTCAGCTAAGGGGCCTTTATTAAAGTGGACTTTCTTAAACTAATCTTACATCTGTGATCCTGAGATCATCATTGTGTTACCACAGGATTTCCATTTGTCTGAAATGCCTCTCAACCTCATATTTCAGCAAGCTGGATTTGTATCCTCCCGCATTTCTCCCTCCTTTGAAGAAATAACTTTCCATTTCTCTTTACACTCAGATAAACTTTTGATGCTTCCTTTGACTTGGATTCCTTTTCCTGGGTAAGACCTGGAGTCTCTCTGTGAGGGTGGTTACTGTGATGTGTCAGTGCAAAGAAGTGTCCTTGCTTAGCCACCTCTACAAGGACTTAACCTGCCTGAGCTCTGCAATTATGTGACTTTAATTGGCTTTTAATTTGGGAAGATTATATAATATACTTAAATGAAAACCACAGAGGTGTTGTTAATACACAGGTTATGAATTGCAAACAAAAGAATAAGTGACTGAATTGCTTCTGAGCTCACACAGGCAAATTCACATTTTCTTTCCCATGTATTTAATATGAAATATACCTGAAAGCTCATAATTAGGAAATTGCAAGGGTTTAAAATCTATATTGCAAAAAAATACATTTTTGTAGCTCTGGAGGTTGTAAACACGCTTTCCATGTCGAGCTGTATGTTGCATTTATGCTGATTTAATCATTCATTAAACATTAGTAAGAGGCCAATTATGCTGTTCAAGAATAAGATGTTTTACGAGAAAATGACAAAAAGATACATGTAATCATTGAAATGCCAGTTTACAATCAGATAGGATGGGAAATAATCCCTTTAGCAAGCTTAAGCTTTTACATATTAATGGCAACATTGGGGAGAGTGGGAAGAGGGCTTTAACAGCCTCCCGGCCTTCCAGCCCCGATGGGAAAGTGAGGGCTCACAGTGCTCCGGACAGAGCTTTAACAGCTTTTATTCTGTGGCACAGATACCTTGGGACTTGGGCTCCTCAAGGGCCCTACCTGTAGTTAGCGAGCCTGTGTCTACATACAGAGCATAAACATAGTCAAAAAAAGGCTGGAAATATAATTCTGGCTCTTGGAGGGGTCATGGAACCTGAAAATGGTTTGGGTTGGAAGGGATCTTAAAGCTCATCTCGTTCCAACCCTCTGCTGTGGGCAGGGACACCTTCCACTATCCCAGGTTGCTCCAAGCCCTGTCCAACCTGGCCTGGAACACTGCCAGGGATGGGGCAGCCACAGCTTCTGTGGGCAACCTGTGCCAGGGCCTCACCATCCTCACAGGCAAGAATTTTTTCCTAATATCCGACCTAAACCTGGTCTCTGAGTGTGAAGCCATTCCTCCTTGTCCTGTCACTCCATTCCCTTGTTCAAAGCCCCTGTTCAGCTCTCTTGGAGCCCCTTTAGGCACTGCAAGGAGCTCTATGATCTCCTCTGAGCCTTCTCTTCTCCAAGCTAAACAACACCAGCTCCCTCAGCCTTTCCTCACAGGAGTGGATTCCATCCTTTTAATCACCTTCGTGGCCTCCTCTGGACTGAATCCAAGGTAGGATGTTCTGGGGAACAAAGAGAGTTAAGATCCACTGGGACATTTCCATACTTATGTTTTAAAGGTCTGTGTCAAGCACTTCATGGAAAAGGGAGGATGGATGGAGGACATACCCATAAAGTCAGACCTGAGAAGCCACAGCTGCTGGAGAAGCAGGGAGTGACAGAAATTCATTTTCCCACCTGTTTTCCAATACAATTCTTAGGGACATCAGGCAAAACTGTTGGGTCATGGGTGCAAAAATAAACAGGAAGAAGTGGTTCTTTTGCACCCAGAGTTGTGAAGGGGTGAAACTTCCGGCTGCAGTATTTGGTGGATGCTCTAATTTCACCAAAGTTCAAAAAGCCAGCAGATAAATGCATGGAAAGAAAGTTGTTTGGGAGCTGTTAAGCACCATGTTGCTCTTGCTCTGGAAGTTTCTCAGCTGCAAGGTTTTGTGCATGAGGAAAATGTGCAGTGGGAAGAAGACAGCATCCAGCAAACCATGGACTGCATTGCTGACAGAACTTAGACTGCCTTGGTGTGTATGAGATGAAAGCCAAAAACATGACACAAGGCCAAAAAACTCCACAGGCAAGCTTAAAAAAAGAAGAAAAAAAGATAATTTTTAATTTTAATGTCCTCATGAACTCTACTCCAAAATGTCTCACCTTCGAATTGCTCTGGGTACTTTCTGTGTCTGAAAGTCTCACAGTTCCCAGGTTTCCTCTAGGATTTGAGTTCTCCTGTCTTTTGCTCTAAGAACATTTAGGCTGAAGGCTGAGTAGGGTCGGGCAGAGAACATCTGTCATGATTTGAGCAAACACTCAATCCTTATGAAAAATTAAAGACAGGAAACCCAAAGGTTAGGGAAAATTGTTTGCAATGAAGAAAATCACAGAATATGAAAGCCCCTTGCATTCCAAGTGAACAGCAGAGAACAAAGAAATGCTTTCCATGCCTCTCTAATCAACAGAGAATAACTGAGAATATGTTCTGTTAATGGATGCGGGACCAGGATATCCTGGGGCAACAAGAGAAAAAACCAGGGAAGACCCAGGTGAGCAGAATATGGGTTCCAGATAAACCTCAGCCAAACGTCACTCCAGCTTTCCAGAGCCATGCCAAGCCTTGATGTTCTCCAACCACTCTACCGACTCCTACATCTGGCTGCCCAAAGCACACAGCCCCCTTTTCCCAAATCCAGTTGGTCAGCTGTCCCCGTTGCCATGCCGGCCTCTGGGCAACGGACCCAAGCGATGCTGTTGAGAGGGAGAAAAATGTATTCCAGCGATAATATTGAAGGGTTACAGCTGCCAAACACACTGTGTCTGTGGAAACACCTGTTGAGTAGCTGTTGCAGTGGGAAGAGCAAGATGAAGAAAGACAGCTGTAAAAGCGCCAGCAGCAGTAGGAAGCTCTGCTAAGACTGCTTTGTGCCAGTTAGAGATGTGCCAAATTATTTGGCTGCATTTCAAATATCTGGGTGTCCACTACATTTGCCAGCTCACGCTCCCAGGGAATACTTCAGCATTAACACCGCTACTGCCACGCTCCCGCTGCTCTCCCACTTTAATTTCAGCCTTAACGTTTCCGTGCTTCTTTTATTCCTGGTTCCTTCTAGTGCAAAGGAAAGCCCAGTATTGCAGTGCAGAGCCCGAAATAAGGGCTGGGATCTGCAGCTGGTGGGAAGACAAAGCACCACTGTAAAGATTTTTGGCAACTGGCTTGTGAGATCTGCTGGGATATTATTCTGTGTCTCTCCTGTTGTTGTTGTTGTGTTTTTTCCCAGAGAATAATAATTTTATCTTTTACAAACAGTTAGCTAACCTGCACACTTCTCCTGCCTGTCCATCTAGAAGTCCTTGGAGTTGCAGAGCTCAGCTTTGGGAAGTTTACAATGGGAACAGAGAGGAAATTTGGAAGTTTAGGTGGGCTGGGCGGGTAGCAAAGGTGGAAATACAATGGCAGAATGCTATAGGGAAATATTCCAAATGTGTTGTACCTACAGATGTGGCACTTGGGGACATGGGTTAGTGCTGGGTTTGGCAGTGCTGAGGGAATGGTTGGACTCGATGATCTTAAAGGTTTTTCCCAGCCTAAATTATTCTGTGATTCTGTGAATTAAAAGCGCTGCCTGTAGAAACAAGGAATGGAGAGAAGATGGAGTTGTAGAGTAATGAGAATCTGTTTTAGATAATCTCCCTCCTGAAGTGCCCAGAGAGTGCAGGTTCATGTCCAGGACCTCCCAGTTCCTCCTTATGTTCCTTTAAGACCATCTGCACTGCCAAAACCCTGAAAAAACACCACGGTGTAAATCCTTCCCTTGTCCACAGTGAGACCTAGGGGTATGACCAAACTTAAGTTTGTCTTTTTAAGAGTTTTGAAAGCTAAAATAAACAACTACATCTCAAAGAATTAAATTCTTCCTCAAATAATTCCTGTTAACTCTCCTAACTCCTCTCCTTGCCCTGGTAAATACCAGACAGGCCAGGAGACTCTGGAATTACAGACCACTGCTGTGCCTCTACAGCTTCAGCAGTTTCCTTGCTTTTCTATTTGATACTATCATCTATTGTCATGATTTCTTTAAATTCCCAAATCCTAGGAATGATCAAAAACTCCCCTGGACAGAGGAGATAATGCTTTTCTCAGGGAGCTTTTTTTCTTCCCAGGAAGGTTTATCTGTTAAGTGTTTGTGGGAAACAATTCATCTTCTTCTGTTTATTTATGAATATTTCCAAGACGTACTTATCCATGGCAGTTGATTAGCCCTGGAGGTGGTATTTCTCTGGGAGGTACCATTGCTTTGCTGGTTGCAGACAGAGATGGAAAGGTCTGAAATGCCCACAAACACAATTGTAGAATCCTACCCCTCTTGTGTGCCTTCCCTCACCTCGTGGTGACTCTTCTGGGGCAGAGATTCACTCCTGTGGGTTTGGGGATTTTTGGTTGGTTTTTTGTTTGTTTGTTTTTTGTTTTGTCTTGGGTTTGTGGGTTTTTGTTAGTTTTGGTTTGTTGTTTTGTTTTCTTTGTTGGTTTTGGTTTTGTTTTTTTTTCCACAAAATAGGATCCTGTTTGAGCTTGGGTCTCTGGCCTGACTGTAATGCACATAACAATGTCTGAACCAAAAACCTTTCACACCCCCTTCTTCAGAACAAGACGTTTCCTGAAAATAAAATTAATTTATTACAGAAACACAAATCTGTGCTTTCTGAAAGAGAGAGAAAATATCATACCATTCAAATTGGCACAAGCCCAGCTACGCTCACACAATTTATCTTTCCCTTTTGAGCTAATTTTCCAAGCGCCCTGTGCTCTAATTACAGATTTCTTTTTCCTGACCCCAGTCTACCTGTTCTTGTCCTGGATTGTTTAGGTCAGGATTACCATCTGTATGCCTGACTTATTCTGATTTTACCTGCAGGTGAAACTCAAAGAGCCACTGGTTGTACTTCAATAGGGCTTGCAAAACTCCTTGGTTAATCTTTCCTCCAAGATAATGGGAAACATTCTCACTTTTGGAAGTTTCACAGAAATTCCTGCCACTCTGTTCCTGTCTCTGTGCTAACCAGTGAGGGGAGAACAGAGCTATTTTTCCCTGAACTTTCAAATGGGGAACTAGAAAGCTCCAGCCTCTTGAAGCCCCTCTGTCTGGACCTCACAAATAATGATAAAAGACTCTGCCTGTTGTCTTGGCCATGTCAAACTTCTCTTCAGACAACCAGAAAATTCATCTTTCCTGTTAATCTTCCTGACTTTGTTGCCAGAGTCATGGGTTATGGTCTGTTCGTCCTGAGAAAACGTTATCCGAGTCAATATTTAGACAGAATAAGCCTTAATCACAACACAGTTATGCTTCATTAAAGAGGTTTTCCATTTGCTTTGTTTGGAAAATAATGCAGGATGTATCAGAAGCAAATAAATGGGATAGATTTCCTGTTTCTGCAACCCTTCCTTCCACAGAAATAAAGGACTAATCGCTTGTGCAGAAGCCTTTCTTTTCTTCCTTCAGAGGAGGCAGAGGGAAAATTTTCCTCACCCTCACCAGTGTAGATCTGCTTGTTGGGTGGAGCCCAATTCATCCCCTGCTGCTGCTTAGACCCAGAACGACCCGGATTCTTGTTCTCTTGATCATCCCTTTAGGTGCCACCCAAAAATGATGTTCAACTCTGAGCCTTCTCTGGCCATGAAGACCGATCTGCTTTTAGGAGTGGTCCCAACCTTGGTGGACTCCCAGGCCTCCCAGGAGTATAGCTCAGGCTGTCTGTTGGTCCCATCTCACCTTCAGAGGGGAAACACCCAGGGAAGAGTCACAGAATCATTTTGGTTGGGAAGTGACCTCCAGGATCATTGAGTCCAGCCTTTGGCTGATCACCATCTTGCCAACTAAATCACGGCACTGAGTGCCACGTCCAGTTGTTGCTTGAACACCTCCAGGGATTGTGACTCCACCTGGGGAAGCCCCTTCCAATGCTGGAAAACCCTTCCAGTGAAGAAAGCCATGTTTTCAGTCCTCTTCCTGACACCTCCCATGTCCCCAGGGCTCGTCCCCTGTCTTTGGCCCCATGGCAGAACCACAGAGGCACAGAAAGAAGATGGGAGGGGCTGAGACTGCTCAAGGCAGTTGATCCTTTCCCAGCTGGGCATGGGCTAAAGGGTGGAACACGTAGAGCACAAATGCGTAGAGTAGAGCGTGGGTGTGGAGGTTTGGCCTCACAGCCCCTCCACGCAGCCCTGTGGCCCTATTGCCAGAGTAACTGACCACCCAGCTGTCCTCAACACCTTTCTTTATCCTCACAACATCCCAACGAGCTAAAAAAGTGCTTTTGTCTCCGGGGAACCCGCGTGCAGTGGCTCACCCACAGCAGGCAAGAATGATGCTGCCGTGTCTCCCACAGCCTGGAAGAGAAATCACAGCATTTTCCTTCTGTCTGGAACTAAGGAAACAGGCTGCAGCTCCTTCTTCACTTGCTGTTACACCCACGAGTGTAGACCAGACCAACAGGGGGAGGTTGCAGGGGAGCTGGTGGTAGAGGGAGGCCAAGCAGTCGAAGTCTGTGCCCTTCTCCAGGGCATGGAAGAGCAGATGATTTTTCCTGCAGTGTTCACACACACACAAAAAAAAAGTTACTTCTTTCATTTCCTTCCTGAGCAAAGGCCAATGCTGAGCCTAGCAGATTATTCAATAACATCCCATAAAAATATTAAACTTCTATATCGGAACCAAATTAAAATTGTATTTCATGATGTGAACAAAGGTACCCAAGTCGATTTCGTTTCTCTCTCCCTTCTTTTTCAAATTTAATATCACACAGAAGAGAGAAATGAAATCTGTATTTAAATGGCTGTGGAACATTGTGCATTTAAAGTGCACAGCAAGTCACTCCCTAAAGCACTCCATATGATATGTAAATCTTTTGATCTTTCACAAAATGCATGATTTCCATAAAGAATAATGAGTGCTAGCTTGGGAAGTACAATATTGACTGTCACTGTACTGCACTTAGCCACAATTATTATTTGCATGGCTTTTGCAACATAACTGGAGGGGAAAGTCCTGTGAATATTTTTAATGCATTCTAATAGCTACTAAAAGAGATTTTATTTTATAATAGATGCATTCTTTCTTTTGGGTCTACAAGCGTTTTTTTTTCAATTTATTCATTACCTTTTTTTCTTTTTTTGCTCTTTATAAGGAAGCATCTATGGGGAAAAGCAGAGGAGCACACGAGTCCTGGAAAAAAAGAGACAATTGACATCCTGCCCTGCCATGAGCTGCAGGAAAGCAGAGGAATCAACAATAACATTTATTTATTCTTTAAGTCAATGGGTAAAGTTTAACTTGAGAAATGATCTTAGGTATGATCCGTGTGAGAGAGCTTGAAGTGATCATCACCCTGTGAGGCGTTTCTGGATGGATACTCTGCAGGGCGTAAATGCATGGAGATCCCATGGGATCGGTTTGTCAGTGACCACTGGGGTCAGTGGAGCCTTTGGCATCAATCCAGCCTTTTTCCTCTGACTTTCCACATAGGAAGGACTCAAATGCCCTGACCCAGTGGCAGTTGTGCTTATTTCCAGTGCTGGTGATGGGGAGGGAGAAGCTGAGCTGTGGCAATCTGCATGCTGAGCTTTTCCCATCTTTTTTCCCAGCTCCCTGGAGATGCATCAGCCCAGACCCTTCCTGGAGGTGGGGAGCCGGATCCTGTCAAGCAGAAGAAGAGAATTCTCCCATCTTTCTCGGGGTCTCCTGCATCCTGATTGTTCACCCAGGAGATGGGAAGACCACAAGCTCACAGTGCAGGAAAGAGAGGTAGGAATAAGGCCTATCACAACACCACATTAAATAAAGGAAAATTTAAGAATTAACTTACTACACCTCAGCTTTGTTGTTCCCTTCCTGAGGGTTTTGACTGAGGGTCTCTCTGAAGGTCTGTTCCAAATAGCTCAATGCATTTTTTTGCTTTCAATACAAGAAAGCTGAGAAGCTGCAGAGCAAGGTTAGGGTTGGTTGAGCTGGCGGGGAGACGGTCAGGAAAAGGCAGATTATTGAAGATGAAAGTTTCTCATAATGAAGGAGTGTTTGAGGGTTCCAAGGAGACTCAGTGGAGTCAAGGACTGACTCCTCGGGGAGCTGTATATCCACGCAAGGGACGTGCCGTGTGTGTGCCTCTCTGGGGCACAGTTCTCCCAGCAGGACAGATTCACAGCTGAAAAACAACAGTCACACAGAAATCCAACCCTAAGAGGGGTCTGAATCCCTGGTGATCACTTGGTGCAGAGCACAGACCTCTGCTGGCATCAGGCAGCAACGATTCCTGCTGATTTGCACTGATCTGGTCTCAAGGTCCAGTGTGCAAGGAGAAAGTAAAGTTTTGTCTCTGTGTCCCTCAGTTTCTCTGAGGGTGAATTAGGCATAGTGCCATTTTCTTTCTTTATAAAAGCACTTGGAGGACCAGGGAAGAATTTGTTGTAATTAATGGTGTAGCTGAACAGTGATAGAGGTGAACTGAGCTGAACTGCAATAAGAAGTTTTCTTTTCATTTGAAGCAGGCTTCAGGAGACCAAGATGGTAGCAGACACTTTCTGAGCTCACTGTGGAGTCAAAGCCCATTTTCATCCAAAATAGGATTTGGGATTTTTTTTCCATGTATTCCATCTTCATCCCAACCTAGAAGGAATTAAGAACTTGAAAAATTAGTTCTGTCCATGGCAAGGAAGCAGCAAAATCCTTTTTGCTGTTTGACTACTTGGTTAGTTTGACTACTGACACATCATGGAGAGGCACTGTTCCCATGTTTTCATTGCTCTTATCCTTGAAGATTTAACTCCTGCTCAGCACTGATCATTCAGTTCCTCTTTAAAGGACTAACAGTGCAGAGGAGGACTTAGATCTTGTGAGCTGAGATAATTCTTCTGGTTTATTTCCTGGTGCTAGTTTATTGTTATATATTAAATGCTATTTATTGCCCTACCTTTTCTGGAATAATTTTTAGTTTCCCACCTTAGAAACATCGCTCCATGCATGAGCCCATCTTCATGGGTAAGAAAAAGGCAAAAAAAGTTTAGGTTGAATGGCCTCATTGTTGTGTGTAGCACAAGAACCAGATTTTTAAGGCTTCCTTTTTAAATTCTGGACCATTGCGATAATTTCAAACAAAAAAGGATTCCTCTGTGAAAACCTTTGTCAGAAATGAGCTGCACCAGTTTTCCAAAATCTACTGAACTTGTTTACCTGGTAAGACTTGTAGTAATTTTCCATAACATCCTGCCATTTATTATGCTCTGGAAAGTCACTATAGTGATTTCAAGAGGAGAAAACCAAGAAAGATTATTCATTTCACATCCTCATGCAATTCTTTTGTAGGTGGCTTTCAACAAAGGGTGATATTGGATTACATTCATTTTGGTTCTTAATAAACTGGTAAATCTCCCATTGTTCTATGTTGTCCAATTATAAAAGCAATGAATATGAGACTAAGCACTTCAAGATAACCATAGCTTTAAAGATAGACAAAAAGCTTTATAGATTAGGATCAGAATAAAACTGCCATTTTTGTAGCGTTTTGATGAATAATATTTTGTGAATTAAAGCGTTCTCTCTTAGGAACGCCAACAAAGTACTCCTTAAGTAGGAACTGCAGATCTCAGGAAGAGTTTCTGAGTATCTGGGATACTGAAAAGGGAAGGAAGTAAATCCTTCCTAGAAGTCATTTCCTTGCTGTCTGAAGAGGTGATTATGAAGGGTTTTTCCTGAGGTCTGTTTCCCTGTAGGAGCCATCTGTTGGAATTTTCTTGAGCCATTTCTGTTGCCTTCCCATTTCGGTTGTGGTATCTTTTCAAACATACTTCTTAGTTACAGTGTGTTTCAAGAATTGAATCTTCAGTACTTTCTGAAGGCTTAATTGGCAGTAAAAATCAGCATTTTGAAGTCAGGATTTGCTTGTTTTGCTTGGTCCAAAGCAAGGGTTTCCAAAGTTGTCCAAAAACTGCTTCTGCAAGGTCTCTGGAGGTAGTGAAGAACAACACTGGCAAGTAGTTTAAATAGTCTGGGCAGGAGCTGGGCCACTGTAGTAAAATTCTGAGTGTTGGAAGTTGTGAAAAAAAAGAAGAGTTGCAAATCACAGCCTTAAATACCACAGAGGGCTCTGTGGGCTTGTGAACTGGGATCATTGCCTTGCTCGACTCTGTAGGAATTCATGAGACATTTACAAAAAGATTTATTAATCTGTTAATTGCCAACAGATTCTTTGTCAGCAAATCCTTAATGGAAAGCAGAGCCCTCCACCCCTTTAATCCGCATAATCCTACCTTGCTTGCAACTTCCTAAAATTTGATGTGGAATGGCTTAATATTGTAAAATTGTCCCTTGGCAGAGAAGAAGCGGTGAGGTACAGCTCTCTCCAGTGGTCACACAGGACAGATGTCCCGTCCAGGTGCTCATCCCAGTTGTCTGTTAAACTGCAGTGTAAAAGGAATGTGCACCACAGGTGTCAGCTTGCTAGAGAGAAAAATGCATCACGAAGAGATGGAAAAAGAAGCACTTGGACAGATGTGGGCGTGTTTAGATGCCTGAGCCCAGGCATTAAACATCTGTCTTGTCACTGCCAAGGTCCAGCACCCAATCTCACCCCTTGGCTTGGGCTAGGATGAATTTTCGCATCAGGAAACTGCTGCAGCCCCAAAGAAAGCCTGAAATTCCTGTTTAAAGCAGGCTGGGAGGGATGCCATGCTTGTCACACCTGGCAGCAGCATCAGTGGCACAGCTCAGAGTGGACATGAAGGGTAGATGAGAAGATGCTTTCCTGTTGTCAGTCGTCTCCTCATTACCCTCTCACTGCTTCCCAGGATTTCAAGCATCTCCATCTCTTCCTGGATGGCTCTTCCATTCGACAGTGAGCTGCTGGGTGATAATAATTCCTCTGCTCAGGATTGTCAGTCACATCGTGGGACCGTGCCTGGAACAGCAATCGCGGTCTTTGATCAGTTCTGCTGAAACAACCTGTTGTCTTTTATAATAACATTTCCATTGGGAATGTTCAGATGCTGAGGCTAAAAAGAACCATTTCATAGCACACACACAACTACACACACAGTGACTTTGCATTTTTATCCTTTTGATTTTCCAGTGGGTGTATTTGCCTGTTGTTTTTTTTTCTGGCCACATCCATCTGCTTCCTAGTTCTTGAAAAAGCTAGTTTACATGCAATAATTGCCATTAAAATGTGAAGAGAAAGCTCATTGCACAAATGCATTGTTTTGCTCCTTTTAAAGCACGCAGAAGCTACAAAACTAGATGAAGCTGACTGACGGACGGGTTTATTTAATTATTACTTTCAGAAACCTGTTCTCTATCTTGCCCATGGCAGGTGCGGGCTGTGACGTGGCATTTGCTCTGGTAATTATGCAGTTTTTTTGTAAATAGCAGAACAAGTCAGGATGAAAGATAGCACTGCCCTCAGGTTGTGGGGAATGATTCAGCTTTCTCTTTACCCAATTTCAAACGATACACTGAAATGATAAGGTGGCTTTGATTCCTGTTGCACCTCCCACCCCCCCCACTTGTACTCCTGTGACATGAAACTGGGGGAGGGAGAGAGAGGGAGAGGCACTGGAGGATGAATACGTGGAAGGGGCAGATTGTGATGGATGCTGTTATTGCAGAGAGTGATGAAGTTGGTTTGGGGTGCCCTGCACTGCAGTATAGCATTAAAGGACATTGGGATGTCCAATAAAAAAGAATTAAAATGAGTTTTTTGTAAGCCTAGAGCTTTCCCAGGTGGGGCGCTGCAGCTCAGCACTTCCAGCCATGTGCCCACAGCCCCTCTTGCTCAGGGCTGCTCCAGCATCCTCCACCCTGTGCCTCATCCTGCTCCTCTTCTGTGTTTGAAGGAGTCTGTTCTCAGAGTCAGGCTGTTCTTCAGCATCCCCATCCCATGTTTATTTCCCTAAGCAAGGGATAAATATCAGGGGCAGTGCAGGTGGGTGGGTGTATGGAAATTCTTCCCTAAGGAAATGCCAACTAACAGGGAATGCCAAGACAAGCATCCCCCAGGCACCAGGAGATCCTTCCACAGAGAAATGGGATCTAGAAACTGTTCCCTGTTGTTCCCTCCTGCTGAAGAAGGGTGGGTTTAGACTGACTATTGGGGGGATCAGGGGATCAACAGGTGAAATCTATTCCTGCAATCTGCTCAGAGCAGAGCCTGCAGCAGCGTTGGGCTTGCAGGCCTCCCAGTGGGCTGAGTGGTGGGAGGGTGCAGAATCACAGAATTACGGAATGATTTTTGTTGGAAAAGACTTTTAAGATCACCGAGTCCAGCCATTAACCCGGCACTGCCAAGCCCACCGCTAACCCATGTCCCTGAGTTGTGTAAAATCTCCAGGCAGCATTTCCAAACTTGACTAAAAATATCCATCAGGGCCAACATTTTCAAAGCCGAATAATGACCTTTTGGGCTTCTTTGAACTATTCACTTCGGTCCTTTTGAAGTGGCTTAGCTGGGGTGCCCAGCACCACTCACCACCCTGGGCAGATCCCGGCTCCAAAGCCACATTTGGGAGATTTGATATCTTAACATCTCCACTCTCGGCTCGTGCTGCTGAGAGCTGCCCAGTGCTTTATCAGATGCACCGATGTATTCGCTCTTCACCTTGAAATCGATAGGTATTGATGGGGTTTGGAAGCTGCAGAAGACACAGTCCTGCTGCTGATGGCAGTGTGTCGATATCAGCTCAGGAACAGGCAGCCTTAGGAAAAGTTGGCTTCTCTGCTCTCCATCGAGTGTGCAACAGAACAGGAACAAGCCCCACAATCAAAATGTGTGTTGAGTTTATATAAAAGCTCAGCTGAACAATATAATGCTTCAATGGAAGGTGCACAGTACGTATATGAATGAAAACCAGTTGATTGTTACCATGTGTCTATCAAAAATTAAAATAAGGTCGTTCACAAATCTCAACATTTTATGGAGGGGAGGAATATTTTTTTTTTTAATTAGGATTAAAAACATTATCTACTTAAAACGTGTCCATGCATATAGTTCTGGTACAGCCTATGGCAACACCTATGATTTAAAAATAAAACTGTTTTTTTCCAAGAAAGAAGTAATTTTGAGTGATAACTAATTTAGATAGTGCTAATTATATTGGTTGGAACTTGCAAGGGAGTCAATGGATAAAAAGTTGATTAAAGCAAAGTTATAAAACAACAATCAAAAACTCTAACTCTGCCCTTTAAGATGTTCTGAGTATTTTAAAGTTTGTTCCTGCCAACTCTCTTAGCTGCACTGGAAAGTGAATGTTTCTGTACACCTGATTGAAATGAAATGAGAGGAAAAAGTGAGAACTTCTCAGTAAGTTTAAGAGCAGTGAGTGTGTTCTACACCCTGAAATACCCTTGAGATGATGTAAGAAGTTACACAGCAGTGTAACTCAGCTGACCTTTTGATTTCCTGTGCTTTGAACACCTGGTCAGTATCAGTGTGGCTGAGAGAAGCAAGGAGGGGCAGCTGAGAGGATTTGTGAACATTTCTCTCTCTCTCAAACTTGCAGGGCATTGCCTGGGGTTGCTCACTGTAGATCCTCCCAAGTGCATTCCATGTCTTGCAACGTGATATAAACACAGCTGGACCCAGCAGTTAGGTCATTTCTTCTAGGAGTACTTTCCCAGCTTGGATCCAAGAATGGATCTTGTCTGCTTCCAGCTATTTAAGCCTTGGTTTCACATCTGCAGTGAACCCTCGCAGGCTTGTGGGTTCACAGCTGGATGTGTAGTCTCTAACTGAGGAGTGGGCAGATCCATCCATGGCTTTGTGGCCATGAGAAGCACAGGACCGGCAGCCTTGCCCATGCTGGAGGCATTCAGGATTCTTCTTCCAGGCTAAAATCCCATATTTCTCTACCTTCAAGTTCTTCTGCTGGAAAAGCGAAATAACTGACTCAAGCAGAGAGTGACCAAAGCCCAGATCTCCCTGAGAGGATGGAGAGAGACAAAAAATGAACAAGCTGTGGTTATTTCTAGTTGTGTAATATTTCTGTTGATCACCTCACTCTGTTTCTGAAGCCATGTGTTCCCTGCCCTCCCGGCTGAATAATTTGCACAAGAAGATCATGAGGCTGGTGAGTTTTCCTGAGAAACCAGGAAGATCTGACAGAGCTGTAAAGAGAATCATAAAATCACAGAGTGGTTTGGATTGGAAAGGACCTTAAAGACCACCCCATTCCACCGCCTGCCAAGGGAGACACCTTCCACCATCCCAGGTTACTCCAAGCCCCATCCAACCCAGCCTTGGACACTTCCAGGGATGGGGCAGCCACAGCTTCTCTGGGCACCCTGTGTCAGGGACTCCCCACCCTCACAGGGAAGAATTTCTTCCCAATATCCCAACAATATCCCATTTAACTCCGTCCTACACAGATAATCATTACTGTGCACACTGAAGGCTGTGTGTGCCTAATGATTTTGTGTGCAAGATAAAATTCTGATTAGGAAGTGATCAGTTAAATTTTATCTTTCTGGTTCAAACTTAGCCTTACTACTACTACTACTACTCCTACTACTACTACTACTACTACTACTATTATTATTAATATTATTAGTAGTAGTATTATATTTTTATAGGGGCAATATTTTATTTTAAAATATTTTTGCCTAATGAACAATCCACCACACCCCATGAGCACTCGAGAATTTTGAAATTATCAGAAGAATGGACAGATGTTAAAAGAAAGGAAAAAACAAATAAGAAACAGAGATATTTAATGTACATCAGTTAGGCTGCAAGCAGCCTGGCATAAGTCATCCTCTAATAGAGCTGTAAGAATAATTAATTTTTCAGTTCAGTGGTCAAACTGAAAAAACTGTGAGGGAGGAAGGAGAGGAGGTGAGTGGAGTGGGAAGAAACAAGGAGATGTGTTTGGGTCAGCCTTAAGTAACAATTTCTCATTTTCTCTCACTGAAGCGAAACAAACACTTGTATTATCAGTTCCTTTGATAAACGGCCCTATCTGGGTTCCTGAACAGAACTTTCCTTCTAGAAGCAAGGCCTGAAGGTCCTGCACAGATGGTGGTGACACAGAACATCTTTATTTTCCTGAAAATTCTACTTTATGTTCCCTTTCCCAGCAATTAAATTTGCCATTAGTACGCAAAGACCTTTATTAATCATATAATTTGTCAAAGCCTGCTGCCCAGCCTCTGTTTGCATTGTGTTCCAACACTTCTCCAACTGTGGGCCCTCTAAGATATTTTCTACTGGAAGGAAGACCCCTGCTTTTAAGGCTATTAACTGTAAATTTACTTCTTAACAGTAAGTTTTCTTGTATGGCTTTAATTAGGCATGAATTCTTCCCTCTGAGGGTGGTGAGGCCCTGGCACAGGTTGCCCAGAGCAGCTGTGGCTGCCCCATCCCTGGAAGTGTCCAAGGCCAGGTTGGATGGGGCTTGGAGCAACCTGGGATGGTGGAAGGTGTTCCTGCCCATGGCAGGGGGTGGAATGGGATGGGCTTTAAGGTTCCTTCCAACCCAGATCACTTCATGGTTCTAGGATTCTCTTAATGAACTTTTCAAGGATGTTCTAAAACAATCCCCCAAGTCCCCAGGGGAACGTGGCCCAGGTTATGGGTTTCACTATAAATAAGTCCATGGATGATCTCAGAAGATCTGGATTTTTCATCATGCCTTTGCCACGAGTTGCAGTTCAGGTTTTGTCCTATCATCTTCTTCCCTCATGCAGGAGCTCCTTGTTTTCACTATATATAAACAACAGACTCCCCCCTATCCCACCCCCCTGCCAAAAAGTATATATAGGTGTCTGGCTGATAGACTCATAAGGGTAAATTTCTTCGTGGGTAATCAGCAGTGAGCCAAAAACCAGAGACATTTTAAAAGCATGGAAGCAAAAGAGGTTGCTAAAAGAAAAATCTTTGAAGGGGTATTATCCAATTAGCACTGATAGCTCTGCTAATATGGCAGCAATTAAAATGTTGTTTGTGAACTAAATAGGAGAAGACCTAAATATTCTTTGGACTTACATATGAATAATGTTCTAATATCTGGTGGAATAATTATAATGAAGCTGTAAGTATTCTCTCACGAGTTGTTTACTGAAATAGCAGTCTATTTAATCAGTAGCAATGCATTCAAGGTGACTAAATATTAAATATGATTGGCAGCTTGCTGCTTGGACTAAAACGATTAAGTAACATGAGAAAGAAAGTGACAGGTGACTTCAGTCCCCTCGAGGAAACATGCCCCAGCCAGGAAATGGGTTGAGACTTCTAATAATATTGGTAACAAATAAGTGCTGAAATGTTTGCTTGCAGCAGTCAGTCTAGAAAGGAATGCAAATCCTGTTACACATCTTTTTCATCTTGGTGAGGTTGCAGTGGCAGCACTCGCCAGCTCTGAGGTGCTGTGCATTTTAACCACCCTGCAGAGACACTTGGGTGGGCTGTGTCAGGCTGCCAACCACGAAAGCCACCCCAGCCCTCAGCACTGAGCCGAATCCAACCATCCCTGTGGAGACTGGCGGGTCCGGTGGGGTCTGGGGCACCATCACTCAGATCTCCCATGCTCACCCTTTTTGGGGTCTTTGCTTGTTACTTATCCCATTGCTTTGGATTCAGTTAGACAAACAGGGGGGAGGGATGAATTACAAATGGATTCCAGGAGCCTCCAGAGGTCAGCAGGAATTGGGTTTGACCCAGGCTCGGACTTGGGATTGCTGGTTCAGCCCTGGGAAGGGAACACTGCAAGCATGGCATTTCCAGTCCACTGTTTCACAGGGGGATGCCAAATGCTCCTGTCTCTAAACTTCGAATACAATGAAAGTGTTTGCCACTTGAGGTAAGTCTGTGTTCCTTTTTTTTTTAGAGGGATGAGAAACTGGCCAGGGTCATACAGGATTTCCACAGCTGGACCAAAATCTGTGTCCAGTTCTTCTATTCTTGTGTTTTCTGTCACAATGCTTTCTTTTCTAGCTGGTTTTTCCAGATTCTCACAAAGCATCTCCCTCTTTTCTGGTTCTGTGGAATAGGAATGGAACCTTGAACCCACTGCATGGCTTGCTGTAGTCACTGCTGCTGCTCTTCTCTGCTTCTATGCTGAAGCAGCCCAGCAAAGAAGTTGGGGAGCTTGAGGCATCTCCAAGGGCAGGAAGAGGGACTCCTTTCTCTCTCCATGTCCCTAATGAGATCCTAAGTGTAGTATAGACATGAGAGTCAATGCCCTTTTACACAGAAAGTAGAGAATGAATTCCAAACAGTACTGGAGACAGCTGACCCTTTTAGCACAATGCTTAAATATTCTAGTGCCGTGCCAAGGCAGCATGTGCAGAGTAAATATTTTAATCCCTAATTAATCACTTTGGTTAGATTGGTAAAACAGAAGTCTAATGAAAATAATTTGAAATTTCCTTCATGAATAATTGCATTGTTCAGGGGATTCTGGGAAGAGTCAACTGGCTGACCTTCCATTCTTGAGCTGCTCTATTGCTATGAGACTTAATTTGTGTCCTTCAACCCTTTTCAGTCACCGTCACGAGATTAGAAATACCTTTCATGCAGTTTAGCAGCAACTATGCAAAAGGACAGTGCAGTCAGCAGAGAGGTAAGAAATTAGCACATGCTTCCCTGTGGTGAAACACATACAGTACGGCACACAGGACAGGGCAAAGCTTCTTTTCCACTCCGTGTCCCTTCATTATGTCCTGAACATGATGGATTGCGTTGTTTATTGAAGTGCTCATGGCCATTTTTAATTAGAGATGTGAGGTCTGCGGGTGCCAGGGCTTTGGGTATTTGCAGGATTGGAAAAGAATTTGCTTGTTGTTGCGTCCCGGTAGCCGGCACCATGGTTGGTCCCGTGCTTCCAGGGGAATTCATTTCCTCCTGCAGGTCCCATCTTTCCGGTGGCCCGGCGTGAGGCACCAGGCCTGTCTGGACAAGATGGTTTGACTTGTAGGACCAAGACTGGTCCAGTGAGAGCAAAATCACCCTCCCTGTTCACTTCAGTTTTCATTTCTCTACAGAGCAGCTACAGTTTGCTGTGCAGGGTAGATTTAAGTGCAGCAAGGTCTGTGGTCCTTCCCCAAGCTTTCACCTTTGTTAAAAAAACCACATTAGACCATCCTCAATCTCAGTACAGTTTTTCTTTTGTTTGATAGCTGCAAAGGTACAGCTGGAAATGTTCATGAGAACAAGTTATGCTGTGCAGGCAAGGGTTTAAAACCACATCTTCAGTTGATAGACCTGTGAGTGTCCTTTCCAGCGGGCCTCTTTCGCCAGGCTGTTGTGGAGCAGGCCTGTTGCTGGAAGATTTGTTCGCTGTAGAGCTGCAATTCATGCATCTGCTAAAGGTGGAGTTTCTGTGGAAAGGCAGTGGCATCAGACACTGCAAAGTTGTTGGGTTCCTCTGTGGTTTTTGTCGTTAGAATCAGAGAAGGGACCCATGAGTTCAACTTCTGGCTCGGCATGGGATAACTCCAAAAATTCTTGTTCAGGATGGTGTGTTCAGCTTTCAAAGTAGCCACCAAAACCTGTGGGATTCTTGTGAGAGGGCAGGGCAGGGCTGTACACTGCCTGCAGCCGTGAGGGAGGACAGGAGCCGTGTTACAGGGCTGCTCTGGATGCTGCTCGTCCACAGGCAGTTGGATTGGGCATCACCTGATCCCAACACAACCCCAGAGTGTGCTGTGAGAAAAGCAGAAGGGGGAGAAGTAGCAGCACAGGGGCAGGAGCATCTTCAATAGGGATTGGATTTCAGGCTTCAGGGGGTGAGGAGGACGTGGGGGAACAACATCATGCGAAATTCAGAGAGGGAATGCAAAGGTTTTGCAAGGAATAGGTCGTGAAATACAAGGCAGGAGGATTGAAAAGGGCAAGGTGGCTTGATTTGGGAGCTGGTTGTGTTGAGGAGAGGAGTAGAGGTATGAGTGTGGGCCAGAGCCTTGCTTTGGGAGAGAGAAAGGTGTGGTAGAATATGATTTTTTGGTCCAAGAAACAGATCTGTCCTTGCCAGAGCCTTAGAGAGTTGGGAATGTGTGTGAGCACAGCTCAGAGCAGGGGCTGCTGAAAAACTCCACGAGACAGCATTTTTACCTATTAAGAAAATGATTTTTGAAACAAACAAACAAATTTAAGCTTTTCATTTACTTTTAGAGGGCAAATATTAATCACTGTTCTGCTAGTGGTTTTACCTGACAAAGCCAAACTTTTTACAATGATTATCACTTCATAGCATCTTGCAGTCTCCACTTCCATTTGTGGTTTTGTTTTTTTTTTTTTTGCTCCCACATTCCCTATTTTATTTTTCTATTCGTCTGCGCAGTTGTTGCTTATCAGCCATGGAAATTTACAGATATTAAATTAGCTACAGGAGGGCTCTGATATTGTTCCCTCAATGCTAGAGAAACCTATTGAGAACTAAAGGGAAAATTATTAATGAAAACCGAATGAGAAGGCTATAAAGTTCAAACAAAGTGTGTTCCCTACCTCACAAGATCTGGATGCATGCAAAATTTCATGAAAATTACTCATAAAATGGTATATTATGTTTCACTTCTTCAACCAAAAGCATTAGAGAACTATTTTCATTCAGTGCAAAATATATTGGATGATAATGATAATTAATGTGGTGAACCATTTAACAAGGCGATAATGCAGGATATGAAGGGTTTATTATAAAAGGCATGACCCTCACCACAGGACTTGAACTTGTTACTTTTGACACTAGAAAGCAAAGCCTCTGCCCTGTAGGCTGGAAAATGTCTTCTCCAGTTGAGATGCAGATCATAAAAGAGTGTCATGGAAATGAACCTTGGTTTTATCTAAAAAGGGTGTGGGGAAAGAGACTAAATCTGTGTGTGTGTCCACTAACGGGGTAAATATTCAGCAATTTGGGTGTTTGGGGTAGTTATTTCTGGACCAAAATGGAGGATAAATTTTAAGATATTACCTCTCCACTATGATGCTGATGCTCAGTACAGTGTGGTCTTTCTATGTGATCATAAACCAAAGCTAAACAAAACCAATTCCCACATGTTAAAGTACAGAGTCTCCTTCCAAGCCAGTCAGGAGAAGCCTGCAGCTTCTGAGTCTTTTGGACTTGCTGGGGTCAATTGAGTTTTGTTCTGTTACTCAGAATTCTTCCAAGAGACAAACAAACAGGAAAGTATATTATATTATATTGGAAAACTAAAAAGATTCCTTTGCAATTCTCTCACATATTATTGTTTCAACACAAAGGATGTAAGAGAGAACAGCTAAAGTTAAAATTTGCTTTTCAGCCTAGATTTCCTGGTTCATTCCCTTGCTCTGTATTGAGAGGAAACAGCTAGAGCTGTTACTGAATTTAGCCACAACACCTGAACCAAACTGATAATGAATTCACAAGGCTGAAATTGGCTTCAACACCTCCAACCCTGGGCAAACCTGCAGCTATCCAGACAGAACTAAACTTCCAGAGCTCTACAGTGGCCCAGAACCCTGACCCAGCATGAACATACACGCACTTTACCAACAGCATGACCTTAACACAGGGAGAACTGTGTCCTGTCCTGAAATTCAGAGCAAGTGCTATTGCTGGTACTGGAAAGGCTGGAACCTTGTCTGGGATCTTGAACAGAGCACAGAGAGGGCTGAAACCTGTCTGAAAGCCTGGGTGAAATACAGGCAAATATTTTTGCAAATTAAAAACTGGCATGGCAGAGGAATATGGTCAGAAACTACAAAAGGCCTGGGAAGGTTGATGCTCAGGGCAGCCTGCTGGCTCCAACGTGCTGCTCGGGGTTCCTGGCGAGCCATTTTAATTGAAAGTGAGAGCGTCTGTGGCAAAAGGTTGAGAAGTCCTGCTCTAATTGACTCTTTCTGGGGTTAACCGTCGCAAAGAACGAGTCAGATCCCAGCTCCGCCGTCAGTTCAGTCCTCCCCCATCATTAATTACTTTGGTTGCATTTCTTAATCAGCGCTGCTCGGATCTATCGGAGAGATCCCTGGCACCTCGCCAGCACCGCCACTCCGACTGGATAAAACACACGGCGCAGGGAAGGGGAGGAGGGCAAACCTTGCTTGTTATTTCTTCTCCCTTTGATGCTGAACGAGTTTGGTTTCCGACACAGGCCTTTCTGTGCAGCTTCTTTCCCCACCAGAGCTCTGGGATCGTCGTCCTCGTGGCCTCTCTTTGGTTGTGACTTTAACTGACCTTCCAGCATTTTGTAGGGTTGTGGTTCAAATGAACTGATTTCTGTCAATGGCTGTGGCAGGGCACTTTGTCCCAAAACGCCACAGATCCTGAGGTAGCTGTAAATCAAGGCAAAGAGGCCCTTCAGGTTTCTCCACACTCGATCTCAGCTATCCCTGCTCATGGAAGGGTGGTTAGAACTAGATGATCTTTAAGGTCCTTTCCAGCCCAAAACATTCTCTGATTCTGTCTGCCTATGATGCTTGCCCTGCAATAGCTGGAAGTGGGATTCCATCTGCACCTACACATTTAATGGTAGATTGGGATCTTCACAGCCAGAAAAATCACAGACCTGAAAAGACAGGTTTAGAGAGTCCAGGTACCAGCAAGGCAGCAGGAAGGGAGCAATTTTGCCTTGGAGCACAGAGTTCCGAGATTGTGTCCTGTCTTGCTCAGGCCGGCTGCTTTGGAGTTTTCTCTGGGTTTCACACCCCACTTTCATCCCCTTTCTCCACCACAGTTTTTTTTTCAGCTGAAGACTAAACAGTTTCGTCCTCTCTGGGTTAAAGAAGGGGTTGCAACCCATTCCATGCAACCTCCAGGAAACTCACCAGATATGTAGGGGTTGAAGGGGATAGAAGAAAAGATTTTATACCTTTGTGTTGCATTTCTCTTGCAGTCAAGAGGGTAAAATGAGTCCATTACCAGAAGCCGCCCTCTGCCATCAAGTTCCTGGGAAGAATAGCTGTTTGGACATAGTTAATGCTTCGACTCAATGATCTTAGAGGTCCTTTCCAACCTAAATGATTTCATGAGTCTAAGGGAGGTTTCATAGAATCATTTAATGGCCTGGGTTGGAAGAGACCTTAAAGACCATTGCATTCCAACCCCTTGACATGGATAAGAACGCCTTTCACTAGACCAAGTTGCTCCAAGCCCTATCCAACCTGGCTTTGGACACTTCCAGGGATGGGAGAGCCACAGCTTCTCTGGGCAACCTGTTCAATGCCTCACCACCCTCACAGAATAGAATTTCTTCCCAATATCCCATCTAACCCTGCCCTCTGGCAGTGGGAAGCCACTACCCACTGTCCTGTCACTCCATGCCCTTGTCCCAAGTCACTCTCCAGCTCTCTTGGGGCACTGGAAGGAGGTTTCTTTCAGGGAAATTTCCTAGCTTGGATGAAGCAGTTCAAGCCACTTGACTTCTCTTGTTGAGGGGAGGACGAGAAGCAAGCACAGCCCGTTTCAGCGTTTTGATCTCTCAGATTTTGTTGTCTCACAGTGAGACCAGTCCAGGGGGAGAGGAGCGGCCAACCCAGAACAATCACAGCACATTTACTGTAAGGGATTACTTTTTTTTTTTTTGCCTTGGAAATTTCACAACTGGCTTTAATTAAGTTCTTGCAAACCCAGCAAACGCACACAAGGCATTAGAGAGGGGAAGGGTACGTGTGCGCGCGCGTGTTTGCCGGATGGGATTTTTGCAAGTTTTCCTTCCTCTAATGAAAATTTCCTTGGCTGTCCCCATTAGAACAGGCTGCAGCCAAGCTTCTGGTGGGCTGACACCCCGTGGCTTGGCCCTGGGGTCACGCACTCGTGCCAGGTGGCGAGAGAGCAGCATTTCTCTGCTAATGCCCCAACAGCCTGTTCAAAATACGCAAAAAAGCTGTAAAATTAGTGAGATACGTATTTCAAAGTCCTCCCCGACGTAGTTTTATTATTTCTTTCAATATGCTCTTTGGATTACTGATGGCATGTGTCTTTTAAACAGCCCGCGGGACCTGTGTCCCTGCCAAAACCCCTAAAAGGTGCTGGTTTTGCTGTCACTCCTGCTTGTAAAATGTGTTGTCTGAAACCACCTCTTCCTCAGCAGGGTATTTTCTGAGTAGTTTTCCCTCCACCTCTGCAAATTCGTGTGCGTTTCGTTTGTCTGCACGGGGGTTACTAATCAAGGATGTCATGAGCTCTCAATGAAACAAAGTCTTTGGATGTGGGGACCCAGAAAAATGGACACAGTGTACTCCCAAAATGTTCTTAGTAGCACATGTGAATTTCTTTGCACTCAAATTAAGCAGGATTAAAGCAGCTAAACTGTTGTTGCTCAGTTCTCTTGGATCATGTGACAAAGCCTGAATCGCTTTTAGTCACTGGTATAGGCCTAAGTCAGTCCCTTGATCTCCAAATTAATTTTTGAATTGAATGATTGTGTGGGGTTTTTTCGTCCTAATTGAGTCTTCAAGTGAAAAATGCTTAGCAAACAGATGGAAAACTGAGGACAAAAGGCTCTATTATGTAATTAAAAAAAGGGAGAGTTCACTACAACAGTTTGAAATTAGTACTTGGAGGCTCAATTTATTTTTTTTTTCCCCTCATAAAATCCCAAACAGTAAGTGATATGCAGCGTGTTTGGCACAGCTTGGTGGAAAACCATGAGAAAGGAAGAAGGTGAAAAATTCGTACCAGCAGCTCTCATAGCAGACAGTACAAAGCATCTGAGTAATTTATTGAGCCACTCCTCATTTTTCATTAATTGATATGGCAGAAGCAATATTCCTTTTTCCCAGGAAGAGAAAGGTTTCAAGGGGTAGCAGTGCAAAGCTCAAAGGTTGTTCACGGATATGAAAAACCTCCAAACTTCCCCTGGGAAATGCACTGGAATGTTTCGAGTTCTGTGGGACCCTTGGGGCACCCCAGGGTTTTCTTGCTGTTCCTCAAACAGTGGGCTGGAAGGATGGGGAAATACCTGGAATTTCCGCAAGGAGCTCTCTTTCATTCCTAGGTGGAGAGTTAATTAATATCCCTGTCTGCTAACGAGCAGGAGTAAATGGGTTTTATTGACAACTACTGAGTCAATGGGGTTTATTGATAACTGCTGAAGTCCAATCAGAAATCCAGGTTAAAATTGGCCATACTTTTGCCAGCTGTCTCCTCTACTTACAGTTAATAGGTAGAATTGCTTTTTGCCCAAGAAATCCCTGTTGTTGCTCTCTGTAGTTTAACACAGAGCTCATCACTGTAGTTGTGCTCGTGCTAAGTATTTTTCAATGCTTAGGGCACATATATTTGATAACTCTTTACTTCCTATTGTCCTGGCAACTGAATGTTTTTAAGCTGTTCCAAGTCACAGTCACTTCTTAATATAAAAAAAGAGAGAAAAATAATCAAATATTAATTGATTTTTGGCCATGGTTATGGGAAAACCATCGGCTCTGGTGAGGTGCAGAAGCCATCAGCACCAACAAGAAAGCAAAGAGTTGCCTTTCTACACCTTGGCATTTCCTTTAAAGTGGAAAGGAAACATTCTGTGGGAGCTGCACAGTTTTGTGGTTGGATGGAGCTTGGACAGAAACTATCACTTGTGCTGGGCTCTTCCACAGCACTGCATGTTTTGGTCCATGTATTGTGTCTATGTGATCCGTGGAGCTCCAGTGTTCACCTGGAGCATCGTGTTACTCATAAATATTGTGCAAAGAGTTTGATTCTGCTCATGCCAAGACTGCTCAAATTTCTTGGCATAACTTATTGATGAATAATAGAAAGAGTCTGGCTAAGTGTGTTCATACGTTTAAGAAGATGATTTTCCCTAGAGAAGCGTCTGAGAGATGCTTGGGTCTTAAAAGGTTCACAAAAACCTGTATGGTTTCAAGTCCTTTTGCTGGCCATCATGTCAGTGTTAGCATTTCTCCCTCACTGGGATCTTGTTCTGCTCCTTTTGGAGCCAAGGGATAGTTCCAGCATACGGAGAGGGAGCAGGAGGGTCTGGGCTACAGCCTCTGAGAGGGAAAAAAATGGGAGAAAAGTAACTGCAGACAGAACAAGTAACAACAACTTCTTTCCTGAGGTGAAAATGTGTCACTGAGTTCAGAACAAGTAGGACTTTGTTCAGGCGGTTAAACTGACAGAGGGCAGGATTAGATGGGATATTGGGAAGAAATTCTTCCTTGTGAGGGTGGGGAGGCCCTGGCACAGGGTGCCCAGAGAAGCTGTGGCTGCCCCATCCCTGGGAAGTGTTCAAGGCCAGCTTGGACGGGGCTTGGAGCAACCTGGGCTAGTGGAAGGTGTCCCTGCCCATGGCAGGAGGTGGCACTGGATGTTCTTTAAGGTCCCTTTCCGACCCAAACCACTCTGTGACTGATTCTAATCAGTGAAAATGGGATATCAGCAGGATGGGAGACACCTGCAAGGTCTCACTCTGCAGTGGGATATTTCCATATTTGTTATAGAGGTACTCGTGGTTGGTCCACATTGAACAGCATCCGTGCACCGGGAAGACCATCGGGAGGGGATGATTCCCACAGCAGCTGCCCCCCTCCTGGCTGAGCTGGGCACTTGGGAACCCGGTGGGTTTGCAATGCCATCCTTAGCAGATGCACTCAGCAGAGCCAGACCACCGAACCAGCTCTGCTCCCTCTCTGGGCTGCTCCAAGCTCACCCCAACAGTCTCCAAATCAGATCCTGTAAATCAAGCCTCCTTAGTTTTCATTATTTTCCTGAATTAGAAGCTCAGGGAAGGCTTATTCTCATTTTGCCTGAAATAGCAGCACATGAGCTGGGCAGGAACAGATCTAACCTTTCAGCAGAGTTCGGGCTCCGCCACGTCAGCGATTGTTTCTCGCCATCGCAGTGTAAAACTCTTTTCCCTTTCACTTCACATCATTTCTTTCTGCAGAACGCTTTCAGTGCAGATAATGCACACGGAGGTACAATGCAGGCAGTTGTCTGAGAAAAGAAACCCGTTTTCTTCTAGTGGGTGGTAGGTAAGAATTACTAATCCAATCTGCTTGAGTTAACGCAAAACAAGGATTAGGGTAAAGTTCCCGAATATGTTAATCTTCCTTTATAGAGGCAAACTTTAGCACCGCTATCAACCCCGTGGTTTATAGTTCATGGGAACAATGAACCAATTAAACTCGAGCAGAAAAAAATCTTGCACAAGTTTTCTGATTGTTACCTAATACTTTGAATTCTTTTGATTCTTAATTATTTGCCACTGTGTCATAGACAGGGGAAATAAAACGTTGTTTATTATTCATTAGACTGTTTCTAAACATATCCATAATTAACGGCATCTTATTGTAGTTGTTCTTTTCATCTCTCCCTTTATGAAAGTAGGTATTAAATGACACATAAGGGCCTGGATAACTGATATAATTGTTGGCAGTGGAAATAGATGGCTTACTGGAATTGTTGTGCCTATTCATAGTCAGCTAGTTGTGAAAAAAATTCAGCTTGTGTGAAGGAAAGAAAAAGGGACATTCAGAACCATTTCTCTTCGGTTTTGGGAAAGAAAAAATACCTTTTTCACTTTTTATAAATGAGCACCCAACAGCAGAATGTCCTCTGGCATTACAGAAGCAAGCCCATTTGGAAAAGCCTTAAATGCTGATTTAGCCCTGTTGGTATCCAAAATATTCTTACTTACTGCTGCTCTTACGGCAATCCATACAATTTGGAAAATTTTACTGTGTATTCTGGATTTTTTTTCTGCCTTTCAAATTTCTGACTGGGGAACAGAGCAAAAGGAGAATAATTGGACTTGCTGCTTGAGACAGAAATGTCAAGGATTTACTTTTGAATGCTAAAAGGTCTATTCTCCTGTCAATACCTGCATGTGGATCTTGGGCACATCAATTAGAGAAATGTAGTCCCAAAGCAAATGTTACACTGCAGGATTTCAGCAACTTCTGTGCCAGTGGGTCAGAAAAGGCAGTTTGATTTCAGAGTAACAATGCAGATGTTTTACCTAACCAGCTATTGATCCTGGCAATAAGTGGACAGCAGGGTTGTTTTTGCAGTATCACTATGTGCTTGTGCTTGTTAGAGATTGAATCCTGCTGCAATGCAATGCAAAAGCTGTTTGTGGGAGATTCTGATGTCACCACCACTTCTGGAAACCTCAGTAATGATTGGGGATTTAATTGGACCTGAAGGAGAAGCGAAGTCACCTTCTACTGGATACACTTTTGTGTACAACCAAAATTCCAATGCAATGTGCTTTATAAAAAAAGCCTCAGGATGAGACATGTTGGATATTGAGATCCAAGCTCCGGTTCAGTTTATTAAGTCACATTTATAATGTTCTCAATTAAGAGAACTGTAGTTCAGGGAATACAACAGGTCACAGCAGGTCAGAGTACAGGCCTCTGTAGCAGAGCACTTGTCAAAGGCTCATTTTATTTAGTAAAAATTAGTCAGCTTTCACATCCCTTTGGTGAAAAGTGGGCCCTTGTGCAAGGCACTGAGCTGACCCCATCATGCTGGAGTTAAACTTCTCAGCAGGAAGCAAGGACTCCTCAGGGGCAGTGACCCAGTGCCTTGTTTTTAGTCCTTTTGTTCAACTTCCTTGATTTTTGCTTTTCACCTGAGAGGAGCAGACAACTCAGCCATCACCCTCCTTGGGACTGGCTGCTCCATGTCTTGACCCTCCAATTCATCTCCGTGCTCCTTCTGTCGAGCAAAAACCTTTGGGAAAGTGCAAGTGAGATTGGGGGACTTTTTTAGACTGACATCAGCATGCCATCAGAAAGTGCAGTGCTCAGTGCACCGTCACCTCCCAGCACAGATAATCAGAGAATCCTTTAGGTTGGAAAAGAGATTTGAGATCATCGAGTCCAACTGATGCCAAAGCCACCATTAACCCATGTCCTCAAGTGCCACATCCACACGGCTTTTAAACCCCTGCAGGGATGGTGACTCTACTAATGCCCTGTCCCAGTGCTTCACAATCCTTATGACGAAGAAATTTTTCCTAATATTCAATCTAAGCCTCCTCTGGCACAACTTGAGGCTGTTTCCTCTCGTCCTATCGCTTGTTACTTGGGAGAAGAGACCAACACCGATAATAAGGGACTCCCTACGTGGATTTAGTTAGAAACAAAGCACACCAAAACCTCAGACACAGCCAGGATATCTCTCCCAGTTTGGAGGGCTGTTTTCTGGGAGCTGAGGGAAGCACTTGGCTGCGGGGTGACAGGTTAAGTGTGGTCTGTCTGCGGGCCAGACACTCCGAGGTGTAAACTGGGAGCGCTCCCAAGATGCCGAGTTACATCTTCTGGAGAGCTGCCCTGCTCCATCAGGCTCTGCCGTGCCGGGGCCCCATCCTGGGAGCTCTGGAGCCAGTGGGAACAGATGGCACTCAGCACTTGGCAGCATTAGACCCCAAATCCCAGGTCCTGGGTCTTTTTTTTTTTTTGTCTAACCACCAAAAAATCTCTTTCAGTTCACGAGTGGCAAAGCAGCAGCAAAACCGAGGTGGAGCGAGACTCACCGGGCAAACCTGGTTTGCTGCTTGAATAAATTTGCAAAAGTAGCGAGTGCTTTTTGCAAGCCCTCCAGTGCACAGCAGAAATAGTCCAAGTTTGAGGCTGGGGGACTTTTCAAGCTCGTTTCCCTGCTGTGGCACATAACGAACAGACAAAAACCCCTTTCTGTAGCCTCCGCTGGCTGCGACATTTGTTGGTGTCTGCGGATCTTATTCAGAGCGCTTTGTGCAACACTCGTAGTAATGTAACTGTATTGTGGCAGGAGACTGGAGAGGGCAGCGGATCACTCGCTCGAAAACATGACCTTTTAATTTAAACAAAAGACTTGAAAAAATGAAAGTGGGTCTTAAATGCAGTTTAATCAGTCAGGCGAAAGATGTCTAATGAAGCTGCCAGACAGATTTGTAGCCAGACTGTCACTTTACCCACCATGTTTACAGCCTCCAGTGGTGAGATTAGGACTGGGTGAAGGCACAGTCTATCCAAATTTCCCCAGTCTGCTCCTCTACTCTGTTTGTTGAGTTTTGACAGTTTGACAAATTATTTTGTTGTGTTGTCTCTAGACCTGGAGGAGCTGAGCGTGTCGCTCCCACCTTTGAGTGCAGCTGAGAGTTGCCTGATGGAGGGATGAGAGACCCAAACAGATGCTGCAATGCTACAAAATCAAGGTAAACCCTCTCAGACTTTCTGCTTTATGATGTTTTCCTCCTAGGTGATCAGTGCTAAACCATCTGCCTCTTGAATAAGGACGGCTGAAACATGTCAGAGCAATTTTTAAACATCTTGATTCCCTCTGCTGTGAATCAATGAGTTGNACCATCTGCCTCTTGAATAAGGACAGCTGAAACATGTCAGAGCAATTCTGTAATTTTTAATTTCCTTTTTTTACCAGGATCTCTATTTCCTACTTAAAGCCTCTGGGATGCTGCAGCGATGAATAGGGCAGCTGTGGAAACCTTTCGGCAGTTGTTGCTGCATCAGAAGATGCCTACACCAAGAAAGGACTTGATTTAAGGAGAACCAAGTTAGAAACCTCCCCCAGAGTTGAATTCCCAGCTCTGTGACCATCATGGCAGCGGCGATCGCGCGTTTCTCGCCAACACAAAATTGGTTCTGTCTTAGAGTTTCTGGATGCACGATTGTTATTTATTTTTCAGGAAATATTTGCTACTTAAGAAGTTTTCCGTGGCTGCCCGTTGTAGAAGCCAACCTCTGTGTTTATCCACAGGCTAAGCAGGGCTCAGACACGCGGCGTCTGAGCTCCCCCACACAGTAATGTCGGTGAACCCAGGCTGGAAGGGGAGGAATTGCCTCTCCAGAAGATGAGAGGGGATCCATTTTCCATGCTAGCTCTTTCCTGGGGGGGTTTGTCGAGAAGAGAAAAAACCACTCACAATTTTCTGTCTTTTCACCCTTTTATTTAATTTTTTTTTTAAAGAACATCAAAGTTATCACTCCTGCTTTCTCACCATAATCCCACAAATCCTAATGTATGTCTCCCAGTCCTCTCATGCTAAAAGCACAAGTGTGTGTATGTTTTTCAGCATTTAGGAGGGTGCTGGCTGTTTCCCTATTTGCATACACTCTGTGTTACTGAAAGAGCCAAACCAGGAAAAGCAGTTCAAACTCAAACATTTGCTTATTTTTCTCAGGTACTTTAAAGCCAATTATTATTTTAAAATCACTTACGTGATGTGACACCTAATTCTGGTTCAGTGGAACAAGACAAGTGGACAAAAATTACTTTTCTTGTGAGTCGCTTTTTTTTCTCCTCCCTTTCCATAAACATTTTTTTTTCCCTAAGTTTCATGCTTAGCAAAAAAACCCTCTGTAATTGTCTTGTCATGATTGTAGCTTTTCCCATTCACTGCCACTTTACATGGAAGCCCCGGGAAAAGAATTCTTAAAAATGAAATTTCATGCTTGCATGTGTTTCTGTGATCTGCAGTGTGTATGATCTCCGAGTGGAAAAACTTCTCTAAAAATAACTGGATTACCCTTGCTCCGACGCCATCTGATGCCTCCTGAGCAGATCCCGCCGCTCGCCTGTGATCTCTCGCCCACCGCAATCGGGGTGACAGGCATTGAGGAGAGGGCCTGGCGGTGACACCCCCGCCCTCGCCCCCCTCGGGACACAGGCTGGGGGAGTGGGGCAGCCCCTCTCAGCGGAGCACAAAGCTCTGACCTGTGGCAAACAGGGAAATAGCGTCGTTACCGGGTTCCTCGGGAGGACCTGCAGCGTTTTGCCTCAAAGATTGTTTTCAGACTTATTTTCCTTGCAGGCCTCCACCGTACAGGGTTTTTTTGAGGGGACTGGTTTGGACAATGCAGCTTGGGGTGTGTCTGTCTAATGGTGTGCGCAGGGCATCATCCCAACCCTCCCCATCCATCAGGAAGGCTCCCGTGGAGCCTGAGGGCTGGGACCTGCCCCTTTTGGTTGTAAGGCCCTCTTTTCTCTGCAGCGTCCATCCCTGGTCTGGGGCCTGCAGGTGGTATTGCAGCCCAAGAAATCAATACTGGTAGAGGCCAGAGATCCAAATATTCGTCTTTCAAGATGTTTTTCCTCTTGTCTTAAAATCCTTCTTCCTACATGAACGCGCTCTTTGGCTTCGTTAGGATGGGAACTGCAGATGCAGCCAGAGCCACAGCAATCAGCTTCCTCTTTCCCTGCTGCCCAGTGATTTCATGGCAGGTTTTCCTGCCTGGAAGTAGAAATGACTTTGTAAGTCCTTGCTCCTGCGATGCCACCCAGCAATGGCACCTGCCAGCTGGGCCAGCGGTGCCCACAGGACAAAAGAGTGTGTCCCTCTCTGGCATGGCTGTATCCAACCCTGACCCACATAAGTAACAGTCCCTCAAGGGCCACCTTGAAAAGGGATTAGGTAGGAGTGGGTAGGAAAAACCACTGAGCAGATGAGAGCAATAACACATTAGCCGGAGCGGGAAGGCTGGTCCGGTGACTGAACACCAGACTTGGACTCGGGAGATCAAGGTTTAATCCTCCATTCTTCCACAGATGTTGGCAAGTCACTTAATCTCTCTGTGCCTCAGTTCCCCATCTGGAAAAGGAAGATAATGGTAGTTCTTTTGTCTGCACTGTCTGTTTAGATTTCTAAGTTTTCCAAGGCCAGGGATGCTTCTTCAGGAGCATATAGATGGCACCTGCCTCTGCAGAGGGAATCACACTGCAGCCTTCCATGCTAGAAATTATAATTAATAACAGAAATATCAGTCCTTTAATCATCAGAGAACTCACAGTGGTTTGCAACAAAATTTGCAGTTAATGCATGATCAAAGCTTTAACTGAGGTTGAATAAGCACTTAATAGAATATAATGGGCATTTCCAGAAAATGTCTTTGTGGGGTCTTGGGACTCTCTGTTTGCAGCTTCAGATGACCACAACAGTCACCCCCATCCTGTACTACCTGGGATGTACTACCCAGCATTTTCAAGCTGGGTGTCAAGGCAGAAGTTGTAGCAAGCGGATTTTAACTGGCAAGAAACATCAACAACAGCTTTGCCTGTGGTCATTCCCAACCCACCATGGATTCAGAAGAAATCAGACCAACTCCTGCTGTGGGAATCTGCAGTTCCCTCTACTTCAGAGCCCTCTGTTTCTCCATCACCTGAAAAGTTTGGGCTGAATTCATAGAATCATAAACCTGTAGAATACCCTGCGTTGAAAGGGACCCACAAGGATCATTGAGTCCAACTCCTGGCCTTGCACAGCACACTCCAAGGATCACACACTGTGCCCAAGAACACTGAATTTAATGCTCTCAGGGTTACGTGTATGTTATATTATTAAGAGAGATGTCGTTATTACTCTGGGGAACCTACCACAACCAAAATCACCCAGGTTACTTTTCAGGAGAAAAAGCCCAAAGTAACTATTTCTAGAACTTTTCCTTTGCTGATGTGACATGAAAAAAAATATTTTGAAATTTGTTCACTCTGCTTGAAATCTGTTCACTCTGCTTTCCAGTGACAGAGTAGTGGTATCTGTCCTGATTACACTTAGCATCTACCGGAGTCTTCACTGAGGTTAAAAGGAAATTTCAGCAGGTAGGATTATCTCCAACAAGTGTTATATCCTGCCAAATTGTGTTTGGATTTTGTTAGACTTATTTACTTGTTCACAACACCCAGGGAAACAAAGACTTCTTTTCCTGTAAAGAATTTGGCTGCATTTGAAGACATGGGAACTGTGTTTTTGAGGTGAATCAGGCTCAGGTGGACTTTAGGATTTGACATAATATTGACTAAGTGACTAACCTCCCTCTTCTGCAGGATGTGCCGTGGCTGCTGTGAGCAGTGCTGAGCTATTAGAGGGCTGCAGGAATGCTTTCTGGTGGCAGGTTTGGCTTAGGACACTTCACTTGAAGTTTTTGGGATTAACTAGTTTATGGTTCTGTCTTGGCTCCAGCCTCGTTTGCAGAGCTGTGGGATGTCCTGAAATTCCCTCTGCGTGTCCTCTCTCTCCTCTCTCTCTCTCCATCTCCTCTGACTCTATCCAAGAACCTTGGTGAAAATTCAGTCCTGATGGTGATGCCTTCACTGATGGTTGTTCTACAGATAAACCCCTTGACTTCAGCCCTGGGATCTTCCATCCATCTCTTCTTTTTCCTGTGCTTCCCCCTCACGTACATCTCTGCTTTCCGACACTTCCCATCTTGCTGCTCAGCCCTGTATCCCCATTTTATTAACGAGACATTGGGCTCTAAGTGAGCTCTGGGCCTTTCAGTCCTTTTCTTGTGGTCTCTGTCCCTGATGAAGATCTTCTGTGCTTGTTCCATGCATCAACAGTGGATGATTGTCTCATATATTTGTTTTTAAGGGTTGATCTGACTGGAGAACTGATGATAAGCATCTGCCCCAGCTGCACCTTATACTTCCAAATCCTCTTTCATTGAACAGGTAAGGAGGTCTGAGATTCCTGGACTCATAGCACATTCCTAATGAAGAGGGAAGAGTGGAGTAAGTGGAGTAAGTGGAGACATGGCCTTTGCAGTGGGTTACGTGTCCCCACAATGGAGTAAATGCCCTGGAGTGAATATTCTGTGTGTGCATGATAAGCCTTAACTAGCCCTGATTATGTGCATGTTGAAAAAGATGGCAAGAAAATTACAGATATTTTTCTCTTTAGTTTTAAATTTCAAGTATCGCTTTTTAAAATTTTTTTCCTGTGACTAATTGCACCGAAATGTGGGTGGAAGAGGGTCTGGGTTTACCAGTCGGTTGAAAATTAAGAAGAACTGAAAAAATTTGTCTTTTTCCCCATTTCTGCTGAAGATTCTCTCTCATTTCTTTGAGCTAAACCTCTGCCATGCCCCCTGTCCATGGTAGTCTGTGTTCTTGGCATCCTGCTTGTCCCATGGGGTACTATTTTTGGCATCTTCCAGCTTCCTTGTGGTACTATATTCTTGTCTCTGAGTCAAAAGAACTGGGGGGGTTGTGGGGGTGCCAGGTGAAAATAAATCCTGGAAACATTTATACTTTTCGCAGTTTAAATTTTCCATGGAGGAGGGAAGTTTCTAAACAGCTGCAATTTACAGTGCTTTGCTGCACAAGGGGTTTTAAAACATCAGATCTATTAGTTCCAGTCAATATAGGCCAAGTTATTCTGAGAGATGAAAATTCTACCTAGATCTTAAATCTTTCCTGGCAGTGACAGATGCCAAAGCCTTTCTGGAAAAAAAAAATACAATTGTTTTGTCAAAGCTCACTTTATAAATACCTTTTGCTGGAATGATGATGCTTTGTATGAAACACACTGCAGAAAACTGACAGTGCGGATGGAAAACGCTGACCTAGTTTTATCCAGAACAAAAGCAGGATTTATTTTTTTGCACAATTTTTCCTCTTTTTCTTTTTTTTTTTTCTTTTTCTTTCCTTGTAAGAAAAGAGAGTTCAGTAAATGCTAGGGCTTAGGGAAGAAGCTGGTAGTGGGAAGAAAAGCCAAGTACCTTCGTGGTCAAATGTCCACAAGAAACCTTAATAATCTATCTAGAGCTCTTGGACAGATCAGTGGTGCCCTCTCTGAGGTGTCGGCGTCCTGGTGCTTTTGATTGTTATAACACCATCAGTCTTCAGCCCTGCAAAACACCTTCAGCTTCTGCTCTGAGCTGCAGAGGGCTCTGGCTTTTTAGAAAAGTGAGATTAAAATGTGGGTTGAGGCATCCCCTTTAGGTGAGAAGATGTGTGGGATCTGATTTGGCAGCGATGGATGAGGACTCTGGATGCCAAGCCGAGGAATTTTGCACTGGTTCTGCTGGAGGTCAGGTGGGCTCCTTCTGATTCCTGACTCTAAAAAATTGTCATCTTCCTGCGTTTGGGTAAAGGACTCCAGCAAGTGGCTCAATAGCTGCAGGAAATCATGTTCAAGTTCCTGGTAAGGAAAGGCAAATTCATGGGACAAGAGTTCAGCAGAGCTGTGACCTTCTAAGGTGCAACTTCTTGATCTGCTGAGGGAAACACAGTCCTTGTTCTCTTTTCCGTTTTTTATCAGGCACCTGTTTAAGTCACATTTTGTGGAATTAAGAGAACAAGATCCAAGGTCAGGCCCTGCACTGGAGGTGTTGATAGAGGGCACTGAGAGTCTAAATTTCGAGGGGAATTGATACAGCTCTGATGGTGCTGGAGGCCAGGTTGGATGGGCTTGGAGCAACCTGGGATAGTGGAAGGTGTCCCTGCCCATGGCAGGGGGTGGAATGAGGTGGTCTGTAAGGTCCCTTCCAATTCAGTCCATTCTGGGATTCTGTGGTACCAAGGCAAAAGGGGTCAGAGAGGATAACTGAGCAGAAATCGTCCCCCCAGAAAAAAAGCTCAGAACACAGACAGAAACTCAACCGAAGTTTTCCTTCTCAAATTTGCCCAAGACATAATTAAAATTAACATCTGCAATGAAGGAGCAGTACAACATTACTTAATTTCTTCTCTTCATTAGAGCTTCACGAGTATTTGGGCTCCACCAGGTTCGCATTCCTTATTGTAATTTCTTGGTGCTTACACCGGGCACATCTTCCAGAGCATTCCAGGTCATTAAAAATTCACTCTCTTCTTTTAAATCTCTCGCCGAGTTGTCAGCCTCGAGTGCGAGTTCCTCCCTGGAATGCCGTTTCTTTATTGCTTGTTGTCGGGAAGGTTTTCGCTTGGAGTTTTCCCCGCCTGGGCCGTTGATGTGGGTCAAAGTTTGCATCTCAAGCCCTCAGTTTTCACCACAGTGTTGGTCATGAGCTAAGGGCATTTTTATGAGATGAAACTACACGAGGGCAAAACGCATTAAAATTCAGCCTGCCTGTTTCAAGCTGCAAATGAAGCAAATATTTTGTAGAAGAGAATAATTTGAAATATTATAAAAGATAAATCATTAGTGTTTGCTGCCACTGATTTTCTTTCATGCTGCTGGTTATACTGGCTTGCAAGGGCAGCAGAGTGTTTTTTAAAATAATACTAAAAATTACTAGTTTTTATTTAGCAATATTAAAATTTNTATTATTTAATAATATTAAATATTAAATATTAAATATTAAATATTAAATATTAAATATTAAATATTAAATATTGACATTAATATTAAATTACTTATTTTGCTAATACTAGTTTGCTAGTTTCAGGGAGATGAAACTATGGAGAGACTTGTAGTGCATTGAGTTCTACACAAACATAATGAAAAAACTGTGAAAAATATAATAATGACNATCGTCCCCCCAGAAAAAAAGCTCAGAACACAGACAGAAACTCAACCGAAGTTTTCCTTCTCAAATTTGCCCAAGACATAATTAAAATTAACATCTGCAATGAAGGAGCAGTACAACATTACTTAATTTCTTCTCTTCATTAGAGCTTCACGAGTATTTGGGCTCCACCAGGTTCGCATTCCTTATTGTAATTTCTTGGTGCTTACACCGGGTGCATCTTCCAGAGCATTCCAGGTCATTAAAAATTCACTCTCTTCTTTTAAATCTCTCGCCGAGTTGTCAGCCTCGAGTGCGAGTTCCTCCCTGGAATGCCGTTTCTTTATTGCTTGTTGTCGGGAAGGTTTTCGCTTGGAGTTTTCCCCGCCTGGTGCCATAGTGGGCCGTCGCTGTGGGTCAAAGTTTGCATCTCAAGCCCTCAGTTTTCACCACAGTGTTGGTCATGAGCTAAGGGCATTTTTATGAGATGAAACTACACGAGGGCAAAACGCATTAAAATTCAGCCTGCCTGTTTCAAGCTGCAAATGAAGCAAATATTTTGTAGAAGAGAATAATTTGAAATATTATAAAAGATAAATCATTAGTGTTTGCTGCCACTGATTTTCTTTCATGCTGCTGGTTATACTGGCTTGCAAGGGCAGCAGAGTGTTTTTTAAAATAATACTAAAAATTACTAGTTTTTATTTAGCAATATTAAAATTTCCTAATTTTTACTAAAGAATTACTAATGTTCATTAAAAATTACTTGTTGATATTAAAAATATTTTCAGCAATATTTTTTAAATAGTATTTTAGTAATATTAAAGGCATTTAATATTAAATTAACTATTACATTTATTTAAATTATTATTTAATAATATTAAATATTAAATATTAAATATTAAATATTAAATATTAAATATTAAATATTAAATATTGACATTAATATTAAATTACTTATTTTGCTAATACTAGTTTGCTAGTTTCAGGGAGATGAAACTATGGAGAGACTTGTAGTGCATTGAGTTCTACACAAACATAATGAAAAAACTGTGAAAAATATAATAATGACATAATTTTAATTATTGACCATTTCTATGCATTTTTTGTTATAATTTGTTTTGTTTCCACAAGACTGCACTGCAATTCTTTCAGAAAATTACATCCTTTCTAGAAAACGACGTCCTTCGTGGACTAGAATTTCAGCTACCAGAAGGTCTGGGGCAAACTATCACTTGGAGATGGCTTTTAGGTTAAATTTTAGAGGGTTCTTAAGCAGTCAGTGCAAACCGCTGGGTTTTATTTAGTGAAAAATGGATTTTATTGCACAAGGAAACAAAAAATTCAACCTCCAACCTACTGCACAGCTAATTGTCATATTTGTGCCCACCTTCAAGACATTTAATTGCAAATTCAAAGCCATGAGAGGTGAAGAATACTCAGAAAGCCAAGATTAAATGTGAAATATCCCACAGCTGATGGGATTTTGCCCCTCATTGCTGTCAGTGGTGTCCACACTGTGGGGTTCCAGTCTGGTGGGTGCCTGTGAGAGGCATCTGTTCTGCCCTACCTTGGTGGAAACATCTAACTGGGTTCCTGTGGAGATGCTGAGGGTTATCCACCTCCAGAGACAGCCCCTGACACTCCAGCCCGTGATGGACTCTCTCATCTTCTCTGGGTTGCTTGGACCATGTTTTACCATTGCCACAAAAAGCCCCTGGTGAGCATCTCCTCCAGCAGGAGATTAAGAACTTATTTAGCTCTGAGTGACTAAATACCCCCGGGGCCTTCTGTTGCTCTGCTGTGGACCTCACGCCTCAGAAATCTGGGGAACGAGACCAGTTCACCACAAGTGAGAAAAGAAAAGCAGCGCAGTGTTACAAACAACTTTGGGTGCTGAAGTTATTCTTTTAAAAGGGTGATAATTCAGAAAGACACGGCAGCAGAGTGGAGGAAGCAGAGTCTCTGGGTCTCTGGCTCAGCCCCATCATGGTCAATACCTCATTAATCTCCCTGCCTGTTGACCAGGTTGAATCACTAGGGAGAAAGGTCCATTTGTGAAACCAGCAGAGTGATAAAACGAGGTGCTGGACACTGTCAAAGGCACCGGGGTGCTGAGAGAGCCTCGTGTGTCACTGGTTTGATGTGCTGGTTCTCCTCCCAGCGAATTCAAAGCAGGGACACATCTGAAAAAGTAGATAGTCTAATGAGTAAGACATTTGGTAAATAAGACCAATTAAAAATCAAAAGCAGTACACATCTGAAAAGGCAGATAATATGGTGGGTAAGACATTTGGTAAATAAGAGCAAATAATGATGTTCTAAACCTCAACCTAACACACTCATGTCAACACTTGCGCTCTCACGCACAGCAGGTTTGTACCATTTTTCGAATACAGCAAGGTTTTTGTCCTTTATGAGAAGTATTTTGTTGCCTTCTAATCAGGTTTTTTACTTCACTTTTGGGGATGCAGTAGGATCCAAACAGGGGAAAGTAGCCCTCCCTTTTTTTCCCTCTGGTTTTTTGTTTTTTGTGGGGTTTTTTTGATTGGTTTTGGTTTTGTTACATTTAGAACACATGCAGGAGTAAGCCTGCGATGGAAATGCTTTTATGCTTTTATGCTTTTATGCTTTTATTTATTTAGACGTATTATGAGGACAAATTTTGCAACAAGGCAGGGGCAGAGCCCTGTCTCCCGGAGCTTGCATATTCAGGCACAGAACGATTTGGGTTGGAAGGGACCTCAGAAATCATCAGGTTCCAACCCTCCTTCCATGGGCAGGGACACCTTCCGCTAGAAATCAATAAATAGCCAAGTAGTTTTGGTTTGGGGGAGAGGGGAAGACAGCTGCAGAAGCAGTGTGGGATCCCATAATAGGTGTAAGGTGAATCAAGAAGGGAACCTGTGTATCCTAAATTCCTTAGGGCTGGGTGGCAAAACGTTTAAACACATGTATTTATGGTTCTGCAGGTTGCTGTCAGGTTCTATAGAAAATGCTGAAGCCTTTCTTACCTGACATATCATCTGTCCTTCTGGGGTAGAGAGCTTCCCAAGAGCTTCAGTTTCAGCCTAAAACAAATCCGGTCCTTAAACAACCTTTGACCCCAGTTTTAGAGCTGTGGGACAAACCTGCCCATCTCGTGAGGCAGTGGCAGAGCCCTGTGCACCCCTTTGGTTTCGTGGAGGCATCATTTTAAGTCTGGGTGGTCCTTAGACTGACAAACTGTGCATCCCAAACTGGATCTTTCTATTAATTTAAAATCAGTGTGAAGTTCACCATTCTGTCATGTTAAAATGTCAATTCCTGATTTGAAGACCTCAAGAGCTAGACAGTTCCCCAGTTTGCTGAATTTCTGTCACTGGAGTTAATCAGTTTCAGTATTAAAAATACTTACCTTATTTCTAGAATTTTTAGCCTGAGTTTTCGAGGCGTTGCTTCTTTATACATCTCTCTTTAGGTGTCAAAACCCATGTTTCTATCAAGTGTTTTCTTTAGATTAAAGAACCACCTAAAATCCTCTGTCTGGACAAGTGCTGCAAACCACAGTTACACCAGAATTGCCGCCTGACATTTTTCACACTGCATTTCCAACTGGTTTGTGCAGAGCTGAGCTCACGTGGTACTTGACGGGAATTTTTCTTTTGGAGGAGCAGCTGAAAAAATAAATCAAATTTTCTCAAATTCACTTCTCCTTCAAACTGCTATTGGAGAATTCTTTGAAGGCTTTTTCCTTGTTTCGTTTGTTTGCTTAAAGCACATCTTGCTGCTAGGAACTGAATATTTGAGCTCAGCGGTGGCTGGTGACAGATGTCACCCAGCAGTGCTTCTCTGCCAGCAGTGGCTGAGTGGGACTCCCAAGGCCAAGTTTTCAGTTTCAGTACTTGAAAAAAAAAAAAAAAAAAAGAAAATGTGAATTCACTCTGCAGTGTTTCAAGGGTTATATAGGATATTTGTGTTCAGCGGGTTCTTATTTGAGGAAAATGCAAATTCAGGCTTTTCCTTGGCAGTAAAAATGACAGACGCATAACTCATAATAATTTATTCAGAAATAGGAAGAAAAATCAAAATACAATATTGCAGAGCTTATATTTTATTTTCTGGAATATGGCATGTGTTGATTTCAGCAAACCTGAACAGTGATAGTACCTTTTTCTAGTCTCATTCTCTTACTGAACACGCTTTGGGGTTATTTCCATAAAGGCTCAGGTTGCAGCTGGTACAGGTGGAGGGGTGTCATGTAAGACACAGGGACATGCAGCTGGAAGAGCCCTGCAAATCCAGCTCCCCGGCATTTCCAGGAATTATAATCGCTGTAACATTTTGCTGTATAGGCACACCTTTCCCTACACTGATTTTGTTGCTGGGTCACAGCTCTTCATCCTCCAGGAGACATTTTCCCCCCTAGGTGACCCCTTTCCCTGGCAAGCAAACACCTGGGAAATTACCTGTATCAGCAAAGCCAGCTACAGGTCTTGATAAGGGAAATATCTCCTGCAAACTCAGGACTTTGGTAGTAATTAGGGATGGATTTATTCCATTTCCAGGGTGCTGTGCTTTGGTCTGCCATCCTGCAGTCCTTTTAGGAAGGGCCTGTCTGTTTTGCTGCTTGTTGCACAGCACATCGTGGACAGTAAATCTACATTTAATTCATGCTGTATTTATTTGTCTGTAGACTTCAGATGTTTTAAAGTAGAGGCAAATGTTGTGTGAGTCCCATATAACTTATAAATAGCACAGGACACAGCATTTCGTCCTGGGATTCTCACCTCAAAACCATTAAGTGTTGGAAGATCTGTGCAAAACTTAAAGGGAAATTTGCACAACTCCCTGAATCTCCATAATTCTCCGTACAGCAAAAAAAATCCTTCACTTATGAAACTGAGCAGATAAATATAGATGACCTGGTGACCATGAGGCACTTTTCTGTATTAATCTGACTTTCCTTGTTGCAAGAGTTCACAGAGAATGAACAGAAGCTTTCAGGATGCTGTTCGTCTGATGTTGCGGGACTGAATTAAATTAAATTGCGCCTGTTTCTCTTCACTGGCTTAAAATCTCTTAGGAGAGCTGGTTCTGATGGAAGTACCTGCATAGTGTGTATGTGCCCTGATGCAGGTGGATCACCCTCCAACCAAAATATTGCCTGCTGTCCCTCTTTAGACAAGTAAACCTCAGACATTCGAATAGGAACAAGAGTAACCTCAAATCTTCTGGTGGCACAGGGACAGTGTCCAAAGCTTGGCAAAACCAGAATAAAGAAACAATCCTGAGGGAGCTGGGGCTGTTTAGCCTGGAGAAAAATAGGCTCAAAGGAGACTCTGTCACTCTCTACGGCTCCCTGAAAAGAGGTTGTAGCCAGGTGGGGGTCGGTCTCTTCTCCCTAGTAAGAAGCAGCAGAAAAAGGTGAAGTGGCCTCAAGCTGCACCAGGGAGGTTTAGATTGGATATTAGAGAAAATTTTGTGGATAGGGTTGTCAAGCACGGGCACAGGCTGCCCAGGAAGTGGTGGAATCATCATTCCTGGAGGTACTTAAAAGAAATGTAGATGTGGCACTTCGGGACGTGGATAAATGGTGGCCTTGGCAGTGCTGGGGGAATGGTTGGACTTGGTGATCTGAGAGGTCTTTTCCAACCTGAACAATTCTACGATGATTCTATGTAGATAAGCACTACAAAAAACTCCCCAAAGACCAAATTAATAATACAGTTTAAAACTCACTGATACAATACTGGCTGCAGGTGCAAGTGTGCACATGGAGACAGTGTTCACACATGACCGGAGAGAAAAGCTGCTCTCCTGGTTCAAGGTAAGGACATACCCTGTACACAAATATATGTACAATCTCAGCAAATTCACTGTAAAACAAATTAAACCCATCACCAATAATGCAAGGAAGAAAGGAAGATTGTGTGATAATGAAAGATACGACCCAATGCAGTTATCTTTGTTCCCATCATAAGGAGTACTGAAAAAAAAATAGAATTTAAATCTCATCAATAAGAACTCTGTTACACACCTGGGGTCTAAACATTTGGGAAGTGCTGTATTAGTGAAACCATCTCCAGGGTTACAGGGTGGATGAAAACTGAAAGCAGCAGCCACCTGCAATTTCAAATCGCTGATTTGGGAAGACGTGTCTGTGCCAGCCTATTTCAAAAGCCCCAAAGAAGCTGCATCATCCCCGTTATTGCTGTGATCCCAACACATCCACATCCCGGTGTACAGGGATTTAGATGCACACAGTGACTCTGTGTCTTAAGATGAGACTCTGCACCCCTCAGAATGCCTTTAATTCCAAACCGCCAGGGGTTATATTCCCCTCTTGATGTGTTAGGATTTATATCCACAGCTCCTGGTAATACCCATGGGAATTGCAAACATGAATCCCTGTTCGAGAAGATGAATCCTCACAACTTTTAGTTGCTGGAATTTTGTCATGCTTCTCATCCATCATGTTCCTTGTACTTATCAGCCAGCTCACAGTCTGTTGATGTGAGCTATTGAAATCTACATGTTCCTGGGTGAAATTCTATTATTTTAAGGTAGGGAATGCTTGTCAAAGCAGACAGCGTTTTGTGGATATTGGTGATGACATGAGAAGGTGCACCTGAGCAGGGTGACACTTCCAAATAATCTGCAGAATTACATTTTGATCCTCACCCAGGCTTGCAGCTCTCACCAAAAGAAAAAGCTGGACTAAAGCCTAGTGGGTGATTTTTCCACCCTGAGGAACCATGGTCATAAAGCGTGTGCAAAATGGCTGTCAAAACACTAAAGCAAGCAGGCTCCACGCGACATTGTTGTAGTAGCCTTCATTCAAGTTGCACTGAATCAGCAGAGCTGCTTTTCGTGTCTGTGGTTTTCGGAAACAAAATGACTTATACTCACTAGCCCACGGCGGGTCTTTGCTCCCAGGGAGCAGTGCAGTTGCACCTGAGAAGTTCTGGATGATGTAAAAAATCATCCCTCCTTCCTGTTACCCAAAGTTGTCTTAATCCAGTCCATGCCATTTCCATCCCGCAGACATGAAGGAAACCTCCCGCCTCATAGAAGATCAGTCCCAGATTAGTGCCTCCCATGGGCTGAGCTCCCGCTCCTGAGCAGGCTCTGGATTGAGCCAAACACCAACTAACAACCCCATCACCTGGTTTTGATCCTGGAGACCATGTGGGTTTGGCTTCTCGTGGCAAACGGGTGTCAGGGCTGCAGGACGAAATCCTAAAACGGACTAAATAAAGCCGCGCCTCCAAGCCTTTTGTTCGTGGAGTCTCCCATAGATCCGCTCCTCTCCGGCCTCTTTCAGCATCTCTGTGAAACCCAAAGATAACCTGATTAGGCAACATCACTTGGAGTGCCAGCAGCTCAGATAACACACAGCCTTTCCCATTTGCCACCACGCAGAGCTACATCCCTCACATCAGGACAGCCTCACGGAGGGAGAGGAGCTCACTAAAGCTGAATCTTAGCAAGGCAGAGGTAATGCTGCTGCTCACAGGAAAGGATTTCAAAGACTGTGTAGCTGTAGCACTGTCTCCTTTTTTGTTGAAGGTGTCAATTCAGCTCAGTCTTCCCTGACAGTAATCTCATCCACAGCAGCATGTGCCAGTAATATCCTCTGTCGTTTCCTTCCAGCTCACAGACTCTGTCCTGTCTCCTCCGGTGGTGACCTCACCTTGTCCCTGCAGTATTTTGTCATTTTGCAGGAAAACTGCAGCACTCTGAGGGAACTGTGTAGAAAGCCATCAGCTTTTGGGAAACTGCAGCTAGTAAGGAATGCCATCAGGTAATGTCACCTTGAATTGTCTCAACTGTCATTCAAGTGGCTTTTCAGAGAATTTAAAATCCAGTCTATTCTTCGTCTACAAGATCTAACAAGCCCTGCAAAAGGTGAAAAGAAATACCATTCAAGGACCTCTAAGGTCTATCCCGGAGGATTTTGCTCCTCTGAATCATGGAGCCCTGTATAGTAGGGGTGAGAGCACAGAATGCCCTCAGTTGGAAGGGACACACCAGGATCCAGTCCAACTCCTGGCCCTGCAGAGGATAAAACGTCCCTGAAAGCCAGGGCGAAGATGGATCCCTGGAGAAGAAATGAGCACCACAGACCTCACCCCTTTCCACTCCATGTGTATTTTTCAAGCTCACTTTCTTTTTTACCCAAATCACTCCAAGTAAAAATTCTCTTTCTGAAGAAAACCCAACCAGTGCAGCCAACTGCACTGAAAAGAAAAGGAGTGAAGAGCAAACAGCTCTGCAAGTGCAGCCCCAGGGTGAGTTCAGCTGCTGTAGGTCATGCTGTGGCCTGATCAAAGTGAATTTCAGCTGAAGATCCCATAGCAGCAGAACTTTAGTCCATGTGAGGAGCCCCTCTTGGCTTTGGCTGGTATGTCCTACCTTCAAATTCAAATAGGCTTTTACAGGCACTGAATGCTGGTGCTCTCACTCGTAGAGAGTAATGATGGTGGAGTACACCAAAGTGTCAGATATTTAGCAGAAATAACCTTTTACCCTTCTATTTTCTAGACAACATGATTCAACACCCACTTCTGAACACAAAGAAACAAAAAAATCTTTGAGCAATCAAACCAGCTGGACTCTCTCAGTTGTCCTGCACTCACAATCTAATTTTCAAAAGAAATGAGTGCCCCCCATGCCAGGCCAGGGCTGGGTCTTCACCTCCAGAAGAAAAAAACCTGTCTGCTACCTTTCAGCGTGGAGCTAAAACTCTCCTCTGTCCACACAGCATTTTTCTATGAGCAGTTTTCCTCTTAAAATTATCCAGCAACCCCAAGCCTGCCTCTCAAAGGATGAGATATTATTGTTACCCTTAAGCTTATCTGCCAGACAGCAAAGACATCCTGCTTGTTTTTCCCTCTCCAACTGAAGTTTTCTCAGAGTACCTGCAAGCAAGGATGGCTCTGAAATTTGCTTGTACCTCAGATGAGGCTGCAAACAAAGATGAAGTGCTGTGACAAACACATAAAAAGTTGGTGTTTGCCTCTCTCTCTCTGTCTCATTCATACTTAGGAACCTCTGGATTAACTGACCTGTGTGTCAAGTCTGAAAAAAAAAAAAGCAGATTATATTCTGTCAAACGGAGAAAAAGCAATAAGTAAGAGTTTAGAGAACTAACCACAACACGTCCAATTATTTGGGCTTAGGATTTCACTTACTGGGTTTTTTTCTTTTTCTTTTCTTCTCCCAGCCCCTGCCTGATACTTAAAGCACAAAACCCAGCAGGGAGAGAGGTAATGGAATTTGGAGGCAACTGGTGTTCAAAGACCTCTCTTGAAATGGGTCTATGCTAATGACGAGCGTCTGTGCAAATTGGGTCGATGTCCCGCGTCCTCCGAAAGGGGCAACTTCATCAGGACAGCCAACGTGGGGCAGGATTGTCTCCCCGAGGATTTCACAGGGCTGCACCTTTGAGCCAAAACCTCAAAGAGTTGCTGGCTATAACTGACCCGGCCAGAGCAGGACACATTTCACCCCCCGAGAGTCGCCAGGCGCGTGTGTGGTCTCTGAGCTGGGCACGGGGAGGGCACGTTCACCCTGATGTAACTGAGTTTAATTGCTGCCTCCTGACTCTTCAGGGAAGGGATCTGTGCTTAAAGGCTCAGAGCCTTTTCCTTGAACTTTCTTTCTCCAGACTGAGCTCATGTGAGTCCTTGATGGAATTACACTGGTGAATTATTGCTGAGATGCAGAATTGAGTTTGCTGCCGGACCTCATCGCAATCCCTTTTTTGTCTCCTCTCCGTACCTTCATGAAATATTAAAAATTGCATTGCATGTTTGCACATGTGGTTCTCATGCAAAACATTTCCCCACAAAGCTTAAAAACTTAAAAGGCTCACTGTAAATTAAAAAATCAGTTTTGCACAAGGAGCAACTTTCTTTTTTCTGAGACAAAGAAAAAATTTTTCAGAAACACAGCTTTAAAAGACATGGCACTGGGGGTCAGTAAAATATGAGCTGTAATTCAAACCCATGGGGCTTTCTGTTGAAAATGTAGGTGCAAGCATTGTATTGGCACACATTTCTTAAAAAATAGACATTACTAAGCAATATTGCCATAGCCAACAGTTTGCAGGCTTGGAGAAGAAGCTGTTGTGTATCCCTGGAGGGAACTGGTGCTTGGTTACACACTGGCTAAGACAGCCCCAATCCATTAAAGAAACCTGTAGGTGCAGCACAGCACCTACAGCTGCAGGCCCCGTTTGAATAAATTGAGGCATTAAATGCATCATATTCACAGTAAGCAATAAGTGCAGGTAATTATGGAAATGAGAGGCCAGGGTGAGGAGAATGGGTGAAGTGCTTGTTCATATGCAGAGCAAGGCCCAAACAAAGGCAGCGATTCCTTTATAGAGTCACCACTGACGGGTTGCACGTGACCTTTGGTTGTAGAGGGAGTTGCAGTTCTTCAGGGTGGTCCAGTTTGTCCCATCCTGGAAAGAGACAGTAGTGGGGAAGCCAAACTTTGGAATCCCAGCTCTGGATTAGAAAAACTACGACAATTTTTGTTGTGAAAATGGTTTGTCTGTCCTATTTCCAGTTATGTCAACTGAGCTTTTACCCTTTGCCTGCAGACATTGCCTCTTTCACATTCTTGGGTGAATATATTCACTATAATTACGTCACTGCAGAAAAATAATTAGCTTTTTCACTTCCATAGTAATGGAGTTCCACCGTATTCATCTTTCCAAGTAAATTCACAGGGGTATTTTGCCTCCAAAAAGCAGTTTGCAGACATGCCCATGCCCTCTGCTGTCCCTCAACACCTCCCCTCCACAATGCAGAATAACCAGAGGCTGGTGTTGCTTCTTGAGGGATAAACACGGCTATTTCAGGTGAAATGGCCAAAAAAGCATGGATAGCCTTGGAAAAAGAGATACACATATCCAGTGGGAGACCTTCCGTGAGTGTTGATGGTGTGTGAGGCATCACAGGTTGGTGAGCAGCTCCTGTGTCCTGGTGAGAAGCCCTTTGCCTGATTAGTGCCTGGGAGCTCAGCGCTGATTCCACCTAAAGACCGTAAAAGAACTTCAGGGAAAGCAGTGTTTTCCTTTTTGATCAGCTGCGTCTCTGGCAATATAATGAGCACAATTACCCTTGCTTGACTATGCAGCATCATTCTGGTTCGCCCGTTAATTGCTGATGATGTTTTCAAGCTTATTAAAACCAGGCAGCGTATTCACAAATGTTTAATCAGAAATTTCTGGTAACACTTGGAATAATATCTTTGCTCTTTTCCAACATTTGCCTTGCTTTCTTTATTTTTTTGCAAACAGACATCAAAATCCAAGAAAGTCTGTTTAGTGTCCTGAAGTTTTCCTGCTTTGAAACATGAAAGAACTAACATTTTATATTAGTGCTCGTCAAATAACCATGTTTGTTATCTGAGGCTCAAATCTGCAAACTTCTCCATGCCTGAGGATGCTTTTGGAAATTAATTCTTCATCAAGGTATCAAGAGAGGTGCAATTCCAATTACAGTGGTAGATGCAGCAGCAGGAGGAGAAATATCACAGTTACTACAGCCTATTTGTGGATTATTGTGCTTTTAAAGGCAAAAAGAAAACCAACAAGATTTTTTTTATCCTTAAACAATTTTCAATCCAAGCAGAAGTTTAGGGACACCAAATGAAAAGAAGAGTGCAGAAAAGGGCTGCTGCTCTACAGTTGTGCTGTTCATTAGTGTTTGGAACAAGAGGACCTGAGGACACCTTGTCTTCCAGGACTGCAGGAAATTCAATTTCCCTTTCGTCCGTGGGGTGCTGGAAATGTCCATCCCCATTACCCACAGAAGCATGGAAGGTGTAAAAAGCCTGAAAAAGTCCTGCAACCTGGAATCACTGTTGTATTTAGTTCATAAAGTCAGTAAGGCAAGAGCAGCTCTTTGTTGGTGCTGCCAACAACCCCCAACCACTGACTTTGTGGTGGGACACAGGAACCCTTCAGCTGTGCCTTCTCCTGATGCATAGGATGGCCAGGAATCTCCTTCAGAGCTCAGTGTTTTTGGGATGAGTGCCTCCATGTTCAACCTTTCCACCCATTAGTCACCCACAAGATCCATAGTTTACCTTTAAATGGATAGCTGACTCCAGAAAATAACTACCCCAATGATTAAAAGCAGAATTCTGGACTGATTTTCAACACAACATTGGTAAGTGTTTCTGGTTTTGTTCAAAAAATATTGCTGTCTTTGCTTAGGCAAGTTGATAAAGGATATGAGACACAAATACCAGCAGAAAAGTGATCGATTTTCACTTTATCTGTTTTCCTCTGCTTTATCATGTGATTCATTTCTAAGAGATTTTGGTGGTTGTTTGCTTCTTGCTCTGAACTGTTTGACTCTGGCAGCCCATGAGCATTGCCCATTCCTTCCAGAAAAGCTGAAAGACCATTCATAGAACTGTACAATCCTGAAATGGTTTGGGATTAAAGGAACCTTAAAGACCATCTAGTCCCAAAGTTCCAAACCCCCTGCCATGGGCAGGGACACCTTCCCCTAGACCAGGTTGCCCAAAACCCAATTCTCACTAAGTTGCCGTAGCCTTGCTGAATGGGGTATTTTTTCCCATGTGGTTTGAATTCTCCTGATCTGGAGAGATCTGTGCCATCCTGAGCACTTCCAAATCCCTCTGGATTTGGTGGAAGATTGAGGTGTTCATCTATCAGCAGCACAGAGCCTGTAAACACAAGCTTTAGACCAATAATCATGAAACTGAACATGGTCTTGATCTCAAGTGTTAGGGGGAGCTAAACATAGTTTCCCTTAATCTCTTGGGATCTGGGAATTTATCTCTCTCCTTAATTGAATGAATGGGAAATTAGATAAAACTTTGCAGAGTAAATCTTTTAGCAAATGTGATACCCAAGTAGAAAATTTTCAGCAGACTCTACATTTTCACAGCTGCTCCTTTGTTTTGTGGAAGTGTATTTTGAATGTAAGTCCTGCTTACATTGCATGCCTATTAATTCTATTGTACATATTAAATGTCCTCTTTGTAGGGTGTAAAACCAGAAGGGAGACCAAAAACAAATAGCATGTGTTTAAAATGTTTTATGGAAGATGGCACCAATATTTTCTGAGAGCCTCCATGAGTCCAAGGCACTGCTCTCTGATAACAGCGTTACTGTTCAACGCCAAAACTGGAACCTAAGATTACTGTTCAAGGCCAAAACTGAAACCTAAAATTTCCTGCTAAAATTAAGTAGGAAATCATGGAAGAGAAGAGAGATAATTTGCTACTTAGCTTTGCAAGAGACAAAAAAACCCCAAACCCTAATATATAGAAAAGACACAAAAAATTGTTGCTTGCTTCTCTACCAGCCTACTTGCATCTAGACAATTTAAGTTTGATTTGCTGTCAATTGTCAAGAAGTAAATTATATTTTCCTTTTCTTTCAGCAATTCCTGTAAATCATTAAGAGCAGCATCAGTGTCGTGTGCTATCACCCACAGAAATGTGGTTATCACCCACTCGCTGTGAGAGGCACCGAGAGGTACCTCAGCTCCCCTTCTGTAACAGAGTTCTGGGCACTGGTCTGCAGAGATTTATTCTCCTCTTACAGATTTGTCTTTTACTTGGTGGAGCTTAAACTGGCAGAGGGCAGGGTTAGATGGGATATTGGGAAGGAATTCTTCCCTGGAAGGGTGGTCAGGCCCTGGCACAGGGTGCCCAGAGAAGCTGTGGCTGCCCTGTCCCTGGAATTGTTCCAGGCCAGGTTGGATGTGGCTTGGAGCAACCTGGTCTGGGGGAAGGTGTCCCTGCCCATGGCAGGGGATGCAACTGGATGTACTTTAAGGTTCCTTCCAACCCAAACCATTCCGGGATTCTATGATTCCACGACTTTGTGAAACAGGTTTGCAGGAACCTCTTCACAGAAGCCACCCTGAGGTGTTCCTTATCAGATGGCTTTCCACACGGAGCTGGATGTGCTGCCATCCCAGGAAGGATCCACAGCAGGGGTGGGTTCATGAGCTGCTCTGTGGTGGGATTGCTTTTAGGCTGATCTCGGGTTGTTTTCACATGCTCTTTCATAACAGGTCATGCATTTGCACTTCCAGCCTTGATCCAGAGCAGGGGCCATGTTACGGGAACTTCAAGTTACTCCATGAGTGGCATGGACCAGCCTCACCAGAAGACAAAAACACAGGGGTGTTAAAAAAGGATGATAATCCAGCTGTTCTAGAGACAATGTCTTGATATTTGTGATTTTTAAAACCTCTGGCAGTGGCCTGGCCAAGAGCAAGCAGACATGGCCAAGGTATCCCACATCTTCTAGTCATCCCTGCCTGTCCTAAGGGAACCAAAACAGCTGCCAAAATTTAAGGCATGTGTCAGGTTATTGAATTTTGTGTTAGAAAGACTGCCTAATACACAGAAGGTTGTGAAAAATCCCCTGTTCTGAGTGGCAATGTGCTTTCTTTGGCTGCAGCTGTGGCTCCAGGTCTTCTCTTACCCAAAAAAAACAGTGGAATTTGTCCATCGTAGCTGCTACAGCAGGAAAATGCCAAACAACAGAGACAGACCCAGCGAGGAAGAGGATGGACCTAGCAAAGGTGCAGGGAACTGGGCTGAGGAGGAGTTTTGCCAGTCAGGGGAGATGCAGAACTTACCACCTGCTACCACAGAAGTAATTAAATTGCACTCCAGAAATGGATAGTCCATCTCCAAGTGAGGCAAAACTGATCTCGTACAGATCAGTTCCAACCTGGAGAGTTATTACATCTCTCCATTTCTAATTACGCTGTTACCCAGTATGATGCCAACTCCAAAGGCAGAACCTGTGTCACTAAAGAACCTTTTCTTTGTGGAAACAATGATTAGTGGAAGCAATTATTTCTCATGAGAAATTTTGGAAATAATTCCCTTTTCTATCTGAAGCGCCTATCTTTATTTGACCATAAAAAAGGGGAAGAACTTTGAGAACTAAAACTGAGGGGTTTTTTTTATTTATTTCTAGGATAAATATTGAATTTGAGATAAATCTTTAATAAAACTTTTACCCTAGAATGGCAATTTTAAAAGAGAAGAAATATTGTAGGGGTTTTCCATACACAGCTGTAAAGAATCAAAAGAAACAGAAGCACGAACAAAAATTTCATATCTGTCCAAAAAGCCGGATTTTTTTTTTCATAGACGCATCTTGATTAAGAAGCTGAAACAGGCGCTTGACCTCCACACTGTCCACCTCTTCCAGAGATCTGTCTCTCCAAGACTTTGGTCAATGCAACCTGCTTAGGTGGAACAATGCTGATGTGACAGTGACATCTACACCAGTGAAGGTCACACACCCGTCAGAGCAGGCTGGTTACAGCAGGTGGAATCCCATGCACGGCTGGCCAGGGCTATAAATCCTCCAGGATTTATAAATCCCAATCAAGATGGTCCCTTGAGCGAGTGCAGCTTGATCAGGCATCTCTAAGCATCAGCTTCATCCCCCTCCTCACAGATGCCACCAGCAGAAGTGTGTGTTCATGGCTGGAGCTGCAGTCACCAGCTCAGTGAGTGACTTGTTGCACTGGGGTGTCTGTGATAACCTCTCTGGCCTCACAGACAGGTCCACAGTGCTGGTTTCTACTCATGAACCTGCTGCAGTTTAATGGGCCTTTGCCTGTCCAGTGAGCTGTCTTTGAGAGGAGGAGATGAGTAAAATGCAGATGCTTTTTGGGGCGACTTGGATGTACTTCTGGAGTGCACATCAGAGATGTTTTGCTCCGCATGTCAGGAGAAGGGCTCTGGGCTTTGGTCTTGACTCAAGTCAAATGTCAACAGGAGAGGCTCCAATTTAAAGCCTCATGTTTAAAATGGACGTTTCCAAACACATCACCACCGCAGTGTCTGTTCATTTATTTATTGAAAAGTGCTGTTTGGCCCTGGTTTGTGCTGGGACAGGGATGAGGGGATGCAGGGTGAGCCTCTCTGCCACATCCCTGCAGAAGGGCCCAGGCCGGTATCTCTGGACCATGGTCTCCAAAGGTGACACGTCTGCTGGAAAAGCAGCTGCAGAAGGGGCAGCGGTGACTCCTTCACTCTGCTCAGAGCTCCAGCTCTCCATCACATCCCCTGCTCCTTGGCTGGTTGGTGAATGAACCCTCCACAATCCATTTTGGGAATTTCCTACCCCTCTCTCACCATGCCACGAGTCCAGGTCCCACCACCAGCCCGACGGCCAGCGGGAAGCTCCTGCCCGTGTGGCACTCGCGGGGAGAAGGGTGCCTCCCGTCTGCTTGTCCCCTCTGCGTTCCCAGCAGCAGTGAGAGGGTGGTGTGGCACCGGTGCAGGCAGGGCGAGGACGTGCTGGTGGCTCGGTGGCGTCAGGCGGTGACGAGGCGTTTTCGCGGAGCGCTTAGCGCTGTGATCCCGCACTGCCCGCCTTGCCACCGAGGGCAGCGTTCCGCCTGGCATTGTTCTGCTCCCTAATCTCGGTCATGTGCTCTTTGCCATCCGGATTCGCGGCCGTGGCCATCCAGCGCTTTGATATTTATTCTGTGTCGTTCGGTCAGTGCGGGGGGGACAGCTCTTTCCTGCCCCCTCCCCTCCTCTTCCCTTCAGTGTGGTGGCAAAACAGGCTGGATACAAGGAGCCAATCACAAAATCGCTGCTGGGAGGAAAGGAGGGGAAAAAAACCCCTCTAAACCCAGAGAGTAACCTATGCAGCTGGATTTTATTGACTGGATGTGGATGTGTCCTTCTCCCAACAAAGCCTTGGAAGGGTTCGGGGGTGCCCCACGATGCCACCCCCGGCTCCGCTCCCCAAGCGATGCTCGCACAGTCCCGCCCCACCCCTCGCACAAAAACTTTTGCTGTCGTATCACAGGACACGATAATCTCCGGTATCCCGTCCCGGTAACCCAGAAGCCGCCTCCCCCTCGTATTTTACATATTCCCTAAATTCGTTTGCAAGGGGGCAGGAGAGGAGATAACGGCGGTGAGTTGAGCCGAGTGGGAACTGCTGACTGACAAAGTGTGTAGTGCAGTACGGGTGCTTTCTGCCTCTCTAATTATCCTTTTCCTTCTTGACTCCAGTATCACATGTAGCCATGTGTAGAATCATAAAATAATTATGCAGTGTACAAGCTTTCTGGGAGCATGTACCACTGTTTTCCTAATTCTTTATCGCTCCCATTGATCGTGGCGTGTGTGCATTGATCCAAGTCGGCCATCTGGTTGGGGAAGATAAGCGTGCGAGTGTCTTTGCATTGCACTGTCACTCAGGGAGGGGGGTACATTTTGGCTGTAGGGAATTACAGGGGCAGGATTAGCCCTCTTCCTAGGAGTAAACTGAATTTTAAATGCAGTGTTGCAGCTGCATGGACCATGGTGCTAACTTCTGGTTTTGCCCATAGACTGGGTGCATTTATNTACTACTACTACTACTACTATTATCTCTTCCCTGCTTTCTGTCTTTGGAGATAGAGATATGCTTGTATTAAATGGAGGGGAGAGAAGGGAAAAGCAGGAATGCCCTTCCCTGCACACACTGGACTTGTGAGTGGCTGCTGTGTTACAGGATTTCGAAATGGCAAAACCAGCTTTCAAATGCAGGCGAGAACCTGCGGGATTGTTGAATGCATTTTGCAATGAGATTCA